>JAVGWX010000005.1:114411664-114816664 GCA_036924085.1 Ariolimax columbianus
TAACCACAACCAGATGACATGGCTCTTCTGTAACATAACCACAACCAGATGACTTGGATCTTGTCACATAATCACAACCAGATGACTTGGCTCTTCTGTAACATAACCACAACCAGATGACATGTCTCTTCTGTAACATAACCACAACCAGATGACTTGGATCTTGTCACATAATCACAACCAGATGACTTGGCACTTCTGTAACATAACCACAACCAGATGACTTGGATCTTGTCACATAATCACAACCAGATGACTTGGCTCTTCTGTAACATAACCACAACCAGATGACATGGCTCTTCTGTAACATAACCACAACCAGATGACTTGGATCTTGTCACATAATCACAACCAGATGACTTGGCTCTTCTGTAACATAACCACAACCAGATGACTTGGATCTTGTAACATAATCACAATCAGATGACTTGGCTCATCTGTAACATAACCACATGACTTGGATCTTGTCACATAATCACAACCAGATGACTTGGCTCTTCTGTAACATAACTACAACCAGATGACTTGGATCTTGTCACATAATCACAATCAGATGACTTGGCTCTTCTGTAACATAACCACAACCAGATGACTTGGATCTTGTCACATAATCACAATCAGATGACTTGCTGTCATCCCATGCACTGTTGCATTCTGGCCCTAGCCAGCAACTGATAACTGGTTGCTTTCATCAGAGGCAGCGATCCACAGCTGACCAAGACCATACTGCACCTCAAAGTGGTGACCCTGGAAACAGACTGCCCTCATGCAGTCTGGCTAGTAGAATAGAAATAAAAGAGGGAAGGAAACTCAATCCCAAAAATTATGTGCTGAAATCAGATGTGTCGGGCTGAAAAGCGCAGATATTGTAGACTTGATGTAAACTACGGCGTGTCCTTTTCTTGATAAACACCAGAAAGAAACATGAAGGAAACACGGAAGGCATGGATTGAGAAGGAACAAGAGGATTTGGTGTGTACTTGCTGAAAATCTGTGCTCCACAGGGAGCTAGTTTTGATTCCTCATTAGAAAGACACTTGGGGAGGAAAGAATAAGTCCTCTGTAGTCTGTCAGGCATGTTTTTAAAGGTGGATAACGGATGTGAATGGAACTAGCAACATCATCATATCAAATGAAATACTAGTTATCATTTGCTACAAAATAATAAGGAAGTGCTTTGTTACAGACTTCCTGTGAGTCGCTAACTGCAGCCATTGCATTATGCTTCACGTGCAGAAAAAATAGTTTAGAAAAACGTGTAGATTTTATGGGAGTAAAATGGGAGCCGCGAGCGCAGTGGTTTGCGCGCTGGCTTCGCATCTGAGTGGTCCTGGGTTCATTCCCCAGTTGAGGCGGAAATGTTTTTTTCAGACCGCAATGGCTCCTGGGTCGACCCAGCCTTAAATGGGTACTGGTTCAGTCCGGGAAGTAAAAGCGGCGAGGGAGAGGAGATGGCTACCACCCTCATATAGCCGAGCCTTTGAAATGTGAGATCGCTAACACCTCACACCCCTACGGTAGTAATGCTATGGATTACTTTACTTTAGAATAGGAGACGAGATGAGAATTTCATTAATTGGTGTATATTCTCCGGAAATAGGGCAAGAGAAGATGGTTCTGTGTGTGGTGGTAGTGTATGTGTACATGTACCCCATCCTTGAGTCTGTCTATGCATATAAGTAACCCACCTGTGTGAGTCTCCCTTGCTGACAACACTGATGGGCGATGAAGAGAGTCCGTCTGCTCGTAAGGTTCCGTCGGCTCTGACCGAGAGACTCACATTGGTGACTGGAGAGAAAGTGGCCGCTGTCAAATCTGGTGTTGTAAGTACTGAAATAGGGATGGTGAATGGAGTACACGTCTGTGTGGTAAAAGTAATGTGTCTGTGTGGTAAAAGTAATGTGTCTGTGTGGTAAAAGTAATGTGTCTGTGTGGTAAAAGTAATGTTTGTGTGGTGAAAGTAATGTCTGCGTGGTAAAAGTAATGTTTGTGTGGTGAAAGTAATGTCTGCGTGGTAAAAGTAATGTTTGTGTGGTGAAAGTAATGTCTGCGTGGTAAAAGTAATGTTTGTGTGGTGAAAGTAATGTTTGTGTGGTGAAAGTAATGTTTGTGTGACAAAAGTAATGTTTGTGTGATAAAAATAATACACATGTGTGTGTTAAAAGATTTGAGTGTAAGGTAAATGTAATACCTTTTGTGCATTGTGTAGAAAAAGTAATTTTTTGTGGTAAACGTAATACATGTTTTTTGTGATAAAAGTAATGTTTATATGGTAAAAGTAATACATGTTTTGTGATAAATGTTTGAGGGCGATTTGAAAAGTTTTGCCTTTGAGGAGATAATTCCATTAATGTACAAGATTTACACACAAGCTAGACATTTTCTTAAAGCTTGAAATGCCATTTAGGTGATGCGTCATTGTTTTTCAGCGCAGTCACCATCCCGGTCCATGCACAAATGCCAATGTCGGACAAGTTCTTGCATCCAGTCAAGGTAAAAATCGGACGTCTTCTCCGAAACTAGGTTTGCACAGCAGGCTTGCACCTCCTCGTCAGAAGTGTAATGGTGTTCTTTCAGCTTTGAGAAGAGGAAGAAGTCACAAGGTGTCAGATCAGGGCTGTACGATAGGTGTGGTAAAATGTTAAACTTGAGAATCCAATGCAGAAACTGTTTGTCGAGCATTGTCGTGCTGAAAAATTGCATGCTTGCACAGACAAACATGAAGTAATCGTGCTCAAAGTTTCTGCAAAGTTTTCAGATTTCGATCAAAGTTAACAGTATTGACATGCTTCAAACATTCAGTGTAGACTACGCCATCACAGTCCCAGAAGTTGGTCATCATTAGTTTCCCCATGGAGATAACGAACTTGAATTTTTGTGTGGTGAGTTCTATCTGCACTCTTAAATAGACTGGCACTTGTTTTCTGGGTCATAATGATGTGCCCATGACTCGCTGCCAGTGACAATTTGGCGAATAAAGGCATGCCTTCTTCGTTATATCATGTCAGAAGTTCCTGACGCACCTGCTGTTGGTGATGTTTCATATCTGGTGCCAGCATGCGATGGACCCATCTTGCACACACTTTGCTATACCCAAGCAGGGCATAGATAATATGATGAACATGCTTAATCGAAATCTTAGGGATTGTGAGCATATCTTTCTGATTGACACAGCAATAGGCATGAATCAGTTGTTCCATGCGAGCTTGGTGCTGTGCATCCCCAGCTGTCATGTCATCTACTGCAAGCCTTGTCATGCAGGTTCGTTGTGACCGGATTGTCTTTTACAATCCATGTCCACCTCCTGACATTCACACAGGCGTCACCATATACTGCTATTATTCTTCGATGCATGCCACTTCATGTCGCTATAGTCACTTCATTCCACTACATGTCCCTATAGTCACTTCATGCCCCTACAGTCACTTCATGCCACTACATGCCCCTATAATCACTTCATGCCCCTATAATCACTTCATGCGACTATAATCACTTCATGCCACTACATGTCCCTATAGTCACTTCATGCCCCTATAATCACTTAATGCCACTACATGTCCCTATAATCCCTACATGCCCCTATAGTCACTTCATGCCCCTATAATCACTTCATGCTCCTATAATCCCTACATGCCCCTATAGTCACTTCATGCCCCTACAGTCACTTCATGCCCCTATAATCACTTCATGCCCCTATAATCACTTCATGCGACTATAATCACTTCATGCCACTACATGTCCCTATAGTCACTTCATGCCCCTATAATCACTTAATGCCACTACATGTCCCTATAATCCCTACATGCCCCTATAGTCACTTCATGCCCCTATAATCACTTCATGCTCCTATAATCCCTACATGCCCCTATAGTCACTTCATGCCCCTATAATCACTTCATGCCACTACATGCCCCTATAATCCCTACATGCCCCTATAGTCACTTCATGCCCCTACAGTCACTTCATCTGAAATTATTTTCACATAGGTGTCCCGTGCCTCTGAGCACTGTTGCCATAGTTAAGGTGTTGGAGGTACAACTGTTCAAATCGCCCTCATAATACATGTTTGTGTGGTAAAAGTAGTGTTTGTGTGGTAAAAGTAGTGTTTGTGTGGTAAAAGTAGTGTTTGTGTGGTAAAAGTAGTGTTTGTGTGGTAAAAGTAGTGTTTGTGTGGTAAAAGTAGTGTTTGTGTGGTAAAAGTAGTGTTTGTGTGGTAAAAGTAGTGTTTGTGTGGTAAAAGTAGTGTTTGTTTGAAAACAGTAACGCATGTCTCTTGAATCATAGAATCAAATATTCTTATAGATAAAGCTGGTATATAGGTGATAACTCACCTAGGTGAAGTAAAACTCCGCTGTCTGACCTAATTAACTACATTTATAACTGAACATCCAAGTCTTGACTGAACATTGTCCTTCCTCTTTGTGTGTTAGTTTCTACAAGATGGGGTAGCTGGCCCTGTGCCCAACCATCCTCATTCATCTCTTATGGCATGGCACGCAGAACACATTACAGTGTTACTATTATTTGCTCTTATTTTGGCTTCTGTAACACAGGGGTGAATGTCCAAAGAAAATTGTTTTCAAATAAATTCTTGACAACTAAGCCAAGTCAGCAACGATTATGATTAGACTGACATATACAGAGGGTCTGGTACCCATGCAGTGCACCTGTAAACTGGCTGTGCTACAGCAGCTTGGTCTGCGAGGTGGGGATCGACATTGTGGTCCCTGTAATGGTTAGCCTACCATGAAGCCATGCATTGCATAATATCCAGGAGAACCCAGTCCTGCCTTCATCAGTGTGTTCTAGGATATAAGAAGAGTCACTACAACTTGCAAGGCAAGATCTAATTGTCCTTGGAAACAGGGTGTTTCATGGCAGTCTAGATACCACCCTGGGGATCGGCACAGTGATCCCCATAGTGGTGATCTTATTGAGGAGCTTCACATTGCACTATAGCTATGAGAACTCGGTCAACATTCTCAAGTATGCCCCATGATGTGAGGAGAGCCACTGTAACCCACCACCATAGAAAATATCAAGAGTTCCTAACTCAAGTACAAGTGGCATTTATAACAACCCCTACAACAACGAAGGTAATAAGCAGCAGTTAACATAAGTATTCTGATGACGGGGACATGCATTCAAAACCTTGTTATTTTATATTGGAGGCCAAATAAAAAACTCCAGTGTACAATAAACCTTTGACACCCCCCCCCCCCCCCCCCCCCCCCAGTGGACCTCAGCCGTAAGAGCAAAGGCTGCAATGACGCTATTTTTCATTGGTGTTGAAAGTCTTAATAAACAGCAGAAGAAAATCAATGACGGGTCCTAGCCTTACCATGGCGTTTCATGTGTTTGTCTCTGTGGTGAGCCCGGAAGAACATTTTCTCGCAGAATGGACATTTGAAGGTTCTGTGATATTCACCTGTGTGGGTCTTGTAGTGGCGGTCGAGATGCTGCTTGCGGGTGAAGGCCTTACCACACTCCGTACAAGCGTATGGCTTTTCTCCAGTGTGAGTCATCTCATGTCTGCGTAAATGATGGCTGAATTTTGGAATAATAAACACAGGCATTATTTTTGACAATTTCTCAGAATTTTTTTAGAATAAATAGCAGTTCATCTAAAGAGCCATAAAGCAGAAACTGTTGTGGGGGATCAAGTGTTAAGAGACTTCATTGTAGTAGTTGTTGCTATCCCATAGCCGCAGAGCAGGCGTACTCTTGACAGCCCAATGCCATTCTTATATAAATACAGGTCTTCTTAAATTACTCCACTGCTCCGTACAGCGTGCTGGCAATTGTCGGCGGCGATTGTAATAGGCCAATAAGCTCCCTTCATTGTTGACTTTCCTGCCCTAACAGCAAGCCTGGTACAACTAGGCAGAATTAAACATAACAACAGGAATTGAGCCTGACACCTAGTGAACATTAGCCATGGTCTCGTGTCTCCATTTTGTTAGTGTGAACATTAAACATGGTCTTGTCTCTCCATCTTGTTAGTGTGAACATTAGCCATGGTCTCGTCTTGTCTCTCCATCTTGTTAGTGTGAACATTAGTCATGGTCTCGTCTTGTCTCTCCATCTTGTTAGTGTGAACATTAAACATGGTCTGGTCTCGTCTCTCCATCTTGTTAGTGTGAACATTAAACATGGTCTGGTCTCGTCTCTCCATCTTGTTAGTGTGAACATTAAACATGGTCTGGTCTCGTCTCTCCATCTTGTTAGTGTGAACATTAAACATGGTCTGGTCTCGTCTCTCCATCTTGTTAGTGTGAACATTAAACATGGTCTGGTCTCGTCTCTCCATCTTGTTAGTGTGAACATTAAATATGGTTTTGTCTCTCCATCTTGCTAGTGTGAACATTAAACATGGTCTTGTCTCTCCATCTTGTTAGTGTGAACATTAAACATGGTTTTGTCTCTCCATCTTGTTAGTGTGAACATTAAACATGGTCTTGTCTCTCCATCTTGTTAGTGTGAACATTAAACTAGGTCTCGTCTCGTCTCTCCATCTTGTTAGTGTGAACATTAAACTAGGTCTGGTCTCTCCATCTTGTTAGTGTGAACATTAAACATGGTCTCGTCTCATCTCTCCATCTTGTTAGTGTGAACATTAAACATGGTTTTGTCTCTCCATCTTGTTAGTGTGAACATTAAACATGGTTTGTCTCTCCATCTTGTTAGTGTGAACATTAAACATGGTCTTGTCTCTCCATCTTGTTAGTGTGAACATTAAACATGGTCTGGTCTCATCTCTCCATCTTGTTAGTGTGAACATTAAACATGGTTTTGTCTCTCCATCTTGTTAGTGTGAACATTAAACATGGTTTGTCTCTCCATCTTGTTAGTGTGAACATTAAACATGGTCTTGTCTCTCCATCTTGTTAGTGTGAACATTAAACATGGTCTGGTCTCATCTCTCCATCTTGTTAGTGTGAACATTAAACATGGTCTTGTCTCTCCATCTTGTTAGTGTGAACATTAAACATGGTCTTGTCTCTCCATCTTGTTAGTGTGAACATTAAACATGGTTTTGTCTCTCCATCTTGTTAGTGTGAACATTAAACATGGTCTTGTCTCTCCATCTTGTTAGTGTGAACATTAAACATGGTCTTGTCTCGTCTCTCCATCTTGTTAGTGTGAACATTAAACATGGTCTGGTCTCGTCTCTCCATCTTGTTAGTGTGAACATTAAACATGGTCTTGTCTCTCCATCTTGTTAGTGTGAACATTAAACATGGTCTCGTCTCTCCATCTTGTTAGTGTGAACATTAAACATGGTCTTGTCTCTCCATCTTGTTAGTGTGAACATTAAACATGGTCTGGTCTCGTCTCTCCATCTTGTTAGTGTGAACATTAAACATGGTCTGGTCTCGTCTCTCCATCTTGTTAGTGTGAACATTAAACATGGTCTGGTCTCGTCTCTCCATCTTGTTAGTGTGAACATTAAACATGGTCTTGTCTCTCCATCTTGTTAGTGTGAACATTAAACTAGGTCTCGTCTCGTCTCTCCATCTTGTTAGTGTGAACATTAAACTAGGTCTCGTCTCGTCTCTCCATCTTGTTAGTGTGAACATTAAACTAGGTCTCGTCTCGTCTCTCCATCTTGTTAGTGTGAACATTAAACATGGTCTGGTCTCTCCATCTTGTTAGTGTGAACATTAAACATGGTTTTGTCTCTCCATCTTGTTAGTGTGAACATTAAACATGGTCTGGTCTCTCCATCTTGTTAGTGTGAACATTAAACTAGGTCTCGTCTCGTCTCTCCATCTTGTTAGTGTGAACATTAAACATGGTCTGGTCTCTCCATCTTGTTAGTGTGAACATTAAACATGGTTTTGTCTCTCCATCTTGTTAGTGTGAACATTAAACATGGTTTTGTCTCTCCATCTTGTTAGTGTGAACATTAAACATGGTCTTGTCTCTCCATCTTGTTAGTGTGAACATTAAACATGGTTTTGTCTCTCCATCTTGTTAGTGTGAACATTAAACATGGTCTTGTCTCTCCATCTTGTTAGTGTGAACATTAAACATGGTTTTGTCTCTCCATCTTGTTAGTGTGAACATTAAACATGGTCTTGTCTCTCCATCTTGTTAGTGTGAACATTAAACATGGTTTTGTCTCTCCATCTTGTTAGTGTGAACATTAAACATGGTCTTGTCTCTCCATCTTGTTAGTGTGAACATTAAACATGGTTTTGTCTCTCCATCTTGTTAGTGTGAACATTAAACATGGTCTTGTCTCTCCATCTTGTTAGTGTGAACATTAAACATGGTTTTGTCTCTCCATCTTGTTAGTGTGAACATTAAACATGGTTTTGTCTCTCCATCTTGTTAGTGTGAACATTAAACATGGTTTTGTCTCTCCATCTTGTATGTTTCAATGATATCAAGAACTGTGCCAGAGGTAACATAATTACCAGCAGAGCCTACCAAGCCAGGACGATATCCTTGTGATATAAATAACATCTGTGAGATTTATCTGGCTGCGATAAAAATGTAGAGAAGACAGCGTTACAAGAAGTTGATAACTGTTTCAGTCTCCAATGGTTGAAATCTGACAAGAGTTACAAAACATTCATGAATCAAGTATAAAGAACATCATGCAAGAATATGGAATGGACATTACCAATGAGAAAACAAACAAGTATGCTGACTAAACAAGAAAGCAGCTCTAAAGATAGGACAGGAGCAAAGGTCAGGAGCCACCCCTAAACAAGAAAGCTCTAAAGATAAGATAGGACAGGAGCAAAGGTCAGGAGCCACCCTTGAACAAGAAAGCTCTAAAAATAGGACAGGAGCAAAGGTCAGGAGCCACCCCTAAACAAGAAAGCTCTAAAGATAAGATAGGACAGGAGCAAAGGTCAGGAGCCACCCTTAAACAAGAAAGCAGCTCTAAAGATAGGACAGAAGCAAAGGTCAGGAGCCACCCTTAAACAAGAAAGCAGCTCTAAAGATAGGACAGGAGCAAAGGTCAGGAGCCACCCCTAAACAAGAAAGCTCTAAAGATAAGATAGGGCAGGAGCAAAGGTCAGGAGCCACCCTTAAACAAGAAAGCAGCTCTAAAGATAGGACAGGAGCAAAGGTCAGGAGCCACCCTTAAACAAGAAAGCAACTCTAAAAATAGGACAGGAGCAAAGGTCAGGAGCCACCCTTAAACAAGAAAGCAACTCTAAAGATAGGACAGGAGCAAAGGTCAGGAGCCACCCTTGAACAAGAAAGCAACTCTAAAGATAGGACAGGAGCAAAGGTGAGGAGCCACCCTTGAACAAGAAAGCTCTAAAGATAGGACAGGAGCAAAGGTCAGGAGCCACCCTTAAACAAGAAAGCTCTAAAGATAAGATAGGACAGGAGCAAAGGTCAGGAGCCACTCTTAAACAAGAAAGCCGCTCTAAAGATTGGACAGGAGCAAAGGTCAGGAGCCACCCTTAAACAAGAAAGCTCTAAAGATAGGACAGGAGCAAAGGTCAGGAGCTACCCCTATCCCATACAATTATGGAGATTGGAAAATGTAAAATAGAAACCAGGAAGAGAAAATCAATGGCCAAGCCGTTTTGCCCAACATGAGACAGATATTGGCATCCAAACAGAAGAACCTACAAATTGAACATTTGGTCATTACTATATGCCATAGAAACAAGGACTATGAATAAAGAGCTGGCAGATAGAATTGAAGCCTATGAAAGGCAGATAGATAGAAGAATGGGGGCCATATACAGAAGAATGAGTGCATGCACCTGTGGAAAAACAAGACTCCAAATAAGGATTTGTAGGAGAAGTTATGGATAGAGTTGAGCACTGAAAATATTGTTACCATATCAAAAGATATAACACCTTGCTTAAAAGCCATACAGAAAAGACAAGTGAGCGAATAACATAAAGAGAATGACACGGAACATTCTGTCCAATTCCACTATTGAGACAAGAGATAGAAAATGTAGTCTACCTTTGGATTTCTTTCATCTCATTATACAAAACCATAGGTATGAAAACCACCAATACAAATGCTTGGATACAGGCTTCCCGCAAAGGGGTGTGTATGTGTGTGTGTCAGCTGTAGTGGTTGTCCGTCCTTGACTTGAAGCCCTATCTGTTGTACGGCTTTGTTTGTTTGTTTGTTGTGAAGATTCACCTTAATGTTGGTGAAGGTGAGTTCTTTCCCCTACAAACAGTCTCTTTGGTTATATAAGTAGAAGCTTCTTTGAGTGCTTCTAGACCAAAATGTCAACAAAGTTTTTTTATAATCCTCACATCCTGATACAATCAAGACTATAGTCTAAAGGGATGGAGAAATCAAGGTAGTCCCAGAGCAGACATTGCTGTCAGGGTTGAAGTTTTATTTTGGGGTAGGGTGCACAAAGCTAAGTGGTTAGTGGCACGACTCACAAATCAAACTTGCATGTGTTCAGACTCTTCAACAGGCACTTCTATGGAATGTGATCCCCTTTTTGAAAATACAAATTGAAGAAGTTGGATGCACTTGACCATAGGGTCCAAAACACAGTTAAACATGCTCCACCCCAGGAAGAATGAAGAATGAGAAAAAAAGGTTTACATCACTAGGCCACAGCTTGTTTATGAAGCAAGGTTCTTTTTTTAAATGTAAATCATGTGCTCATTTACAGCTGAATGAACTAGAGCATGCCGATAATGGGAGTTGAACCATTACCGTTGCAGTGAAAAGACAGCACTCTACCATAATGATAATGAGGTGCCCTCAAAGGGGTGTATGTTTACCAAAAGAAGGTTAATAAACGTAACAAATGTTAAAATCCCCAAGCAACACATGATCAATCTGAGGTTTGTGCTGGCAGGGTTACATGTCATGGCTCAGCTTACATCATAAACCCACACATCCTTAGTGTTACATACCAGCTGCTTATTCTACAATATCGCAGACAACAATGTACAGTGACAAGAACTTACAAATATCTTTACTACAGCAGGGATGCATGATACAGCTCAAACTATTATAAGCCTTTACCAATTTTCCTAAGCTGAAAAAATGTAATTTTAGTCAATAAGCATCTGTGAAAATGCAGATTTCATCTGAATGCTGCTGCATCATTAATAGATTGATATATTATTACTCTACAGCACTGCAATTATCCCACGCAAAAACAAGAGGCATACAAAATTGACAGCAGTTATAAATCGAATGCAAAAAAATTGGTAGAGTTTTCTAATGTGACCCACTTATTTCGCGATGCAATTCTTTGGATTCCGAGCACTGTATTATAAATGGATTGAGATATAAACTGTTTCCTCTTCTTTTCTCACTTTCAAATAATGTTCCCAAACTTGGCAATCTCAGATTCCTCTCGACATAGCACAATTTATTCCTCAAATAACTTCATTTATTTCCTGAATGAAGCCTGCCTCAAACTTCTCCCATCATCTATCAAATAGTCACATCTATTTCTCTTTTTTAAGTGGCCATCGATCTAAAAGCATAAGAAGAAAAACAAGATAGAGAGAGAGATACGGTTGTCAACAAGATCTATAGAGAGAGAGAGAGATACGGTTGTCAACAAAATCCATAGAGAGAGAGAGAGAGATACGGTTGTCAACAAGATCTATAGAGAGAGAGAGATACGGTTGTCAACAAGATCTATAGAGAGAGAGAGAGATACGGTTGTCAACAAGATCTATAGAGAGAGAGAGAGAGATACGGTTGTCAACAAGATCTATAGAGAGAGAGAGAGATACGGTTGTCAACAAGATCTATAGAGAGAGAGATAGATACGGTTGTCAACAAGATCTATAGAGAGAGAGAGAGAGAAATATGGTTGTCAACAAGATCTATAGAGAGAGAGAGATACGGTTGTCAACAAGATCTATAGAGAGAGAGAGATACGGTTGTCAACAAGATCTATAGAGAGAGAGAGAGATACGGTTGTCAACAAGATCTATAGAGAGAGAGAGAGATACGGTTGTCAACAAGATCTATAGAGAGAGAGAGATACGGTTGTCAACAAGATCTATAGAGAGAGAGAGAGATACGGTTGTCAACAAGATCTATAGAGAGAGAGAGATACGGTTGTCAACAAGATCTATAGAGAGAGAGAGAGAGAGATACGGTTGTCAACAAGATCTATAGAGAGAGAGAGAGAGAGATACGGTTGTCAACAAGATCTATAGAGAGAGAGAGAGAGATACGGTTGTCAACAAGATCTATAGAGAGAGAGAGAGAGATACGGTTGTCAACAAGATCTATAGAGAGAGAGAGATACGGTTGTCAACAAGATCTATAGAGAGAGAGAGATACGGTTGTCAACAAGATCTATAGAGAGAGAGAGATACGGTTGTCAACAAGATCTAGAGAGAGAGAGAGAGAGAGAGATACGGTTGTCAACAAGATCTATAGAGAGAGAGATACGGTTGTCAACAAGATCTATAGAGAGAGAGAGAGAGAGATACGGTTGTCAACAAGATCTATAGAGAGAGAGAGATACGGTTGTCAACAAGATCTATAGAGAGAGAGAGATACAGTTGTCAACAAGATCTATAGAGAGAGAGAGAGAATCGGTTGTCAACAAGATCTATAGAGAGAGAGAGATACTGTTGTCAACAAGATCTATAGAGAGAGAGAGAGATACGGTTGTCAACAAGATCTATAGAGAGAGAGAGAGAGAGATACGGTTGTCAACAAGATCTATAGAGAGAGAGAGAGAGAATCGGTTGTCCAAGCACTAGCCGCTGCTTGTTTTCATTTTAATTAAAGTTTCACCTGAAAGTGTGAAGAAAAAAAAATAAGCAGAAATGGAGAAAGTTTGGCAGTTAATAATGGAAGTCTGTCAGATAACAATCAGAGAGACAGAGTGAAGTAGCAATTTTGTACAGTTCAGTTCAATCAATTTGGGCGTGACAATCTTGGGATGCGCTGCGTAAGTCATTCCAAGACTCCTCCCTCATGTACAGAGGGAAAACCATCTGCAGGTTACGTTTGATATGTATGGTGGAATGCTGAAGCATGGCATTGGACAGATCTGTCACTCCCCCTATTCCCCAGATGTGGATCCCTGTGACTGACTTGTTATAGTCTTTCCAGGACTCAATGTGCCACCCAAACGGACAAGATTTCAGAACATATAAGAAATCAAGAGAAATGTAACGAAGCGCCTGGCGGAGATAATACAAAAAGAATGAGTTCTAGGAGTGGGAGCATCGCTGCAAGAAGTGTGTCAACTCAGAATCAGAAGGGCAATATTCCAAAAGGGATTAGCTTTTGAACTAAATAGGTCAGTTCGTTTTGTTTCCAACCTAAGGTCCAATGCTTTTTTGATCAGTCTTTATACGTGTCCTCTCAATGTGACACAAAGCCAAGACTTCCCCTCCCCTAACTTAAAGTAGAGCCTACACATTTTTTAAGAAAAATTAGAAGAAAAGAACTCCAATTCTTTCACCTGCGAAAATATTCAGTTGCCATAGCAACAAATTTGAGTACCCCTGACCAAAAAAATACAAAACAAGCCAATATTATTTTGTTTGTAAAGGACAACAGGGAAAAATGAATTTGTAAGCATAATGCTAACAAGGTATAGAGTTTATATCAATATTGTTCTACTTTTAAAATAAAAACTCAACTCAAGAAGGACACAAATTTCACAATAAATAAGTTGTCTCCCTGTAGCAGTCAAGTAAAATAAACAAAAAGAAAGAAAGTTACTATTAACTCATTCACTCCGTCATTTACGGGGCCTCGTGGTGTATTTATTCATTTACGGGGCCTCGTGGTGTATTTATTTCTGACTTGAACAAACTCTCTGGCAGAGGGGTCATTATAGCTAAGAATTAATGCCATTGTCTCTCTTCTCAAGAAACGAACAAAAGCATGAAATGGTGGGTATTCGAAACCCATAGGTTTCAAGGACATCCTGGTCTTAAGGCCGGTCAGATCAGTTTCTTATCCTATCGCAGACGGATGACAAATTCGGAGGTCCCGTGTGTACATGTTGTGTGTGTGTGAATGTGAAGAAAAAAAATATTGAGAATTAAAAATAGAAGAAACAACAGGCTGTTAGCCGCTGTCTGGACACAAATTTTAAAGATAACAAAATTCCTATGAAAGTTAAAAGGGGGCAACCCCTCCACCATGCAAAGACATTACAGGCCAATCATCTGTTTGTCTGCATACTCAATTGCAAGCAAAAGAAAAAGGACCACCACACCCCAAGATTTAAAACTCTGTTGCCAGTCAAGTACTTTGACCCAAATTTGTCCCACGTACATTGTTGTTGAGTGCCCACAATGAGTATGTTTACTTTTTTGCACACCATGAAAAGGACGTTAGTGGTGGGTTGCAGTAGCTTTCCTCACATCCCTAGCGTGCTGATGAAGGTGGACCGCGGTCCTCAAGGCTTGGCTTCATCTGCGTGACGCTCACTACTACGGGGATTACCTGTACATAACGTTTTGGGCTCTTATAATATGTGGACAGATAAGTTATCTTTGTTTGAATAATTGTTACGTACATTTGATTATGTCAGTCAATCAAAATCTCTGAGCTCCTTGCGAAGCATATTACTTCAACACATATTCATCATGTCTGTCTATCTCAAGCTCTGACCACGGCCTCCTTTCTTCCAAGTTTGCCACAAGCTCCTTTTCTCCATGTGTACCTAGGTCTGCCCCTACATCTTCTGTCCTGTGGATTCCAGAACAAAGACTGCTTGGTAATATTATCAGCAAGCTTTTGTGTGTCTGAACCAATGTCAGCACTTTCTCACCACCTCAAGTGCCAGTGGACGTCCAGTTCTCTGATTTAGGCCAAGATTAGTGACCTTAACATACCACTTTAAACTATCTATTCGGGTGTAGACACCCACTGATGAAAGTTTGAATTTTTCATGTAGAAGCCGTCATTGTATCCAAGGTTACAGAGCCATACACAGTACTGATTTGACATTGTAGTAAAAATTAGCAATTTTGTTGAGGTCTTAATTTCTTTATGTTCCCCAATGAAATGAAAGCACCTTGCAATCTGTGATACATAATGTGATATCCTTAACTGTACCACCAAGTTTATCTATATAACTAATTTGGTTATGTATCCTCATCTTTTTTTTTTCCACACTATCCATTTATTTATTTCTTAAAATTAAAAAAAAATATATTGTTATTCAATTGAGCATTTCAACTTGTTTAATAAACTGACCCATAATGAGGATGTTGGTAATGGATAGGGATCTCCCATGGAGTCATTGAACAAAAAGGTACCAGAAAATGTTTCCTCATGAAGAAGCTGGTGGTGATAAACAGCAGCATCCTAAAGAATGTCAACGCTGGAACAGTCAGACCAATACTGGAATTGTGCACGTCAGTTTGGGCGACTGCATCCAAAACAAATGCTTAACTAAAGTTCAAAACGCAGGTCTCAGACTGATAACAGGTGAATGAGGGCCACCCAAATCGAAGCAACAGAGAAGTAAACTAAACTAGGTTCCCCCTCAACAATAGATGTGAGGAGAAGGTGCTTGTGTACAGTGAGAAGCTAATACACACACCAAATCATCTTATACTAGCCAAACTTCAAAAGGTGGCTGAAGAGAACCAGCTTCCTACATGTACTCAAAACACCTCAATGCTGCCACACAAAAATGACAGCAAACCCACATACAGAAATGGAAATGCTGAGCAAAACTACTGCCATGAAATCACCACAGAGATCCCAGGAACAGAACAGAAGGATCACCTGTCTACCTAAAAATCCTGGCTTATGTGATGATTGAAAATAAGTACAATCCCAAGAACTGGTCTCATGTATACACAGATGAATCTTTATAACAAATAACAATTGGAAAATAACCCATATGATTTCCCCTACTGGGAAGATCTCTTCCAAATTTAGGGAAGGCTATGCTGCTCTTACTGGCACTAAGAATGGAATCGGTACAACAAAACCAGAAATGAGCAGATACCATGGGAAATCAGATCCGAGCTCAACAGTTGCTCTTCAGTGACCATCCTCCAAATGTGGAATCACAGGAAACATGAGAGCTAATGCCCTGTCCAAAGCAGGTGGCAGAATGGAACAATCGGTCCAATAGAGTATCATATACAGAAGCAATGGAACAATCGGTCCACACAGTATCATATAGAGAAGCAATGGAACAATCGGTCCAATAGAGTATCATATAGAGAAGCAATGGAACAATCGGTCCAATAGAGTATCATATAGAGAAAGCAATGGAACAATCGGTCCAATAGAGTATCATATAGAGAAAGCAATGGAACAATCGGTCCAATAGAGTATCATATAGAGAAGCAATGGAACAATCGGTCCAATAGAGTATCATATAGAGAAAGCAATGGAACAATCGGTCCAATAGAGTATCATATAGAGAAGCAATGGAACAATCGGTCCAATAGAGTATCATATAGAGAAGCAATGGAACAATCGGTCCAATAGAGTATCATATAGAGAAAGCAATGGAACAATCGGTCCAATAGAGTATCATATAGAGAAAGCAATGGAACAATCGGTCCAATAGAGTATCATATAGAGAAAGCAATGGAACAATCGGTCCAATAGAGTATCATATAGAGAAAGCAATGGAACAATCGGTCCACACAGTATCATATACAGAAGCAATGGAACAATCGGTCCAATAGAGTATCATATAGAGAAAGCAATGGAACAATCGGTCCAATAGAGTATCATATAGAGAAAGCAATGGAACAATCGGTCCAATAGAGTATCATATAGAGAAAGCAATGGAACAATCGGTCCAATAGAGTATCATATAGAGAAAGCAATGGAACAATCGGTCCACACAGTATCATATACAGAAGCAATGGAACAATCGGTCCAATAGAGTATCATATAGAGAAAGCAATGGAACAATCGGTCCACACAGTATCATATACAGAAGCAATGGAACAATCGGTCCAATAGAGTATCATATAGAGAAAGCAATGGAACAATCGGTCCACACAGTATCATATACAGAAGCAATGGAACAATCGGTCCACACAGTATCATATACAGAAGCAATGGAACAATCGGTCCACAGAAGCAAAACCTATCATCCACAATCAGTACAACTCAAAATGGAAGAAAGAAATGGATGTGAGCAATGAAATCTGACCCAATCCACCAGTTCCACAGACACCAACAAACCACCATCTTTTGTCTGAGCCAGGTCTCTGCAGACTATTGTGCTACCTATACCGGCTAAAGATATCACACACAAGCGAGTGCCCATGTGGAACTCAAGCTCAGATCCCTGTTTCTCTGCGAACCCCAGCAACGGAAATTTATAACTTAACGTTTGTATACTGGTTTAGAAGACTCATCAGAGTCTGTAGACAACCAGATAATGCTGATATATATATTCTTTTTAAATGTGTTTTTTTAAACAGAAAATGTGTTTTAACCAGAAAATGTGTTTGACATATTGTTACTGATGACCTTGTTGGTTTATGATTTATACAATCATCCGAGTTGTCCTCACAGAGGTAAAAATAGGGCCACTGTCACTCTTCTAGCATGATGAAAAAAGTAACAAAGATGGTCGTGCATTGTGTAAAATGAATTGGTACAGAAACCTCCACAACAGCCCACATAAGTAAGAAGGCCAGCTGTAGTGGTCATCCTATGCTTCATATGGGGCGACAAGGAGAAACAAGTTGAAGGAGACTTTTAATATGTATTCTTTTTACTGAAAGCCTTGATGATGATGATGATGGATGATGATGGATGATGATGATGATAAGTTATTTCGCTCCAAGTGAAGCATAGGGCCACCACTAAAGAAGGCCCCTTTACAGAGGTAGTTTCATTAGCTATAATTTTACATGATGAGGTTGCTATCCTTATATACAACTCTTCTTTCATGACATGTTTGTAAGGCCAACAGTGGTCCTATTCTTCTCCACCCGGGCACTATTCTGAAAACCTAAGACATTACAATTAAGAAAATTAAAAATGTTTAAATTAAAATATGAAAGTTATACAGGAAACAGATATAACAAAAAGTTTTAGCACTCCCGATGTCATGTGTATTTATGCGGTATATCTTTTAAACACATTAGCAAAGTTTCTTTCTTCTGTGTAAAAACTGAATCAGATATGCGTTGATTATTCAAATATAATCCAGATGTTCTATCAAATAATAAGATCATTTCGCTGGTTTTGACATCCAAATTTAATCGGATGAATACGTCGGCTTTGACACATTCCAAATATGTGTACAAACCGGGGGAATATGGAGAATTATAAATGAAACGAAGGATATGTGTGCGCAGAACATCCAGTTACATTTCAGTTCTCCTAACCAACGTTCACTGCTATGTAACAATGGCCAACACTAGAGTTGAAATACTGATTTCAACGTAATCAAACTGAAAATAATGTTTTGTTCGACACGATGCAATGGTCTGAAAACGGTTAAATGAAAAGGAAAATATCTCTACATATCTGATTGGAATAACTTGTTTAAAATTTTGAGAACTTTCAAATTGTACAGTATATTCGACATTTGTGGATAACCTGCTCCACGCTGATTTATCAGCTATGCAACATTGTAAGGAGAAAAAAAACCACGAGCTCTTGTAACGGCTCGGCGGAGTGAATCAGTTAAAGGTTAAGAGCGAGCACTAGAAGCATGCAACCCTGCATGACGGACAAACCTCAGGTTGAAAGCTTTCCCACATATCCCACAGGTGTACGGTTTGGTGCCTGTGTGAGTCAGCTCGTGGCAGCGCAGGTGGTGGCTGCAAAGGTAAATCACCAGAGCAAGCAGCGTTACTGTCGAGCATTCTCATATATATGAGTTATATATACATGGTCGGTCAACTTGTTCTAATGATCAATTCAATGGAAACTCAAACAAAAAATAAATTTAAAAAAAGACAAAACTAATGCCAAGAAGAATGCTAGAAGAAAATTAAAACAGAATATATAATGTATGCAATACTTTCACCTAACTGTGGTTATCATTATCAAGTTACAAATAAGTCCAACACAAAATTACAAGTACTCAACTTCAATATTTCATTGTAAGATCATGAACCACAGAGAGAAGAAAGGCAACAACAGGAAAGGTAGACTTTCATAAATGGGTGCTTACAGATAAAAGATCATTGAAATGGTATGACAAGCTCACTAATGGGGAACTGTTGGGAAGAGCACCAGTGGAACAGGAGAATGTGCTGGCAGTGAGTAGGACACACATTAAGGTAACTAGATGAATGCATCGCAAAGCAGCCTCTGTTCTGGAAACAACAGTCAAGAGTGCTCAAAGCTGGGACAGATGGTGGCCAAGGACAGGAGGAACTGGCATGTGTTTGTTGAAGACCTCTGCTTCACATTGGACTAACAAAGGTTTTGAGTAATTGTCATTATTCCACTGAATTATTCCACATTATTCCGTGACCCATTTACTGGGGATATCTGACCCCTTTACTGGGGATATCTGACCCCTTTACTGGGGATCCCCGACCCCTTTACTGACGATCTATGACCCCTTTACTGGGAAGGCAAGAACTGGATCATGTACCTACAAAAGAAATTAAAGGTAGTCCCTTAACAGACACTGCTGTCGGGGATGAAGTGTCAGAAACTTCATTGTATGAGGTCACATCTTGTTGTTGAGGTGTGGTGGCCAGGCCCATTCCTCACTGCCTTTCCTTCCCCATTAGCAAGCCAGGTACCCATTTAAAGTGAGGTCGACTGTAGGATGCTAGTAAGGGGAGTTAAACCTTTGTCATGAACATTTGGTCTCTACAACCACGCTAATCAGACACATCATGCATCTCATCAAATATGATGTTGAGGGTGTGCATGCGTGTAGAAAAGGAAGAAAGATCTATAAGGTTGCTTGCCCTGGCAGTCACAGGATTGCTTTTTATTTTAGCTCCAATAGACAAAAATTGAGGTTTTACTGGAGTCTGAACCTGTCTTCGGACTATTCTGTTCTGTCAAGAACTGACATCACTGTGATCGAGGAAAACCTAAAGGTGATCTGTGTCCCTCAGCAAATGGCGATGGTGCAGTAGTGCATTGGTTATACATAAACTTGCCCTACCCTCTCAGGTAAACCCCAAAAAGGCTTGAAGTATTCCAGACTAAGACAGGCATTCTATTCCATGCTCCTCATTTTCAGAACACTCTTTTATCCATGTATGAAATGTGGAGTTATCTTTCAATATTAGTTGGTTACTTCACACTTAGTAAATTGTGTAAAATCAAGAATTGTAGAGCATTTTACTGTAGAGAAGTTTAAAAGTAGTGGTGTCCTTTATTGGGGGGTAAAGAACAGCAACTTCTGATGTCCAGGTAAACAAGTCATTCAATCTTTTATTGGTCTATACTATTTGGGGTATTGTTTCTACAGTTTTCTGTTAAACCTGGAAAACTGCTCCCCATCCAGCAGGGTTTTCATCTGTTTGAATACTGTAGTGTACAGTACACCATGAGCTGGGGTGTGTCTTCTACCCTAGAGAAGTTAGCACTGTTATCACATCTTGTGGCATAATCTCAGTGTGACAGTGGCCCAATTATCATATGTCCCACACAGAGAGTAAGCATGAAAGAAGAGGAGATTGTACCTTTCAACAAAGACAAGAGACATGGACAGAGGAGATGACACAGAAGTCACAAGAAATATGTTTGAATCTCCCCATGAAGACCAGAGGCATGGACAGAGCAGATGACACAGAAGGCACATCAAAGAATGTTGCATCTCCCCATGGAGACCAGAGACATGGACAGAAGAGATAACACAGAAGGCACATCTCCCCATGAAGATTAGAGACATGGACAGAAGAGATAACACAGAAGGCACATCAAAGAATGTTGCATCTCCCCATGGAGACCAGAGACATGGACAGAAGAGATAACACAGAAGGCACATCAAAGAATGTTGCATCTCCCCATGGAGACCAGAGACATGGACAGAAGAGATAACACAGAAGGCACATCAAAGAATGTTGCATCTCCGCATGGAGACCAGAGACATGGACAGAAGAGATAACACAGAAGGCACATCTCCCCATGAAGATTAGAGACATGGACAGAAGAGATAACACAGAAGGCACATCAAAGAATGTTGCATCTCCCCATGGAGACCAGAGACATGGACAGAAGAGATAACACAGAAGGTACATACAAGAAAATCATGACTTATTCCTGCTAAACCATTGGGCGTGGTGTGCGCCATATACTTGGTAAGAATTGTGTATTTCATATGTCCTAGAAATGACACTAATTCACTATTTTTACATGAGTCTTATAATTAGTTATTATTTCCTTTCTGTATTTTCTTTGCTAAAATGTCAAATTATGATCAGCTTGTTCTGCTAAATGTTTCTCCATGAGCACTAATTAACATCTCCTTACAACATTATTTATTTTGTTACAAGTGACTTATCTCTCTGACTGTTTTCTATGCTCTGCTCTGTCTCATGTAAACAAATTCATAAATTATTTTATTATTATTTTTAACAAATTGGTGCCGGGGGGTGGGACATCAGCTCGTGGTGCATATTACACATCGGATCTCATATGATTGTAGAAGAGTTACAGTACCATAAAGCAGCTGAGGGAGGTACATAAGAGAGTTCATGCCACTGGGGGAACAGGCAATAGACTAACAGAAGCATTGCACAACATCACAGTCCTTATAAGAGTCAAACCATGGTCGCATAGGGCACACAACAGCTTTTACATTCTCATATAACCAAAACGACTATTTGTGTTCGAAAAGGTGCACAAGCCTATTTCTGTTCGAAAAGGTGCACAAGCCTATTTCTGTTCGAAAAGGTGCACAAGCCTATTTGTGTTCGAAAGGGTCCACAAGCCTATTTGTGTTCGAAAAGGTGCACAATTACATAAAAAAGATTAAAAAACAGACAAACAAAATGAAGATTGCACCTGCCTACAGTGTTTAGCGACACAATTGCAGATAAGAAATGAGAAGGTACATGAAAGAGATTGTACCTTCTCACAGCATATTTGGATAGAAAAGAGATAAAAGAAATTGTACCTTCCCACATCATCAAATGGCATATCTGAACAGAAGAGATGAGAAGGTACATGAAAGAGATTGTACCTCACCATGACATCTATTGACAGAACAGGACACGACATGAGAAAAAACATAAAAGAGATTGTACCTCACCATGACATCTATTGACAGAACTGGACACATGACATGAAAAAAAACATAAAAGAGATTGTACCTCACTAGGAAATCAAATGACACGAGACGACTACTGACCTGCGCCTGAAGCTATGTCCACAAATAACACATTTGTATGGGCGTTCTCCCGTATGAATTCTGACATGGCGCCGCAGGTACTCTTTTTTAGCAAACATCCGACCACAAAAGTCACAGCTGCATGGGAAGTTAGGTCCGTGGTGACTGTTGGGATTGGCGTGGCTAACAGTCGTGCCTGGGCTGTGAGAGATGAGTCTGGCACCTGGCATTAGTCCGCTCCGAGACAGACGCTCCTCAGCTTTCACCTGCAAGTAGCAATAACAATTTCTTGAATTTAAATTCTTACCTTGAAGAGACATTTTAAAAACAAGCAAGCGGCTTTCATACCTGTGTACTAAGTAATTTGTGTCAGGTGCAACACACTGACCAAGACACACATGTCTTGCACAAGTAAACAGTCTGTGTTTCAGCAGCCTGGGCAGCAACTCATTGATCGACATTGTGATTGTTTATTTTAGTTATGGTGTGTTTCTTTCAACTTAACTCTTAAAGGCCATAAGAACGATGTCAGCGTTCTTCCTGGCGTTCACTTGATGCCAGAAAAACGCTCATATCGTTAACAGCACATTGAACGAAATTTGTTTGGTTTATTTCAGTGTTTCTAGATTTTAATTGAATTTACATGGTAAGGGAAGTAACTATTATATTTACGTTTAGTTTTGCAAAAGCAGTGACGTGCATTGTGTTTTTAAAAGGACATTGTGTTTGTCAAAGTTGGAAAACATTTGTCATCTTTCAAATCAGCCAAATTTTTGTTGTGTTTATCACCAAAATGTGTAGCAAACCTAGCACTTCAAGATTGTCTAATAGTAGGTTGTTTTTTATTTGTAGAAAAGGCTAGGGAGTTGTGTACGCTAGATGAATTTAGTGACGAGGATTCACATTTTTCTGATGTTGAATCGGAGTCAGACATAGAATATAATATTATTCCACCTACTCAGCCTACTGAATCTTATTCTGAAGATTAAGGGCTGTTGTCACAGCCATGACCTAGTGCTGCAAAAAGGCAAAAATGTTTGACTGCACCATCAACAGAAAAACGAAGATGCAATATTTTGAAAGCAAATTTGAGAGAACATGATAGCAAATGGGTTTCAATACCAAATTCCATCACCACTGACTGACTGAAACCCAGAAGTAATTCAGAATGCTGCAAAAATGCGGTTGACCACGTGGAGTGAATGGAGACCTGCAACTCGCTGACACATCAACTCCATTTGACTGCTACAGAAAATTATTATCTTATAGATATTATTCATATGTGGATTTCTGTTTTTCTGAAGTACACTAGACCAATCTCCATTATGTTTCAGTGTTTATTCATGGATTGGTGACATTTTGTGTGTGTGAAAAATATATTTTATTACAAAAAATAATGATATAATTATTAATAATTACTTGTAATTCTACAAGAAATTCTTCAAGACGGTCATATTCTTACTGCATATTCATTTTCCTTTAATTTGATATATAACATGTTTGTCTTCCTTGTGAAATAATTAAGAAAAATCAAGTTTTATGAAGAGAATGCTTTTCTAGAAAAAATAATTTTGGCAAAACTAGTTTCAAAATTATGGCCTTTAAGAGTTAAGTCTTTTTTTTTGGCTATATTATAGCGTGCTAGTCACGCAATAATATTTTGACTCCAGGCATAAAATCTTGTGCAGCGTTAAAAAGCATTTCACCATGAAAATAGCTGCAGTTCTAGTAAACCATGGGATTGTCGAATCTCAACTGCTTATCAATTGCTAGGGGTGACACTTTGATCCTCATTGTAGTGAGAAGCCTAAAAACTTTCTTCAGTACATTTCAGGATTTTTTAAAAACAGGAGCCACTGTTAACCACTACAGAAGAACGAAATATCATCAAGACTGAAAAACAACATGTGAAGCTTCAAGCAATAAGAGTCAGAGAAATGTTACCTGTATGACAGTAGATAAGTCAGTCTGAGCACACTGATCCTTAACAGTGACCCTGGTCCTACATCCTCCGCAGCAGCTTGCTGATGTGTGCACTGACGAGCCGTTGCCCATGTTGTTCACCAAGCTGCCCCCAGTGTTAATATGAATATTGTTCTGAAGCAGTGCCCCACTATTGTTGTGTCTCTGTTGCTGCTGTTGATGTTGTTGCTGCTGTGAGTTGGCCATGTTAGAGTTGGATATATCGTTAGAAGCTTGTACACCCACGACGTTAATGTTTGACGGGGCTTGCATCGTCATCCCGCCGGCCATCGCCATGCTCAACCCGCTGCCATCAACGATGCTCACGCCTACTGGACTCATCCCCACACCTGGCATCAGGTTAAGAGCAGCGTTGCCAGGAAATGTCATCAAATTGTTACCTGCAGCAACAAGCGCACCAGGATTTGAACCTGCCATAGAACTCATACCCATTCTTGCAGTGAGACTAGCAAGAGCATTACTAGTGAAGGTCAGGCTATTTGGGTCAGTGTTTGCCCCTGTTAGACCCATAGCAACTGCCAAACTTCCCAAGGACATGGTCGTACCTGGAATCTGAATATGCTGTGGCTGCGCCTGCAGGCTAATTTGCTGTTGTGAGACTGCGTCGCCAGCACTGCATGGCACCGATATTGTCCCTGTAACTGTTCCTGAACTGATGACAGTGTTGACTGATGGATTAATTCCTGAAGTGACAGCAAGGGTTTTTCCAACTGAACCTATTCCAATTGTATTCATATTGTCACCTCCTGTATTAATATTTTTATTGAATTCATCAGGTGTGTTAGATTCCATTGGTCTCCCAACAGGAAGAAGTTCTTAGGCATCCGCTCATTATCTGGAGGAGAACAAGAAAGATGAAAAATAGAAAAGCTGATTAAATATAGCAGGGTCCTTGAAATTTGGGTTCATTAAGCGATCAGGATTGCATAAAGTCACTTTTTATTACAAAGCACCTGGCAGTTGTGGGCAGAGACTGAGCAGCCATCTTTGGCAGTTGTGGGCAGAGACTGAGCAGCCATCTTTGGCAGTTGTGGGCAGAGACTAAGCAGCCCTCTATGTCAGTTGTGGGCAGAGACTAAGCAGCCCTATATGTCAGTTGGGGCCAGAGTCTAAGCAGCCCTCTATGTCAGTTGTGGCCAGAAACTAAGCAGCCCTCTATGTCAGTTGTGGCCAGAGACTAAGCAGCCCTATATGTCAGTTGTGGGCAGAGACTAAGCAGCCCTATATGTCAGTTGTGGCCAGAGACTAAGCAGCCCTCTATGTCAGTTGTGGCCAGAGACTAAGCAGCCCTCTATGTCACTTGTGGCCAGAGACTAAGCAGCCCTCTATGTCAGTTGTAGGCAGAGACTAAGCAGCCCTCTATGTCAGTTGTGGGCAGAGACTAAGCAGCCCTCTATGTCAGTTGTGGGCAGAGACTAAGCAGCCCTCTATGTCAGTTGTGTGCAGACTAAGCAGCCCTCTATGTCAGTTGTGGGCAGAATAAGCAGCCCTCTATGTCAGTTGTGGGCAGACTAAGCAGCCCTCTATCAGTTGTGGGCAGAGACCGAGCAGTACTATATGTCAGCTGTGGGCTTACAGTCCTATATGTCAGCTGTGGGCAGACAGTCCTATATGTCAGCTGTGGGCAGACAGTCGTATATGTCAGCTGTGGGTAGACAGTTCTGTATGTCAGCTGTGGGCAGACAGTCCTGTATGTCAGCTGTGGGCAGACAGTCGTATATGTCAGCTGTGGGCAGACAGTTCTGTATGTCAGCTGTGGGGAGACAGTCCTGTATGCCAGCTGTGGGCAGACAGTTCTGTATGTCAGCTGTGGGTAGACAGTCCTGTATGTCAGCTGTGGGTAGACAGTCCTGTATGTCAGCTGTGGGTAGACAGTCCTGTATGTCAGCTGTGGGCAGACAGTCCTATTTGTCAGTTGTGGGCAGAAACAGAGCAGTCCTGTACGTCAGTGCATAATTTAATAAGCTGTATTTCCGGTGCATACAGTTCTGGTCGATGTTTAGTAGCTCTCGACTATTTCACATTATCAGTACATTCTTGTGCTGTTTATAGAATTACAAAATATCAACAAAAAAGAGCACAAAGAATTATTTGTTTGGTAGATTATTATATCTAGAACTGGTAAGGTGGTTTGATGGCAACTTTCTGACCACGCAGACTAGTATTCAAAAACTTTAGTGCTGCACAGGATTTTTGTCTATTAAGGTCAAATAAAAACATAGCCTCTAACAACTGTGGGAACAAATCCTATAAATCTTCCTGGTGTACTTCTACAATTCCTATAAATCTTCCTGGTGTACTTCTACAATTCCTATAAATCTTCCTGGTGTACTTCTACAATTCCTATAAATCTTCCTGGTGTACTTCTACAATTCCTATAAATCTTCCTGGTGTACTTCTACAATTCCTATAAATCTTCCTGGTGTACTTCTACAATTCCTATAAATCTTCCCGGTGTACTTCTACAATGAAAATAAATGTTGCAATGATAGTTTTGTTTTTTATTGACAACTTAATGGCCACCACCTCCCAGAAAGCCAATGTGGATTCAGAGCCGGAAGAGGAACAGTGGACATGATTTTTGCCGCTCGCCAAGTACAAGAGAAGTGTCGAGAACAAAATCAGGCCGTGTACACCACATTTATTGATTTGACAAAGGCATTTGATACAGTAAACAGAGGAGGGCTGTGGATGATAATGTCTAAGTTTGGCTGCCCCAACAAGTTCATAACAATGGTGAAACAGCTACACGAAGGCATGTGTGCTCGTGTACTGGACAGCGGTGCAATCTCTAAAATGTCTCTAGTATCAAACGGAGTAAAACAAGGATGTGTACTCGCCCCGACTTTGTTCAGCATGATGTTCGCAGCCACGATGACAGACGCCTTCAGATCATTGGAGCTTGGAATACCCATAAAGTACCGCAC
The DNA here is from genome assembly GCA_036924085.1 of Ariolimax columbianus. Classification (NCBI taxonomy): domain Eukaryota; kingdom Metazoa; phylum Mollusca; class Gastropoda; order Stylommatophora; family Arionidae; genus Ariolimax; species Ariolimax columbianus. The sequence continues at coordinate 114,438,780 of JAVGWX010000005.1, forward strand.
AGATGGCAAGTTACTCAATTCCAGAAGAATGAAGGCCAAAACCAAAGTGGCTGGCGATATAATCAGGGAATTTGTATTTGCTGACGACTGCGCTCTAATGAGCAACTCAGAACTGAACATGCAGGTTGGAATGGACCAGTTCTCTGCCGCATGCGAAAATTTTGGCCTGACCATAAATGCCAAAAAAACAGAGGTCATGTACCAACCAGCACCAGGCATACCGTACACAAAACCAGAGACTACAGTCAGCGGGCAGACGTTGAATGCCGTAGACAAATTCACATATCTGGGCAGCACGCTGTCGAGATCTGTCAGCCTAGACTATGAGGTGGCAAGCAGAATAGCAAAGGCCAGCACAGCCTTTGGTAGAATGCGCTGGATGGTCTGGGCACGTCGTGGCATCAGCGTCAAGACCAAACTCAAAGTCTACCGTGCAACCATCATTCCAACCCTACTATACGCTTGCGAAAGCTGGACTGTATACTCTGGACATAAAAGGAGGTTAAACCACTTCCACACAGGTTGCCTGAGGCGAATATTCCACATCCGATGGCAAGATCGTGTCACTGACATCGAGGTCCTCTCGAGGGCTAACATGCCCAGCATCCATGGACTGCTAGATAAAGCACGACTAGGATGGGCCAGACACCTCGTCCGTATGTCAGACGGCTCCCAAAGAAGCTTCTCTACGGCGAGTTGAGAGAAGGATGGCGCGAGAGAGGGCGCCCAAAGAAACGTTTTAAAGACGGTCTGAAGGACTCACTAAAAAGTTGCCAGATAGACATCGACACCTGGGAATGTCTTGCGCAAAACAGATCTGACTGGAGAAGCGCAGTCAAATCGGGTGTAGCTGCCGGTGAAGATGACCGTGTTGTGAAAGCCCAGAACAGACGCGAGACGCGGAAATCCCGAGCAGCGGGAACACCATCCCCTTCTACAAACCTCGTGTGCCCGTTATGTAGCAGATGTTTTCGTGCTCGCATTGGCCTGTTCAGCCACATGCGCACCCACACCCAACAGGGAAATCTGTGACAAGGATGATGTCGGCGGTCCTCATCGACAATGATGGACAGCTATTATTACTGGCCATGTTTGTGTTCGTTGATCTGACATGTATCGATCTGTAGATACAATAATTCTTTGAAGGGTTCTTGCAGGACAAGACAATTGAGAATGGCTGGTCTATAGAACAAACAATTAGAGAAGAAGTGGCATATGCAACACCCAGGACAGACATGGGCAAACTATTTTGTTCAGTGGCCACACACGACTCTGTTCATCCTATTTCAGCCACACCCCTAATAGAATTCTGAATTTATATAATATCTGTAGCTCATAGCATAATATTTATAAGAGGGTGAGTCAGTAAGTAGAACCCCAATTGATACATGGGATAGCTCAAAGATACAGATTATAGTTTTTGAAGGTGTCATTAGGTTCCAGCCACATCCAGCGTTATGATTACTGTAGGTAGCGGATGATGCTGGGGGCTTCATGCACGTGTGCAGCTCAGATACAAAATGGTGTCTACACTCACAGTGTGTACAATCAGAGAACGGTGTGCTGTTGTGCTTTTGGGGAGGTGAGGGGCACGGCAAAAGGACTTTCTGCTATAAATATTCATAAGGAAATGCTTCCTGCTTATGGTGAGAAGTACTTTTCATGTAAAGTGATGCATAACTGGGTCAATCAATTTTCTCAACAAGGCTAAAATATTGCTGATAAATCCTGACCTGGTCAGCCACATACGGCTCAATTAGCCCATGAGAATATTGACCAACTAGGGTGCCAACTTCTTGAACACCCACCTCAAGACCCCTATTTAGTGCACTAAAAACACACCATGGTGGGAGACGTTTTGCATATGACGAAGAAGTTGAACATGAGGTGGAAATGTGGCTGAAACAGACGCCCAAAGACTGCTGTACTGTAGGTTTTGATGTACTGGTAAAGCCATGGAATTGTGTATTAATGTTGGTGGAAATTATGTTCATAATTAAGGGATAATATAAGTGCAATAATAAAGGGTTTTCAAGTATTTCATTGTTTTTTTTTATAAATAGCCATCTGTGATAAATTTACTGACTTGCCCTCATAATAAAATTTAAAATCATAACAATTGTATACCTGAGTGTTACCAAGGCCTGAAAAGACAGCAGAGAATAGTGACACTGTAACCTACTAGGTAAGATTTATTAGGTTTGGACATGCGGGTCGACTACCCTACCATGCAAAAAACTATACACAAGAAAGAGAAAAGAAGACGTCTACACCTCATGGTAGAAGGACTAACGAGGGTTGGGAGCGACTAATGATAGGTCAAAGGACAGAACAATTTAGACTAATTATAAATGTTTAGTTGCTAATAATGGCCAAAGGACACAACAATTTAGACCAACCATAACTGTTTAGGTGCTTTAAAAAAACTATAAAAAAAACTTTAAAAGGGCTTGACTTCATCGCCTCAGGTTTTCCCCATTTAGCTCAGTCTCTCTCGGCAGATGGGTGCCTCATCTGTTGAGAGCATCGTACAAAGCACGAACTCCGTAGCTCCAGCGATGAACCCAGGGATCTCTGGAAAAAATTTACATCATGGACCGTAAGGACACAACAATTTAGACCAACCATAACTGTTTAGGTGCTAATAATAGCCAAAAGACAACAACAATTTAGACCAACCATAACTCTTTAGGTGCTAATAATAGCCAAAAGACAACAACAATTTAGACCAACCATAAATGTCTGGGTGCTAATAATAGCCAAGAGAGAACAATTTAGGCCAACCATAAATGTTTATATGCTAATAATAGCCAAGAGATAACAACAATTTAGACCAACCATAAATGTTTATATGCTAATAATAGCTAAGAGATAACAACAATTTAGGCCAACCATAAATGTTTATATGCTAATAATAGCCAAAGGACTCAACAATTTAGGCCAACCATAAATGTTTAGGTGCTAATAATGATTAAAGGACACAACAATTTAGACCAACCATAAATGTTTATGCTGGGAAAAGTGATACAAATCATAAAACTGACTGTTTCTGTATGTAATAACGTATTAATTTGTTATGTATTTTAGTCTCATTTGGTGAGGCATGTTTCTTTCAATCACAGTCCTCTTGGTTATATCAGGATATGTTTACCATCTTGATGTGGCAGTCAGCCTTAGAATAGCCCTTTACACCCTAGCGTAGTCAAATTTTCATGTGCCTTCAACCTAACATGTTCAGAAGCTCCCAGTTATTTATAGTATCATCAACCACAGAGTCCCCTTGGTCATATCAGGACATGTTTACCATCTTGATGTGGCAGTTGGACACCCTAGCATAGCCAAATTTTCAGGTGCCTAGACTCGAACAGAAGCTCCAGACTCCCAGTTATTTCAAGTATTATCAATCAGTACCTTTCAGCTTACTGCGGAGTACAGGTCTTCAACATGCCTAATAAATACTCCCGTGCTGGGCAATTTGTTCCAGCTCTACCCACGTCTTCTGTGTTTTATTTATGTTTGTCTTGAGCTCTCGTCTTAGTGTATTTTGGTCTGCCTCTTCTGTGTCTTGAGGATTCCAGAACAGAGATTGTCTTATAATGCTATCAGATGGTTTCTTTTACTCTTTCACTTCAAAACCACGCTGTGTGAGTTGATTTAAAAATACAGCTGTGCTGGAACAACTGTCAACATTGTTCTAGATGTGATTGTCAATAATTCATTATAAATTAAATGATACTTTCTCAGTACAAGACTCAGCAGTAAATTAGACATTTTCATCTGAGATTCGGTTGTTTATAGGTGTATTTTTTGTGCTTGTATCCTTTTTTTTTTTTGTTTACTTTTTGTATGACAATCACAATTTCCGATTCCCCAATTATTGTTGTTCAGTTCATCACATAACCTACCAGGTCGTTGGGGGACACTTGAAGACATTCCCAAAATCCTACGCCATTTTTCTCTGTCTGCTGCAGCCTGTCGTATCTCACCGGGACGAAGGCTTGACCACTCAGTGATGTTGTCCACCCACCTCTTCCTTGGACATCCTCGCCCTCTCTGTCCCGGTACGGAACCAAAGAGTATCGAGTTGGTAATTCTGTTGGACCTCATGACGTGCCCGCACCAGGTCATCTTTCATCTTTTGATTGTTGTGAACAGATCTTCAAAAGGGCCAATAGCGTTTTCAACTCTGTCGTATTTTTACGTTCGTGACACGATCTTTATATGTAAGATTTAGGAGTTTTCTATAGTACCTCATTTCCATTGCATGTATCCTGCCCTGGATATCTGCTGTAATGGTCCATGTCTCGCAGGCATACAGAAATATTTATAGCACCAAAGAGCGCATTAGTCTAACTTTTATGCCGAGGGCGAGCCGCTTGTCTTGCTATAGAGGTTTCAGCCGAGTCAGCGCCGCCGTTGTTTGTGCTATTCTTGCAATTACCTCTGGATCCCTCTTTACTGATCAATGATCCCAGACATTGTTGTTGCCGCTATATTATTATGGCTAGTCATTTGCCTACAAGTTCTAAGCCTCTAGGGCATTTAGTTTGCTGCAAAATATCATGGAAAGTGAAATGGAGCTGTTTACCATGGATATTTGTCATCAAATTATGAAAGCGATACACAAATGCCCTATAAATGAGGGGTGTTACCCCAGCAAGGTCCATCAAACATGTTTCAATATAAACATACCCAAGTGCAAGTAAAATCATTTTTAAAAACATTTGAAATCAATTGTCAATACGTTGTGCAAAGCTGTGTTATTATCATTTACAACACGAGAAACGGTGAGGAATGAATTTTCAATGGAATTTTCACAATTATTTTGTTACTTTTTTGTCATTGTTAATACCTTGGTGTGGTCAGTTAAAATGTTCTAATTCTATTTCTCACACAAAATTGGATATATTTGAAATGGTGTGCTTGATGATCTGAGACACCTATTGTAATAACTAAGACAATAACTGGACCTCGATAAGTTCATATTTTAACTATACTTTTCTATTGTTTTTAACATGAATAATAACTGGACCTCGATAAGTTCATATTTTAACTATACTTTTCTATTGTTTTTAACATGAATAATAACTGGACCTCGATAAGTTCATATTTTAACTATACTTTCCTATTGCATTTTTAACAAGAATAATTTTTCATCTATACTAATTCCCTCTATGGTCTTTCAGCACCCAAGATCCCGCATAAGGCAGAACTAAAAAATTATCTAGTTCAATCAGAGTCCGCCGTCACTCTGTGTAGTTCTTGCATATTCCTTAGCCCCATAGTTGCCCCCTCCCTGGTGATAGTTCTCCATAGAGTCTCTCTGGGTCTACTTCATTTCCTTTTGCCTCTAGGTTCCCACCTGTAGCACGATTCTATTATTGTTCATCTAAAGCATGTGCCCTGTGTACACTCAATGTTTTTTTCTGATTACATTAGAAACATAATTTGGGTTGGACTGTAATTGTACTTGCTCAGTATTCATTTCAGCCAATGCCAATTAGACATCTACGGCATTTATTTTCAAATGCATTAAATCTATTTTCAAGTGTAATTTTCTAGCTTTCACAGCCATAGGTCAGCAATAAGATGATGATAGAGTTAAGTATCCTGACCGTGACACATTTACTCAGCGATGTAGATCTCCAAATATTTGTTAATTGGTTGACGATTGAGCTGTACATCATTCCCTGCTTTTAGTTTTGGAGACATTTATCTCAAGCCCTATCTGTTTGGCTATGTTGCAGAGCTGGTCTATCTTCTCCTGTGCTTCTTCTATATTAGAAATCATAAGTGCCAGATCATCTGCAAAATCCAGATTCTCTCAGAGTTCTCTCCACTGGCTGTTGTATGTGAAAGTTCGCATAACCCAGTCTATCGCCACTCCGAATAGCAGAGGAGACATAATGCAACCCTGCTTCACACCTGTTTTATTCTTAAACGGCAACTGCTGGGTACATGAAGAGCCAGAAGAAAAGATGGATGAATAGCAGCAGATGGGATCAAATCCTTGAATAAAAAACAGCAAAATTAAATCTCATGGTTGCAGAAACACCCACCGAGATGGAGAAATGTAAGAATTGATATACTATGCTAAATAATAAAACACTGAAAGCTCAGGCTCGCATGGACAAGAGACAGTTCATCAATGACCTGGCTGTGACCGCTGAAGATGCTGCAAAAAAGGAAAACAACAGATGTGTTTACCAGATTACAAGACAACTGTTTAATAAACCACCTGCTGCAAACATCCCCATTAAAGACAACCAGGGTAACGTCATTGCTACAGAAGCTGAACAGATGTCACGTTTGACGTTGTGATGATGCGGTACATGTTGGGATTGTTATCGGTGACATCCAGACATGAACTGGCACAAGTCAAAGCCTATATGCGTGTCACCACAGACACTCGACACCCTCTGCACAGTAGTATCTCAGACATCAAGGGATCAAGAGAGGGTCGTCATGGATGGCACAGGCTGAGACAACAATCGGACACTTCACTCCAGCTGAGACGATAGTCAAAGGGGAAGAATGTTTACCATCACACTGGTGACATAATGATAAGAGTACCAGAGAGTCATCATAACCTTAGGCAAGGAATGCAGAGAACGGAACAGCGAGAGTGCAGAGCACGAGGTAAATCAGCTGATAACTGAGAACACCCAGGAGAGTGACGCTGTCATATACACCGACGGATCAGTCGTGCGCAGTGGGACATCAGGCTGGGGTTTCTCGGCTAGAGTGAGAGGAGAGGTCGTTGCTGAGCGCAGTAGGGCATACATGTCAACAACCTCCAGTATGAGAATGGAGACGGAAGCAGTGACCTCAGCACTGAAATGGATATCTGAGACTTCTATAACAAAGGCAGTCATCGTGACAGACGCGCAAGCCGTACTTCAGAAAGTACAGAAGGGATGGCTTAGGTACGAGTGGATAGGGTTCAGGGCAATGAAAGAGCTGACATCTTGGCTTTACGGGTCTCATCATGGGCACATTGGTGATGGACAGAAGTGACATTTTGAAATCAATCAATGATCGCCTGCTGGATGAGGACACCTCAATAGATGAAGCAGCAATCCACAGACTGCAAAGTTTTGACATTAAACGAGGTTCGAGCGGAGTGGGGCGCATTGAGAGGACGGTGCAGAAGCGTGTACAACCAGCGAGCTACAGGGACCATCAGCATCTATACCTTACGCCATTGGATGAGAGAGACTGAGCACCTATGGGTATGCCCAGAGTGCAGTGACGTCAATTCTTAGAAACAGAAACGGGGCACTTTACAGAGGTGTTAAATAGACTACAACCAGCAGTAACACGACTTTGATGATGCTACAAATATGCATCCCATGGCAGTATAATGAGATAATTTTACTAGTACAGAGATTGATCGAGTAAAGAACCACAAAGCAACTGACGAATATGGAATTGCTGGTGAGAGGCCAAGATGGCTTACTACACAACTATAACGCACTTCCTGTCAATCATAAACGAAGTATGGAGGGAGGAGAATCCACTACAGCAATGGAAAGATGGTGTGATTTCCAAGAAAGAAGACCTTTCAAACTGCAACAAATTGCGTGGAGTGGCTCTACTATCAGCGCCAAAAAAAGTACTTTGTAGCTTGATGATAGGAAGACAGAGAGGCAGTAGATGAGCAACTGCAGGAAGGGCAAGCTGGTTTTTGATTGCAAGAACCGTGCATCAACCAGATCTTCACTCTCAGAATAATTCTGTAGAGATGCAATCACCGCTTATCGTCAACTTTATCGATTTTCAAAGGGCATTCAATAGTCTACACCAACCATCACTTAAGAACATTCTCATCAAGTATGGCTTCCCAACCAAGTTTGTAAGTGTCAAAAGCATTATAGGTGACCGCATGGGCTAGTGGTTTAATTGACACGGCTCGCAATCCGAAGGTGCTGGGTTCGATCATCATCACAGCACCGGCCGTTACCCCAGGGAAGCAAACTCTTAAAAAATGCAGGAGGAAGCAGACCCTTACATAAAATACATGCTGAAGTCAGATGCACTAGGCCGACAGGCGCAAAATAAAAACCACAGTGCAGCGCAACCGCCTTGGGGAATAGAGAAATAAGGCGATTGCAAAAAAAATTGTTTAAAAAAAAAAATTACCATACACTAATTCACTATTCAGAGTGCTGTCTGCGGCCCATTATAGAGAAAGCTGAATGGATATATACTAACGACATGTTTTTTATTATTGACATACCAACTGTCAATTATATTTCCCTGTCCTCCACACATCATTTTGATATATATGTGCATATTCAATTAAATAATTCACACATAATGTAGAATAAAAGAGGTTTACTCTACTGTCTAAAATTCTGACCAAAAACTATTCCAGCACAGCGTGCTGCAAAATAATTCAGGAGTGAGAGAGCTAGCTATATGTGTTCTATGTAAATACAGTGTTGCCTGATTTACATTAGCAAAGTTTAGTCATTTGAGATATTACTATAGTCTTTATATATACTAATAGTAATACTATTATATAATTATTAATGATTACCCGCTTCCACTGTATTTATGTTTTTGGTCACACAATTAAACAAAACAATCTGGCACCTAGAAATCTTCTTATTACTTTTAATCCCCTTATGCTGAATGCAGAAAGATTTCTCACTGAAATTTTTTTTTTAAATCTATAACTTTTTTTCAGAATTGACTGTGATGTAGACTTTTAATTAATCTATTAGTCTAATAATAATTAGAACTATAGACTACATCTATTATTTTATCATGATACATTTTCTTAAATTTTCTTCTTTCAAAGAGATACCAAGCTGTTGACGTATTTTAATGCTAAGAAACTATTTCGAAAAGTGTACACAAATTAAATGTAAGCATTTTTGTAAGCAGATCACGGTTGCTCCCCAGTTCCACCCAAAACAGTCACAGCTGCCAGCCCAACCAATAACAAATCATCTACAAATGTTCAATCAAGGTAAAGAAAACAAACGCAGGCTTTCTTCACTCGTCAACAAACCACAATGACAACTCACATAACCGACTTCTTTTATCCACTCAAATTTATTCATCCCAGTTAAGCCAAGAATTTAAAGATCTGCCATAATTCTCCTCAATATATGACACAAATGTGTCAGTGATAATTTTACGCAACTCTGATAGTCTATATATATAGTGTAGTGTATACATAGTGCAGACACTCACAGAGGACGCACTTTTCAAATTTCATTTCATACCCAATTGTCTCATATAACTGCAATATCCTGTTTCATGATGAAAATGGAAAGTATTGTTTATAAGCGGTCCCAGGAATATGTGAAAAGTTTCATTTGTTCAGACAGTTGATCGCAAAACGTTATAGATCTTCGGGAGCATAAATTACCTATGTACAAATTGCAGGATGTCCGCCATTTTCATTCTTGTCGGAACTACTTTCTTTTTTTTTAGCATGCCGGAAGTTGGGCCACGGTGTAGTTTCCCGACTAACTCGTCTCTTTTTCTAGCTCCACGAGGAGCATGGGGCTCACTGTTGCTGTTAGCTTTTATCTAGGAAGCTTGGGCAATGACGTAACTAGAGGCGCTTAATTTTTGGGGAGATGCAAAATATATATTTATTTTTTATTTTTTATATTACAGCAAACGAAAAAAAACCCGCACCAATTGAATGCGAGATTGATGTCAATGACACTACAAAATACACTTACTTGCTGTCCATGTCCAACAACCTCACATAGTAATAATGTTCGCTTAGGCGTCTGAGGCCCGTAGCGTCGGTCGGCCACATCCATGACCCATAGCTGTGGCGTCCAGGCCAGAGGAGGAGGTTGATATCTGCTGGAGCTAGACTGTGTGGGACGGCATCTTCTTCACCTCCAGCCGGTCGGGGAAAGACTTTTGGCGCTGACAACATGACCGAACAAAGAAACTCGGCGTCGGTCAAGTGTTTCTGAAATTGGGTGGAAGCCTGGTTTAGCAGAGACCACGTTGCAGATGTAGTCATGCTATCGGATGTCCAGGATACGCCGCTGTTTGGGGATGTAGTCATGCTATCGGATGTCCAGGATACGCCGCTGGTTGGGGATGTAGTCATGCTATCGGATGTCCAGGATACGCCGCTGTTTGGGGATGTAGTCATGCTATCGGATGCACAGGATACGCCGCTGGAGGTTTCGGAGCCGTAAAGCAAGACTCGACCATGTAGGACTGGTAGATGTGGATTTTTATCACAAGGGAGATCTTGCCATTATTCCACATACGTCGGAGGTCGTGCATTGCGGACGCAGCTAGTCCGATCCGCTTTGACATATCGGGACCGTTGTGCCCATCGGATGATATCACACTACCGAGATATATGAATTCGTTGGTGCCCATCGGATGATATCACACTACCGAGATATATGAATTCGTTGGTGCCCATCGGATGATATCACACTACCGAGATATATGAATTCGTTGGTGCCCATCGGATGATATCACACTACCGAGATACCGAGATATATGAATTCGTTGGTGCCCATCACAGTGTGACCTTGAGTTTCAATACTCGCGGGTGCTGTGTCGGACATGAGGCTCTGAACTTTGGTCTTGACCCAGGATATAGACAGGTCTAGGGAGAGCGTTTCACCGTCTAACATTTCAAGAGAGCGCCGCAGCGTAGAGCTGTCAGTGCCGAACAGGACAATATCGTCCGCGTAAACGAGACCAGTGAAGATCGGCTGATCGATAACTATACTCTCCTGAAGCCAGTCGACTGCAAAATAGGCCGAGGACAAGAATACATCCCTGTCTGTACACTCGAAGTCGTAGGGAATCTGTCAGAGAGAGTGCCACCCAGTCGAATTCTGGCGCCGATGTCCTTGTGTAGCTCATAGATCAGCTTTTTTCCAGGAAGGGCTTTCCATGAAGACAGCCGACCAACCGAGTCGAAGGCGGACTAAAAGTCCACGTATGCAGCGTACAAGGTGCGACTGGAGACGCGGTGCAGTTTGCAAGGAGGCGCAGAGCCAGAATAGCGTCGGTTCTAGAACGACCCTGGGTGAAGCCAGACTGTTCTGGGCGACGTTTTGTGCTCAAGAGAGGCTTGAGTCTAGCCAGTAGCACGTGGGCAAACACCTAACCCGGTACCTGTAATTACTACGGTCTTTGTGACTCCTCTGCCTTTGTACAGGGAGGCGACGATTACATCACACCAGTCAGCCGGGACGTGTCACATCCTCCATACTTGCAGGAATAAATTATGGATGGCAGAGCTGATTGGGTTGATGGCGTGTTTGAACAGCTCCGGCGGGGTGTGATCCAGGTCTGCGGCTCGTCGATCTTTGAGTTTCCGAATAGCAGCACGTACTTCAGCTGAAGTAGGGTTGGGGGTTGAAAGGGGTTGCTTGTGTTGTTTAATCCAGATTTCTTGTATTGGTTGTATATGTTTTACGTAAAATGTATGCATATATTGAACAACATTTTGTGTGTGTATACGATGTGAGTGGCTACAGATACAATGAGATCTCTTGGCTATATATATATATACAATGAGGTCTCTTGGCGACATATGCAATGAGGTCTCTTGGCTACAGATACATGAGGTCTCTTGGCTACCTATGCAATGAGGTCTCTTGGCTACAGATACAATACGATCTCTTGGCTACAGATACAATGTGCCACATATACTGCAAGGGCCCCCCCCCCCTCCCAACTCACCCATATCAATAGCATACATCGTAAAAAAACAACTCATTATTACTTATCTTTGGAGACCCTGGGATTTACGTTACACCAAGTCGCAAGCATCACGTCACACCAAGTCATAAGCATCACGTCACACCAAGTCACAAGCATCACGTCACACCAAGTCACACGCATTACGGCACATCAAGCATCACGTCACACCAAGTCACAAGCATCACGTCACACCAAGTCACAAGCATTACGGCACACCAAGTCATAAGCATCACGTCACACATCATTTTTCCAGTACTTGCTTACTTTCCAAGTCCAAACACCATGTCACACAGCATCCATCCAGTATTCAGCAACTTGAACTGCATTGTCGTTCGCCTCCATCATGTCGTTCATGCCACAGGTTTCAGGGAGGTTGGGGCAGGCCATCATATGATCTTGGTCCTGAACTGCACCACATTCACATGTGTCGACATCTGAGTATCCCCATTTCTTCAAGTTCACTCTGCATCTTGAGACACCAGTTCGAAGTCTGTTCATTGCCTTCCACACGGCGTAGGGCAGGTGGTGTCCAGGCGCAGCCTCTTACTTGAGCTCTATCCATGGATCCTGCATTGTTTCACGCCACCTCTCGATGCGTTGACCTTCTGGGCTTGTCTGGATGGTCTCTATCGATTTCAAGAAGCTGTGTCTTGATTTAAGTCTTGTGACTTGTTCCTGATGGCCAAACATCGGGTGTCTGGGGTCGTTTTCCTGTTTCCCTCGTTCGATTTCCGCAGCTACACCTCTTCTTATATCCGGTAGTGCAATGTCAATTAAGGGATATATTTTGTTTGTGGGGGTAGGTTTAAGGCACCCCGACACTATCCTGCCCATCTCGTTCACTGCTGTATCAACTTGTTTTGCATGGGCGGAGTTGTTCCAGACCGGGGCTGCATATTCCGCTGCGGAAAGGCACAGGGCAATCGCTGATGTGTGTAAGACTGATGGCTGAGCACCCCATGTTGTGCCAGTCAATTTTCGAATAATGTTGTTTCTCGCATGTACCTTACGCTTTGTCTCCTGGCAGTGTGTCATATAGGATAATGTGCGATCCAACCTTACACCCAGGTATTTGGGAGCCGGGCAGTGTTCAAGATCCTGTCCTTGCCATCTGATCCCCAGTTCTCTGTTCTTGAGGTGATAGGCGCATATCTGAGTTTTGCTAGGATTGGGTTTTGGGTGGTTTTCCCGATAATACACTACGAGGTCATTAAGAGAGCGTGTTAGCTTACCTTCTACCTCCTCGAAGCCATTAGCCTGAGCAGCGACTGCTGTGTCATCGGCGTATATAAATGTCCTTGTGTCTGTATCCATAGGCTGGTCATTGGTATAGATGTTGTATAGCATGGGAGCAAGAACACTTCCTTGAGCCAGGCCGTTGGTTTGATTTCGCCATCTGCTCTCTTTATTCCCCAAGGTTACATAGAATCGCCTGTTTTGAAGTAAGCATTTGATTATGTTAGACAGACGCAAGTCTTTCGTCATGTTGTATACCTTTGCCTGCAACCTACGATGATTTACTGTGTCGTAGCTTAGGTCTATATATGCCACTCCAGTCACCTGGTTGCGCTCGAAACCATCCTCTATTAGTTGTGTCAAATTGAGGATAGACTACTGCAAGATCTTCCAGGTCTGAATCCAGCTTGTTCCTTGATCAGCCTGGAGTCTATGCAGGTTCAGGATCATCCTTTCAAATACCTTGTATAGGTGGTATAAGAGTACTCAACCACATGGACTGCCCTATCGTTACCACTCAGCAAGTCGTACATACTGCAAGTCTCCGGCAGGTTTGGGCAGGTTGGCATGTGCAGCTCTACATTCACATGTTTCATCATTCATGTGTTCCTATCTTTTTAGATTTTTTTTGCATCTCGATACTCGAGTTCGGGGTCTTTTCAAGTGACTTTCATGTTGCGTAAAGCAGATGATGTCCAGACGAAGGTTCCTCCCGTAAATCGATTCTTGGGATCTGCCTCAGCTCTTTCCATCATTCGATGCGGCGTTTTCCAGGACTAGTCTGTAGAGGCTGGGTTGACTATCAGAAACTTCGTCTTGATTTTAGTCTTGTGCACTCCACATGGTATCTAAATATAGAGTGCATTGGATCATTTACATGTTTCTCTCTTTCTCTAATGCGACAATTCTTCGTATTCAGGTGGCGCTAGACCGTTTATTGGGTAAATGTTCCCAGTTGGTGTAGGTCTTCGGTACCTAGTCACTATCCGACCTGTCTCATCCATTGCTGTATCGATGTCTGAGTTGTGCTGAGTCAAACACGTCAACCATGTAAGTTATTGAAACATCTAATCTGTTATCGTTCTCATGCGGATCAGGTTATGTCCCGTTCTCAAGTGAATCATGTGATGTCCCATTCTCATGCGGCTCAACTGATGTCCCTTTATCATGCGGATAAGGGCATGTCCCGTTCTCTTGTGGATAATGGCATGTCCCGTTCTCTTGCGGATAATGGCATGTCCCGTTCTCTTGCGGATAAGGGCATGTCCCGTTCTCTTGCGGATAATGGCATGTCCCGTTCTCTTGCGGATAAGGGCATGTCCCGTTCTCTTGTGGATAAGGGCATGTCCGATTCTCTTGTGGATAAGGGCATGTCCCGTTCTCTTGTGGATAAGGGCATGTCCCGTTCTCTTGTGGATAAGGGCATGTCCCGTTCTCTTGCGGATAATGGCATGTCCCGTTCTCTTGCGGATAAGGGCATGTCCCGTTCTCTTGTGGATAAGGGCATGTCCGATTCTCTTGTGGATAAGGGCATGTCCCGTTCTCTTGTGGATAAGGGCATGTCCCGTTCTCTTGTGGATAAGGGCATGTCCGTTTCTCATGCGAATCATGTTATGTCTCGTTCTCATGCGGATCATGTTGTGTTCCGTTCTCATGCGGATCATGTTGTGTTCCGTTCTCATGCGGATCATGTTGTGTTCCGTTCTCATGCGGATCATGTTGTGTTCCGTTCTCATGCGGATCATGTTGTGTTCCGTTCTCATGCGGATCATGTTGTGTTCCGTTCTCATGCGGATCATGTTGTGTTCCGTTCTCATGCGGATCATGTTGTGTTCCGTTCTCATGCGGATCATGTTGTGTCTCGTTCTCATGCGGATCATGTTGTGTTCCGTTCTCATGCGGATCATGTTGTGTTCCGTTCTCATGCGGATCATGTTGTGTTCCGTTCTCATGCGGATCATGTTGTGTTCCGTTCTCATGCGGATCATGTTGTGTTCCGTTCTCATGCGGATCATGTTGTGTTCCGTTCTCATGCGGATCATGTTGTGTTCCGTTCTCATGCGGATCATGTTGTGTTCCGTTCTCATGCGAATCATGTTATGTCTCGTTCTCATGCGGATCATGTTGTGTTCCGTTCTCATGCGGATCATGTTGTGTTCCGTTCTCATGCGGATCATGTTGTGTTCCGTTCTCATGCGGATCATGTTGTGTTCCGTTCTCATGCGGATCATGTTGTGTTCCGTTCTCATGCGGATCATGTTGTGTTCCGTTCTCATGCGGATCATGTTATGTCTCGTTCTCATGCGGATCATGTTGTGTTCCATTGTTTTGCGGATCAGACTCACTTGTTTCACTCGATCAAGAGAGTGATAGCTGTTGTTCGTTTGGTCGACTTTTCTTTGCTTGGACAAGTATCTTCTTTTGGTGGAAGATGGTTGTTTGTTCTTTGCTAATTTGTCCGCTCTCTCATTCCCTAATATAAAGGGACAGTGTCATGCTATGCACTGCAGCTCTAACATCTTAGCTGTACAGACAATATATAGCTAGGAGCTTAGACAACCATTTATTTATTTCTTCTTTGTGGGATTTGAGTCAGTGCAGCTGAACTACGTCCCGCCAGAATTTGAGCAACCAAATCGGACCACGACGTAACCCGACGTAAGTTACACGCCAGGTGTCAGCACCTGGAACGAAAGTGGTTAGTGATACGTAGACTTGTTGCCACCGACAAACCGGCGTCGTCTGAAAACCACGCGAATATGACGAGGGTTAATTGCAAGCAGACGGACAAAAACGCGCGCTGTTTTAGAAATCACGTGATCTGGGAGGAGATAGAATATAAATCACGGAACACGATGCGAACACTTTTGAGAGAGACGCTCAGTGGAGTGTAGGCGGCGGAGAGAAAAGACTTGACTTCAGAGATTAGATGCGAACACTTTTGAGAGAGACGCTCAGTGGAGTGTAGGCGGCGGAGAGAAAAGACTTGACTTCAGAGATTAGATGCGAACACTTTTGAGAGAGACGCTCAGTGGAGTGTAGGCGGCGGAGAGAAAAGACTTGACTTCAGAGATGAGATGCGAACACTTTCGAAGGAGACGCGCAGTGAAGAGCAAGCGATGCAGATGAGGCAGATTTGAGTTGAGAACCAGATTACAAGAGAACCACAGAGAGAGAACACTTCACTTCGGAGAGATAAGTACTTTGGAAGGAGGCGCTCAGTGGAGGGCAGGCGACGAAGATATGCAGTTGGGGCAGATTTGAGTTGAGATTTAGGTGACGGAGAGAGGCAGTTGAGATAGACACGCAACAAGCAAGGTAACTACCCTCTTATTATGTAGTGGTCGTAATTACAAGTCGGTAGTAGCTTATAGATGCAGTCTTCCAGTCATCCCATTCATCATATTGACGAAGTCCCACTGATCACGTCGACATCACCTTGATCACGTGAATGTAAGCCGTCAGTCACAGCTAGAGGCAATTTTACAGTGATCCGATGGATCATATTTCATGCAGTCTATCATGGCCACGTTGAGATCACTTTGATCTACCGCCGACAAAGAAGAACACGGCACGGACGGCATACCTGGGTTCAGAACCTACGAACTTTACCATCAACGGCAATTGCAGCAGACCAGATTAGGAGAATACGGTATCGTGACGTATAAATGGTGAGAGAAAGAATTTAAGTTTTGAGAGAGTTTATAGGTGGCAGTGTTACAGTTAATAAATAATATGTTATTTGTGTTTATATTTAGTGTTAGTTGAATTTATTTAGAGTGAGGGTTGAGTGAAATGGAATAGAGCAGACCCCTTTACCGCCTGCAACAGAGCTCCATCAAATCTATCGGATCTGGTACGTAGCACTACCATTCTCTTGGTCATGCTGTGCACTGTAGCACTACCATTCTCTTGGTCATGCTGTGCACTGTAGGACTACCATTCTCTTGGTCATGCTGTGCACTGTAGGACTACCATTCTCTTGGTCATGCTGTGCACTGTAGCACTACCATTCTCTTGGTCATGCTGTGCACTATAGGACTACCATTCTCTTGGTCATGATGTGCACTGTAGGACTACCATTCTCTTGGTCATGCTCTGCACTGTAGCACTACCATCCTCTTGGTCATGCTGTGCACTGTAGGACTACCATTCTCTTGGTCATGCTGTGCACTGTAGGACTACCATTCTCTTGGTCATGCTGTGCACTGTAGCACTACCATTCTCTTGGTCATGCTGTGCACTGTAGCACTACAATTCTCTTGGTCATGCTGTGCACTGTAGCACTACCATTCTCTTGGTCATGCTGTGCACTGTAGCACTACAATTCTCTTGGTCATGCTGTGCACTGTAGCACTACACTTCTCTTGTTCATACTGTGCACTGTAGCACTACAATTCTCTTGGTTAGTAATATGCCCAAGGCTTTTCTAAGCTCTGGCAGTTCATGCTCTTGAAGGTCTGAGGAAGTGAATGGCCACTTATATGATCTGATAAGTGACTGCATGATCCGCATGCACAGACGGGCAAGCAGCTCGAATAGCCAAACATTTCCTGCACGATTGTTATATGCCTAGCCAATTGCATACTGAGCATTCCACACAAACCTACACACAGATCTGGAAGCCGTCGATATCGTACCTACACACAGATCTGGAAGCCGCCGCCATCTTACCTACACACAGATCTGGAAGCCGCCGCCATCTTACCTACACACAGATCCGGAAGCCGCCGCCATCTTCTTTTTTTCGACGTTCGTCATGAAAAGAATGTTTGTGACGTGTCGTAGTTTGCAGCGAGGCTGCGATGTCCACACCTTAATTTAACGTATTTAATATAAAACCAATTTCTTGGAGGGTGGTTAACCAATGTGCGAGTTCATCTAAATAGACTCAAACACTAGAGCAATGTAGACCTGCATCCTGTTAGGCATCATCTATGCTAATCTTAACAAACCACCTAACCATGGCCGGTATTATGCCATGTCACACAGTTAGTCACTTCTAACGACATGCTCTCTGTGGGACAGTGGTGCTATTCTTGTCTTTATCATACACACAGACCCCGGCGGACTATTCGGGGATATTCAATAATTTCATATTGAACGCCTTTCGGCCTGTCACATCCAATTTCAGCATACCTATTTTAGGATCATGTTTGCTTTCCCTTTTCGATTCCTAATCTCTTAGCCAGGATGCATGGCTGCAGCCTGTGTCCAGGACCGGCACTTACAAATGAAAAATAGTCTTGTTCAGTTATATGTCACTGACCCTCATGCAAGCATCCAGCTATGGGTCCCTCACTGCTGTAAGCTTCACTACTGCATCTTTGACCCATTTGGAAGCCTTGAAGAACTAGCCACTACAGCAACCTTCGCCCAGAGACCTGGACTTCATATTTAGACATCATTATAACAACGTGGCAAACAAGAAGATGAAGATTAAGACAGTGTGCACCATTTTGTGATGCGCCCAACGTGTTTCGGTGCAATTTCGTGCTGTCCTTGTCAAAACACTAATTGAAATGCAAGCAATAGCGATCTCCTGTCCTTGATGTCGCTATGTGTACTGTTGAACATCCACAAAGAGCATGACAGGTTCTGAAAGTAAGTTCTACACATGCTGTACCATATATTCTAGGGAAATACATGCGGAGGAGAACGCTCGCGCTGTTACTAGCAGCTATGACTCCAATGCTAGGTCCACTTTAAAGCTGTCGATCAGTGTATGGCTTCTAGAGGCCACAAATATCAGGCATCCCCTAATAACGGAATCGACTGACTGGTCTGAATACGATGTCCTCCATTATAAGAACTCAGTCTAGGGTGGGAAAGGGAGGTTAGTCGAGTAAGACAGTTTTCATTTCGGAGACAACTCCAACAGCAAATACATGTTGTCTTGCAGGGAGGTTGAGGACAGCCGAAGACTAGGGAAGCAGCCCGTAAACGCATGAATGCTGAAGTGAAGACGGATGCACTTGGTCCCTTGGCGCAGAACACACTGCAATGGATCATGTTGCATAAAGATAGACACGACTTTGTTGGATCCATTTTGATGGGGACGGCATGTCTGATGTTAGAACCATTGATGTGATGGAATGTGTGATGTTGGTAGAGCCATTTTGATGGGGACGGCATGTCTGATGTTAGAACCATTGATGTGATGGAATGTGTGATGTTGGTGGGGCCATTTATGTAGATGGGAAGTCTGAAATTGGTGGAGCCATTGATAAGGATGGGATGTTTGATGTTAGAACCATTGATGTGATGGAATGTGTGATGTTGGTGGAGCCATTCATGGAGATATGATGTTTGATGTTGTAGCCATTGGTTTGGATCAGACTAATCTACCTACCTATATTTGACCCTAGTGTGTAGATGATTGTCAGAGAGAAACCCAAACTGATATATCTAATGTCCTCCATTTTTCCTCGATTAGATTTTATCCGTCAATCCTCCAGAAAATATCCTCTGTAGTCCACTTAAGCAGACTTTGGTCGCGTCCTGAGTGTCTGTATCCCTCGCACTTGGCTTCCCGTGAGGCGTGGTCGTTCCTCTTTCATTCTTCAGACATGACTAAACCTCCACAGTTGGTATTGCTCTTCTATGGCCTAAATGGATTGTGTTTCAAGATCGCAATGAATTGCCTGTTTATGGACATTGTCCTTTCATGTTACTTGGACCACTTTCTTAAGTAACTCATTTCTGAGATGTGGATCTTGCTTTTGTGGATTGTGGACACTGCCTATGACTCACATCCGTGTTGATGCTGGCACATAAGTGGAGGCGGTATACAGTCCTCTTTATTTTCTAGTATACATCTTATTTGCCGAGGAATCCTAACAAAGGTTTGCCACTTGCTTCTCTTCTGATTAGCCACTGGTTTGTTACGATTCCTTTATGGGCTGTTACAATTCACGAACTTACAATATACGGGCTACATAATTGAAAAAAATGGCGACTGCTCAAAGGAAATCAGAAAAACATTTCAAATGGCAATGCAGAGGCCATACAACCTGATGAAACCTTATTTGTTGCTCGGGCAACAGCTTGTTCTCCTTAGATTAATGCCCAAGCTTGCACCTTGGAAAGGCCCTCACGCCTCACCCTGCAACAGTGTCTCCCCACGTGCCGCATGGAACATCAACCTGAGCTGTTGGAACGTCCTTACTATGTTGACTAGACTGTCTGACAACCTTCAGAAAATAAACGATGTCAGACTAAGCCACAATATATGATGTTTTACGCAATCAAAGGCATTGGTGTTATCGACAAACCAATTACACAGATCTACGTTATGCTCTCCACATTTTTCACAGATGCTCCTCGTATATGTGATGTCTGGTCCCTCTAAATAAGTAAGGTTTATCTTGTCACCAGTCTGATATGTTCAATTGCATGAAATATCATGTCCTTTTATTCACAGACATCGACTACAAATAAGATCGTGAAACCCAGGCTAGTACTGAGGACGGAAACAGCTGTGCCTCTTTCATTCATTTGGTGAGGAATATTCTATCGACATCTTGCAACACGATATTGTCTACAAAGAGTTGCATGCAGAATTGATTGATTTCTGTTACAAGAAAAATTAGGTTATGCTACAGCAGAGATCAGTGGGCATTCACAATTTGCGTGTGGCTTACGGCACCATTTTGAAGTTTTTTTCCTTTTTGCAAAGGGCAAAGTATTAATAGAACTTAGTATTGATACATCTCAAAGTATTGTTTAAGAAGCTGGCATATTAATAACCAATTGAAAACATACGTGACAAATGAGATTCCTTTTCAGCGTGTTAACATTCCTTTGAGTGTTAACAAACAAAAAAAAAGACTTTTTTTTTTACTTAAGGAACTCTCCTTTCATCATCATACCTTTTGGTTATATCAGCGCGAGCGATCCATCAGCAAATAGTCTGCATCCATTCCTCAAGTCTTGTGCATCCCTTAAGAGTAGTTGACCATGAAGAGGTTGCGGTCCGAGTCAAGCAACTGACTGAAGAAAGCCAAACTATAAATGCCCCGTTGGAACAACCCGGTTTGTCAGCCTATGAAGTTCCACGACAATGTGGATTTGTTGTTTATCTTACCGCACATTTTCGATGAAAGACCCTCTCCAATAGCGTCGTCTGCTTTGAGTTATGTGATCGCTGGGACGCCGAAAGCTCTTCATTGTAAGCCCAGGCTACCGGTTTCACCAATCAAGTCGGCATTTAGAGAGTTCAGTGGCCGGAACATACGACGAACGTCGACGGGAACCAATAATCTGGCAATATGTTCCGGCAATGTTCCAATCTGCTCTTGCCAGGCCGATGTGAAGACGTATTTTGAAAGTTCGAAGGAAGAACTTGAACCAAAGGTTTACTTAGAGGTTGCATGTTCTCAGCCGAATTATTTGGAGGTTGCCGGGGAGGACTCAAAGTCGATCTCAGAGCAGGAGTGTTGCAATGAAGACTCTGACTCGCATCCTAGCCTAACTTCTACAAAGGTGGCCTGTAAACCGAAGTCACACTCCAAACGTACTGTCAAAGACCACGCAGCAGACCAAACTGGAGACTTTGAAGAATCAACGGTGGTTACACAATATTCGCCAGGGTTAAACTTCACATGTTTCCAAGACAAACAATCTCAATTAGATAATGAGAAAAACTTAGAAATAAGTCAATTCTTACGACAAAAGACAACATTTTTGGATGATAATAGCCCAAAAGAACAGTTAGGCATTTCGAACTTTCTAGTTGACTGTCGTAACTCATGCTGTCAACGGTTTCTTAAAATCGAGCAACAACAAGTGGAGAACAGTACACCGGAACCTAGAGAGAAAAGTGCAGAGTCTCTGATTTCCGTGTTGAAATTGTCCAAAGAACATTTTGTAAAGAAACATAAAAGGGCACCGTCAAACGAGGCATCTGAACTTCGTCGGATCAGCAGGACTGAGAAGTACGTGGAGTACTTGCTGTGGAAGCAGAACTGTATCAAGACCAGGGACACGGCCAAGAGCAAGATCACGAAGACGAGCAGAGTGGCATCATTGGCGCGCGGTTTTTAGAAAGAGGATCAGATAGTTGAAGACTGCCCCCCTGAACATATCAATCCTTGCGCCAAACCACCACTGCTCCCCCCTTATCAGCAGGTTTAATTACGAGATCCCTACGCCGACTGAGGCTAGTCAGAGCGCGAGCCTCGGGAGGAGAAATATTCGAATATCGCAGGCGCCGAGGGCAGGGGACCTTGATATCGTGAAGGGTAGCTTTAATATAGAGTTCTAAGGCACGGGATCGGCCAGGAGGAGGGTGTCCAGTCAGATTTGCGACGGGAATAACCGGATAAAGGGTCATCGGGGTCAGGAAAGGAACAAGGGTTGAAATTGGTGAGGTGCCATTGTTGAAGGCGATGATAGGCATGCACATCCTTGAGAACCGAGTACTAGTCAATAGAGAGATGAGAGGGAGAAAGTTAAGGCCTTTTCTAAAAATTGATATTTCACTCTCAGTCCGGGGAAGATCAGATAGAATACAGACCACGTGATGGCGTGAAGCAGTGGACAATTAGGGAGGGGAGGGGTAAGAGGGCGGACACGAGTAAGCTTGTCCTTCTTCTGTTTCTGTTTCAAAGAATTGACGTCACTGCTCTCCGGGCATACCCATAGGTGCGCAGTCTCTCTCATCAAATGGTGTAGGGTATAGATGAGGATGGTCAATGTAGTTCGCTGGTTCTACACTCTCCTGCGCCGTCCTTTCATATGCCATACGTCACTCGAACCTCGTTTAATGTCGAAACTTTGCAGTCTGTCGATTGCTGCTTCATCTATTGCGGTGTCCTCATCCAGCAGGCGGTCATTGATTGATTTCAAAATGTCACTTCTGTCCATCACCAATGTGCCCATGATGGACGCTTGTGAAGCCATGTCAACTCTTTCATTGCCTTGAACCCTGGCATGAGCAGGACCTTGTTATAGAAGTCTGAGATATCCATTTCAGGGCTAAGGTCACTGCTTCCGTCTCCATTCTCAAACCGGAGGTTGTTGACATGTATGCCCTACTGCGCTCAGCAACGACCTGTCCTCTCACTCTAGCCGAGAAATCCCAGCCTGATGTCTCACTGCGCAGCACTGATCGTCGGTGTATATGACAGCGTCACTCTCCTGGGTGTTCTCAGATATCAGCTGATTCACCTTGTGCTCTGCTCTCCCGTTCCTCCGTTCTCTGCATTCCTTGCCTAAGGTTATGATGACTCTCTGGTACTCATCATTCTATCACCAGTGTGGACCCATTCTTCCCCTTTGGCTATCGTCTCAGCTGGAGTGACGTGTCCGATTGTTGTCTCAGCCTGTGCCATCCATGACGACCCTCTCTTGATTCTTGATCACTTGATGTCTGAGATACAGCTGTACAGAGGGTGCCGCCTATCTTTTGCGGCACACATATAGGCTTTGACTTGTGCCAGTTTATGTCTGGATGTCACCGATAACAATCCCAACATGTACCGCATCATCACAATCGGGGTATCTCTAGTGCATCCCAGAACCAGTCGCAGACCTTCATTATGGATGCGGTCCAACCTTACACCCTGTGTTCTTGATAGTGTGAGGATGCCTAGTCCGTAATCGATGACAGACAACACGACCTAACGAAATAGGATGAACAGGAGGCGTTGTTCCAAGTCGGCAGCAGCCATGGTCTTGACTGCTCCTAACCCGCTCTTACATCTTTTTACGATGTGGTCAACAAGGCACTTATAGTTATTTTTGCGAGCAGACAAGAATTCGTATAACTGACGATTGATAGTGTGAATAATGTAGCGGATGACAGCATAGGGAAAGTAGTCCTGGGTGAAGAGAGTTAACAAGCAGTGCAGAAGATGAGATTGGGAGGAATGAAGATAATAAAACAGTCTATCGTAGCTGGATGCTATACACCGCATGCGCAGAAAACTGTACTTCCTATCCGCACGGTCAAGATGGCGGAAATCACGTGGGTTAGCGTGTGGAAGGCTATGAGGGCTGGTGTGTGGAAGGCTATGAGGGCTGGTGTGTGGAAGGCTATGAGGAAGTGAATCGCGGCAGGGTTGAGGATGGGAGGAAGTGTAGAGGAGGTTGTTGTAGGCGTCAGTGGGTTTGTAGTACGTGGTGTAGAGGCCTAAAGGTCAGATAGAGACAGTGATGTCGAGAAAGTGGACAGACGTGAGGGAGATGTCAGACGTGAACTTGATAGAGGGATGGAAGTCATTGGCAAAGTCAATAAAGTTTAGGAGATCCTTCTCAGACATGTCGGTAATGCCAATCCCATCGTCGATGTATCGATAATACATCAAAAGAAAACGGCCCTGGAATTGAAGCCAGATCAAGTATTCCAGGTGACCCATGAAAAGACAAGCGTAGCTAGGGCCCATTCTGGTGCCCATAGCTACGCCGCTGATCTGGTCAAAGAACTGACAATTGAACTCAAAGGTATTGAGAGTAAGGTCGTGTATTGCCAGGCGGATGATAGTGGATGTAGAGATGGATGGGTTAACCCTTGGGTCAAAGAGTTCTGCAAGACGGATGATAGTGGATGTAGAGATGGATGGGTTATCCCTTGGGTCAAAGAGTTCTGCCAGACGGATGATAGTGGATGTAGAGATGGATGGGTTATCCCACCAGTCAAGGAAGAAACGGAGGGCCAATAAGCCATCGGAGTGGGGGATGGAGGTTACAGCAAACAGGCATCAAGTAGGAAGAGACGATATGTGCTGCGGTCGGGGGGAGAGGACAATGGTAGAGAAAGTGGTTAAGCCATGGTTATTATTCTTGAGAAATGTGAGAAATGTAGTCAAAAAGAAAGTGGTTAGTATCCGTGAGAAATGTGGTAAATGTAGTCAAAAGAGAAAGGACCTTCGTTGTTTATTCTCTTGTGTTACTGTTGTAATTGTTGTGATTTCTGCTGTTGTTAGTGTTGTTGTTGGTGTTATTGCTGTTTGCTGTGGTTGTTACTGTTCTTGTTATTGTTAAAGTTGTTACTGTTATTGTTAAAGTTGTTACTGTTATTGTTATAGTTGTTACTGTTATTGTTAAAGTTGTTACTGTTATTGTTAAAGTTGTTACTGTTATTGTTATAATTGTTACTGTTATTGTTAAAGTTGTTACTGTTATTGTTAAAGTTGTTACTGTTATTGTTATAGTTGTTACTGTTATTGTTAAAGTTGTTACTGTTATTGTTAAAGTTGTTACTGTTATTGTTATAGTTGTTACTGTTATTGTTAAAGTTGTTACTGTTATTGTTAAAGTTGTTACTGTTATTGTTATAGTTGTTACTGTTATTGTTATAGTTGTTACTGTTATTGTTAAAGTTGTTACTGTTATTGTTAAAGTTGTTACTGTTATTGTTATAGTTGTTACTTAACTTAACTTAACTTAACATCTTTATACTGGTTTAGAAGACCCTGCAGAGTCTGTATACAACCAGTTACATTTACATCACCTTGCTCTAAAATCTATGCGCATCCAGTTTATTCTTAAATGCATTAACTGTCCCTGCCTCCACTACATCCCCTGGCAATGCATTCCAAGCAGACACCACTCTCTGACTAAAAAATATTTCCTAATATCTAACCTGGACCTCTCTTTAATCAGCTTGTAGCTATGCCCTCGTGTTATTGTAGGTGGCTGTATTTTAAAAAACTTGTTATAGTCTAATTTATCCATTCCTCTGATCATCTTATAAACCTGTATTAAGTCACCACGAATTCTTCTCTCTTCGAGACACTGTAGGCCGGTTTTTCTGAGTCGTTCCTCATAACTGTAATTCTGGAATCCCACTATCATCTTTGTCGCTCTTTTTTTGTATTCTTTCTAGCATGTTTATGTACCCTCTATGATAAGGACTCCACACCTGTACACAGTACTCCAATCTAGGTCTAACTAAAGCTTTATACAGTTTGACGATCACTTCCTTGCTCCTATGTTTAATATTTCTTTTTATCATACCTAACATTGCATTTGCCTTTTTCACTGCTACCTTAACTTGCTCACTCACCTTTCCTGTATGATCTATTATAACCCCTAGGTCCCTTTCCTTATCTATCTTTCTAATATTGTTTTCTCCCATTCTGTAATTATGTTCCATATTGGATCTACCCATGTGGATGACTGTACATTTATCTACATTAAACTCCATTTGCCAGCTTACAGACCATTCTCGAATTTTATCTAAATCCGACATCAATATATCCACTTCCGCTTTAGATGAGACACTACTGCATAGTTTTGTGTCATCAGCAAATTTTGCAATCATGGATCTCATTTCAATGTCCAAATCATTTATATATATCAAGAACAAAATTGGTCCCAAAACCGAGCCCTGTGGCACACCACTTTTCACTTCACTCCACTCAGAGTACTCCTTATTTATGCCCACCCTCTGCCTTCTTCCCGTTAACCAATTTTCAATCCATTTGGCAACTTCCCCACCTATTCCATGTGATTTTAACTTTCGAAATAATCTTTGATGAGGTACTCTATCAAAGGCCTTTGCAAAGTCTAGATAAATAACATCCACTGGCTCCCCTTTATCTATCATTTTGGTAACCTCCTCCATGAATTCTAATAGATTTGTTAAGCATGATCTCCCTCTAGTAAACCCATGCTGACTATTTCTAATTAGATTAAATTTGTCTAAATGCATTACAATGTTTTCTTTGATTATTGACTCTAACAATTTACAGACTATGCTCGTTAAACTCACCGGTCTATAATTTGCTGGATCTGATTTTTTTGCCTTTTTTGAAAAAGGGGATCACTCCTGCATCTTTCCAATCCCGTGGAACAATCCCTTTTGTAAGTGATTGAGAACATAATATAGCCAATGGTTTTGCTAGTTGGTTTCTAATTTCATACAGCAATTTTGGGTGAATACCATCTTGACCTGGACATTTATTCACTTTCAACCCCTCCAATTTTTTAAAAACCATTTCCTCTGTAATACAGATTGATCTTAATCCCGCTGTATCCGTGTCTCTTTGAAAAATATCTATAGGCCCTTGGATCTCAGAGCAGTCTTCCTTTGTGAAGACTGTGCCAAAGTACTGATTGAGCAGATTAGCAGCCTCCCTACTGTTATTGTTAAAGTTGTTACTGTTATTGTTATAGTTGTTTCTGTCATTGTTATAGTTGTTTCTGTTATTGTTATAGTTGTTACTGTTATTGTTAAAGTTGTTACTGTTATTGTTATAGTTGTTACTGTTATTGTTATAGTTGTTACTGTTATTGTTATAGTTGTTTCTGTCATTGTTATAGTTGTTTCTGTCATTGTTATAGTTGTTACTGTTATTGTTAAAGTTGTTACTGTTATTGTTATAGTTGTTACTGTTATTGTTATAGTTGTTTCTGTTATTGTTATAGTTGTTACTGTTATTGTTATAGTTGTTACTGTTATTGTTATAGTTGTTACTGTTATTGTTATAGTTGTTTCTGTCATTGTTATAGTTGTTTCTGTCATTGTTATAGTTGTTACTGTTATTGTTAAAGTTGTTACTGTTATTGTTATAGTTGTTACTGTTATTGTTATAGTTGTTACTGTTATTGTTATAGTTGTTTCTGTTATTGTTATAGTTGTTACTGTTATTGTTATAGTTGTTACTGTTATTGTTATAGTTGTTACTGTTATTGTTATAGTTGTTACTGTTATTGTTATAGTTGTTACTGTTATTGTTAAAGTTGTTACTGTTATTGTTAAAGTTGTTACTGTTATTGTTATAGTTGTTACTGTTATTGTTATAGTTGTTACTGTTATTGTTAAAGTTGTTACTGTTATTGTTATAGTTGTTGCTATTGCTACTATTGTTGAAAATGATGATGTTGTCACTGCTGTTTTTATGGTTCGTATTGCTGTTGTTGCTGCTGCAACTGATTATGTTGTCATTGTTGCTGTTGTTCTAGCTGTTGTTATTATTGTTGTTGTGGTAGTCCGTATTTCGCGCCAGTTCGTCATCTCTGTTCTGTGTTTCTTTCTTTGTTGACTTCTAATCTGGCGGGTAGATAAACATGTATTGTCTTATTATATCTCTGCATGATGGAGGGGCTGCTTCCTTTATGCCTCCATGCAGGCTACCGTTTCTAGTTTACGGTTATTTGAGTATTATTAACAGCTAACCTCCAAATACATCGAGGCCATGCAGCTATTCACTTGCCGGCTCATATGCCATATCGGCTGAACCCCAAAACCACAATTAAAGACTTCAGAGGGAATGCGCTGATCAGCACCTTGCTTCGAAAAAGATTTTACTAGAGAAAATGGGACCACACCAGACAATGATTGTGCAATTCAAAGCTCATGTCTCGTAGCCTCTCCTGCCCAAGCCTACCTGACCTAAACAATACAAAGCTTATTTCTCGTAGCCTCTCTTGCCCAAGCCTACCTGACCTAAACAATACAAAGCTCATGTCTCGTAGCTTCTCTTGCCCAAGCCTACATGACCTAAACAATAGAAAGCTCATGTCTCGTAGCCTCTCTTGCCCAAGCCTATGCCACCTCATCATGTAGCATGTCCTTTATAGAACATTGCTCCCATCAGTCTTTCTAAAAAGAAACTTTTTCCATTGACAAAACTCCAACCTCCGCCACAGTCATACGTAGGCATTCCTGGATATCTTGATACCATCGTCTTCTTGGTCTACCCCTTCCTCTTTTGCCTGGCACCATACCTTCCATCACTGTTCTCTCAAGACCGTTGTGTCTCTTGATGTGACCAAAGTACTAACATTTTCTTGCCAAAATCGAATTGATAAACCAGTTCTCCTTTATGCCCAACTCTTGCCGAATGTCTACATTTGTCTTTTTATCTGTCCAGGGTATTCTGAGGATAGTTTTGTAATATTTTGACTCGAAGGATTCAATTATTTGTTTAGAAGTTTTGGTAATGGGCCTAGATGATAAGCTGCCACAGGAAAAACACAAGCTCTCAAGACTTAATTTCTTCAGGCTGTTCAGTTTTTTGCATTGCCATGGCTAGTCTTCTTCTGATTTCTTTCGAGCAGTCGCCATTTTTGTCAATTCTTTCAGCCCAGATATTCAAAATTTGTGACCTGATCTATTTCCTCACCACCTACTGTAAATATTTGTTGACATTGTGTTTTGTCGGTGGTCATTATCTTCGTTTTATTTATGTTCAAAAACAGGTAGTGATATTTACTGCGTCCATTTACGGCTGAAATTAGCTGCTCTAGCCTTTATGCACTTCTTAATAGTATCACTGTGTCCTCTGCGTATCGTAACTCTGGAATCGCTTACCTGCCAATCGTAAATGTATCAAAACTATAAATGTTCTCGTTCTTCTCTCGCAATGAGCTTGTGACCGGCAAATGGAAAGCAGGAATCGTGCCTAAAGGGCATGTCCTCACCCGGCCAACCGGTGGGAGAAAGGCAGGCCAGCAGGCAATAATCGTCTCCAGTCCGAGTGAAAGTCATCGCCGGGACCGTTGGGATCCGTTTTGCACAGAGCGCTGCATCCCTCCCCGAGCGAGCCCGGTCGGTCGGTTAGTGTGTGTACGGGGGCCACGTCCAGGCGGTCCCTAGGTCGACGGAGTGAGGGACGGAACAACCGTCCGTCCGTCTGTCGGACCCTCCGGCTGTCCTCGTGAGGCTTTTTACACATCCATCCTTCGCCGACCGGTGTGTGTGGTTCGTCCGTCTCCGACAGATAACTGGTTGATCCTGCCAGTAGTCATATACTTGTCTCAAAGATTAAGCCATGCATGTCTAAGTTCACACTGTCTCACGGTGAAACCGTGAATCGCTCATTAAATCAGTCGAGTTTCCTTAGATGACACGATCCTACTTGGATAACTGTGGCAATTCTAGAGCTAATACATGCTTACAAAGCTCCGACCCTCGCGGAAAGAGCGCTTTTATTAGTTAAAAACCAATCGTCGTTTCCCCTCGCGGGGTTGCGAGGTCCCCACTGGAGACTCTGGATAACTTTGTGCTGATCGCATGACCTCATGTGCGGCCACGCATCTGTCAAATGTCTGCGCTATCAAATGTCGATGGTACGTGACATGCCTACCATGTTTGTAACGGGTAACGGGGAATCAGGGTTCGATTCAGGAGAGGGAGCATGAGAAACAGCTACCACATCCAAGGAAGGCAGTAGGCGCGCAACTTACCCACTCCCGGCACGGGGAGGTAGTAACGAAAAATAACAATACGGGACTCTTTCGAGGCCCCGTAATTGGAATGAGTACACTTTAAACCCTTTAACGAGGATCTATTGGAGGGCAAGTCTGGTGCTAGCAGCCGCGGTAATTCCAGCTCCAATAGCGTATATTAAAGTTGTTGCAGTTTAAAAGCTCGTAGTTGGATCTCAGGCGCAGGCGGGCGGTCCGGATCGCGCCGGTTCACTGCCCGTTGTCTCCTGCTCTACCGTCTGCCGGCTCTCTCCCGCGGGTGCTCTTCGCTGAGCGTCCCGGGTGGCCGGCGCGTTTACTTTGAAAAAATTAGAGTGTTCAAAGCAGGCCTCGGCTGCCTGAATAATGATGCTTGGAGTACTGGAATAGGACCTCGATTCTATTTTGTTGGTTTTTGGAACTAGAGGTCATGATTAACAGGGACAAACGGGGGCATTCGTATTGCGGCGTTAGAGGTGAAATTCTTGGATCGCCACAAGACGAGCTACTGAGAAAGCATTTGTCAAGAATGTTTTCATTAATCAAGAATGAAAGTCAGAGGCGCGAAGACGATCAGATACCGTCGTAGTTCTGACCATAAACGATGCCGACTAGTGAACCGTAGAAGTTCTTCGATGACTCTGCGGGCAGCTTCCGGGGGAAGTATGGTTGCAAAGCTGAAACTTAAAGGAATTGACGGAAGGGCACCACCAGGAGTGAAGCGTGCAGCTTAATTTGACTCAACAGAATAACACTGTAATAGTTGTCAGGCCGAGAGCACTTTCGTTGGGCCTAATAGGGAACGGGTGCTGGAATTAGACTCTCGGAAAATAGGTCAGTTTTACCCTACTAATGACAGGACGTTGCTACGGTAATCCTGATCAATTCGAGAGGAGTCGCAGGTCTCAGACACTTGACCCACTGGCCTGGCTGATAAGTCAATGGTGCGAGGCTACCATTTGAGGGATTACGGCCGAACGCCTCTGAGCCGAAATCCCGCCCCGAATCTCAGCACCACTGCGACGGTAGGCAACGATATGGTTGGGAACTGGCGCTCGCGTCTCAGCCCGACCCGGTCGAGCCGCCGAAAGAGGTCTCTGCCATCCCGCCAATAAAAGCGGGCGGGGAGCTGCTCGATATTCACCCCATACGGCGTTGAGGTGTGAAACCACTAGTTGAAGACTTAGTTGTCGGTCGGGGTGTCGTAAGCAGTAGAGCAGCCACCTCCCTGCGAACTGTTGAGACTCAACCCTTGACCATGAGATATGTCAGCACACCAAGCGAACAACATCTCCGTGCCATGACCAGGCTTGTCCCCTGGTTAAATGCACTCCTGCCTCGCTCTTTACCTCTGTCTGCTATCAGTCATCCCAGTGGACGCAGAAGAGATGCAGGCCAGCGGACATTGCACCTCTGCCCTATTGTGACAACCTCCCAGGTGGCGGGGAATGCTAAGTGTACCATCACTGCAGAGGAAAATAAAGGGAGCAAGGAGATACCTCACTCACATGTATATGCTACGTTTCTGGCAGGATGTGACGATCCTGGGACACAGACACACTGAACTGCCTCTCTTCCGGGATAGTACAAACTAGTAAATAGTCCATCATATCATATCATATCATCAGCACACCCTATAGACACTAGTGGTGAAGACTCGATAGTCCTGCAAGACAACTTCCCTAAGAGAGACAACTCTGATCATAAACAACTGCTGCCTTGCAGATAGGCTGGGGACAGCCAAAGGATAAGGAGGGCATCCTTACAGAAACGCCTGTTGAAATCGGATGCACTGGGCCCCAGGCTTAACGAAATAGTGCAACGTATATAGCTCTATGATGACGGTACAACTTAACAGACAAAAGTGGGGTGCTCATCCTGTGGAGTCCCGCCAGGCAGCGAGAGTGCCGGGCCCTACGACTCGAAGGGGCCCACCCAATGCTATTGGTGGTCACTCACCCATGTGCTGTGGAGTCAAGGCACAAGGTGATGGATGGGGCAAAAACTATTGACCAAGAACCCAAGACCCTCAGAATACTACAGTGGAATGCGGAGGGAGTCATTAACAAAAAGCTTTCCCTAATACATCACCTGCATGAAGGTAAAATTGACGTTGCATGTATCCAAGAAACGCACCTCAACAACAACCACAAATTCTCAAATTCTTCCGTCTGGATAGAGAAAGTCACAAAGGAGGGGTTCTGACACTGACACGTAACTGCATACCGAGTAGCGCGGTAGCTGTCAAACCAGACAAGCAGATATTGTAGGAGTGGACATAATGACACAAGAAACGAAGATCCGCATCTTCAACCTGTATGGCCCACCCAACAAAGACCTGTCGCTCTTGAGTATGGAAATCAAGGACTCCAGCTGCCTAGTGGTTGGAGACTTCAACAGCCACTCGGAGAGATGGGGATATTCGGACACAGACAACAGAGGTGATGAAGTGGAAGATTGGGAGATAGATACAAATCTCTATCTTATCAATAGGCCGGAGGACAGCTCTAGCTTCTATTCTAGAACACTGTATACCACCTCTACTCCGGACTTGGTCTTTTCCACAGTGGATATTCACCACAAAATAGACCGTCAGGTGCTCAACCAATTGGCAGGTAGCGACCATAGGCCAATTAGGCTAGAAATTGATATGGAAGTAGGCCCACGGGAAATAAAACCGCTCCCACGTTGGAACTATAAACGAGCCGACTGGGACAGATTTTCAATGCTGACAGATGGGCTGTGTGAAACCATCAACACACGGAATAACAATATGAACCCTATGGTGGAAAGCCTAAGCAAAGCAATAATGCAAGCAGCCACCGAAACCATCCCAAAAGGGGCAAGGAAAAACTACAAGCCATATTGGAATGATGAATTGCAGAAAGCTGAGGATGAAGTCTCAAATGCTAGGAACATGGCAGAGAGAGAACAATCTATGGAGGCAAATATCGCACTCAAGGCCATCACGGCGAAATACAAAAGAACACTAAACCAAATAACAAGAGACAGCTGGAAAAACAAAACAGAAAGCCTCAATTTAGATAAAGAAGGGAACAACCTATGGAAGTTAGTCAGAGCCATGAATGACGAAACACCATCAAATAAACAAATTACCATCAAGTAGGGCGACAACATGCTTACTGGAAAAAAAGCAGCAAACGCCTTTATAGAACATTATGCCAGAGCAAACCACATTGATGTCCCTACAGACAGGCATACAGACATTAGTGAAGAACAAAAGAGTCACGACAACATCAATATGGCACCAGAGGAGCACATGATGGCAAAACTAACAATGAATTAAATGGAAGAGGCCATGAGAACTTTAAAGAAAAAGAAATCGCCCGGAAAAGATGGGGTAACAAACGAAATGCTGATGGGATTGGGCAAAACAGCAAAGAGGAAGTTACTATCAGTCCTGAACCAAAGCTGGAAAAGGGGAATTGTACCACAGGCATGTAAAGACGCTGTACTTATACCAGTACCAAAGAAAGAAAAAGATAGAACAGATCCAAATGGATACAGGCCTATCAGTCTACTGAGCTGTGTAGGAAAACTGATGGAGCGTATGATAAACACCAGACTGATGTGGTATCTGGAAGAAAAACACATACTAAATCCACAGCAAGCAGGCTTTAGACAGCACAGATCCACTGAGGACTAGATCACTCTCATAGCCCATGAAATAGAAGATGCTTACCAGGAGAAAAAAACACACAGTAGCGGTTTGGGTGGATTTAGAGAAGGCATTTGACAAGCTACGAAGAAGTGAAGTTTGTGGGAAAATGTACAGATGGATCAGCCACTACCTCGAAAACAGAACAGCCAGAGTTCAAGTACAAGGGCAGATGAGCAAAAAGGTGACACTTGAGCAGGGAGTACCCCAAGGGGGAGTACTCTTACCCACACTTTTCCTGGTGTATATAAACAACATCACAGAGAATATACAAAGAAGAGTCCGCAGCTCCATGTTTGCAGCCGATCTGGCTATGTGGACGTCTGAAAAAAATCTCACCATAGCAAGCAATCGGATGCAACAGGCCCTAACATCGTTGTAGGAGTGGGCGAACTCATGGCTGGTCAAAATAATTGAGGAAAAAACAACATGTACGATATTCTCGCTTTCAAATAAACCCCAGAACACCAAAATAAGTCTTAACGGCAAATATCTGCAGCCAAACGACAACCCAAACTACCTGGGAGACACATTTGATCGGCGCATGACATGGGAAAAGTCAGATCGAGAGAAACCGAATGAGAGCCAGACAAAGAATGGCAATCATGAGGAAACTTGCTGGCACAAGCTGGGGAGCAGACGAAAGTATACTAAAGAAACTGTACACTGGAAGAGTGAGACCAGTTCTCGAGTATGGCATTGAGCCATGGACAACAGCAGCAAAGACGAACTTTTTAAAAATTAGCAAACTTCAAAACCAAGCCATGAGAGTTATAATAGGAGGCATGAAGTCAACGCCAATTGTAGAACTTGAAAAGATTACAAATCTGCAATCCATGACCGACAGAAGAGACTGCAGAGCTTAGCAGCAAGCAGGGAAACTCAGAAGACTGACAGACCACCCAATGCATCAGAGACTAAATACATTTGGAAATGGGAAACTAAAGTGGAGAAACTTTGCAGAAATAATCAAAGCAAAGATGAGCGAAGACCCCATGAACATATTAACAACACCAAAGCCCATTCCTACTGTACGCAAACCTACCTGGAAGCAGCATATCGTTCCGGAGGTGGTAGAAAATATACCAGGTATTAGAAACAAGAACAGCCAGACTGAAAAAGAAAGAAGAGACATAACCCTGAGGTACATAACGAAAAACTACCCAAGCATGGACTGAACCCATGCATACACCGACGGTTCTGTAACAAACACAACACAGAACGGAGGGACAGGGGTATTCCTGAGCCTACCAAAATGGTAGAAAAGTAACACTGTCAGTGGCAACTGGAAAATTACAAGCAATTTCAGAGCGGAGGCAGAGGCACCGAGGGCTGCAGTAGAAGCAATGCTGACAGGC
The DNA here is from genome assembly GCA_036924085.1 of Ariolimax columbianus. Taxonomy (NCBI): domain Eukaryota; kingdom Metazoa; phylum Mollusca; class Gastropoda; order Stylommatophora; family Arionidae; genus Ariolimax; species Ariolimax columbianus. Next base: position 114,473,904 of record JAVGWX010000005.1, read on the forward strand.
GAAAGCAATGAAAGCCAGATAGTCCTGTTTACAGATGCTTTGGCCGTAGTCACATCACTAAAAAGTCAGAAAAGTACTGAACTTAATGATTTAAGAGCAGTACTCTGTCAACTATGCCAGCAGTCCGCACCAAAAAGAGTAGTGGTACAGTGGGTTCCATCCCACTGTAACATCCAAAGCAACGAGGAGGCAGACAGACTGGCAAAAGAAGGTGCAAGACTACCACAACCAGATTCTAGTGTGACCTACGAAGAGTCCAAAAGGCTTATTAGGGCCATATACATGAACTAAGTTATATACTGTATCAACACACTAAAAACAAAAACAAAAAAAACTACATAAAGAGATGAACGAGGCAAGACATATAGCTGAGATATAGTCATCGCATCAGAACCACATTACGCTACAAAAAGTAGTTCCCATTTACCTCACCATTTATGGTGTTATCGTGCCATGTCAACCGCTTTACACAAATGTATTTTGTCCAGTGCTACCTTCAGTTCCCATAGCCTGGTGTTGTCTTCACCAGTTCCAACAGCCTGGTGTTATCTTCACCAGTTCCCACAGCCAACTATGAGAAGCATAGCTTCCATCTATCCGTGGTTTCGATCGGATCAGTAAGTCCCGTTTCTCTTGTACACATTAGAGAGGGCACTTTTTGTTCTTCCTCATGTTGTTAGGACCCCGTAGACGCGCTTCTCATTTTCTTTAGCATTTTGTCTCCAGCTTGTGTCCAAACTCTATCTCTCACCCTGGTTCACACAGACAATAGATCTCCTACATTCTCTATTTCTCACCCTGGTTCACACAGACAATAGATCTCCTACATTCTCTATCTCTCAACCTGGTTCACACAAACAATGGATCTCCAACATTCTCTATCTCTCTCTCTCTCTCTCTCTCTCTCTCTCTCTCTCTGGTGGTACACACAAACAATGGATCTCCAACATTCTCTCTCTCTCTCTCTCTCTCTCTCTCTGGTGGTACACACAAACAATGGATCTCCAACATTCTCTCTCTCTCTCTCTCTCTGGTGGTACACACAGACAATGGATCTCCAACATTCTCTATCTCTCGCTTTGGTGGTACACACAAACAATGGATCTCCAACATTCTCTCTCTCTCTCTCTCTCTGGTGGTACACACAAACAATGGATCTCCAACATTCTCTCTCTCTCTCTCTCTCTCTCTCTGGTGGTACACACAAACAATGGATCTCCAACATTCTCTCTCTCTCTCTCTCTATCTCTGGTGGTACACACAAACAATGGATCTCCAACATTCTCTCTCTCTCTCTCTCTCTCTCTCTCTGGTGGTACACACAGACAATGGATCTCCAACATTCTCTATCTCTCGCTTTGGTGGTACACACAAACAATGGATCTCCAACATTCTCTCTCTCTCTCTCTCTCTCTCTGGTGGTACACAAAGACAATGGATCTCCAACATTCTCTATCTCTCGCTTTGGGGGTACACACAAACAATGGATCTCCAACATTCTCTCTCTCTCTCTCTCTCTCTCTCTCTGGTGGTACACACAAACAATGGATCTCCAACATTCTCTCTCTCTCTCTCTCTCTCTGGTGGTACACACAAACAATGGATCTCCAACATTCTCTCTCTCTCTCTCTCTCTCTCTCTCTCTCTCTCTCTCTCTCTGGTGGTACACACAGACAATGGATCTCCAACATTCTCTATCTCTCGCTTTGGTGGTACACACAAACAATGGATCTCCAACATTCTCTCTCTCTCTCTCTCTCTCTCTCTCTCTCTCTGGTGGTACACACAAACAATGGATCTCCAACATTCTCTCTCTCTCTCTCTCTCTATCTCTCTCTCTCTCTGGTGGTACACACAAACAATGGATCTCCAACATTCTCTATCTCTCGCTTTGGTGGTACACACAAACAATGGATCTCCAACATTCTCTCTCTCTCTCTCTCTCTCTCTCTGGTGGTACACACAAACAATGGATCTCCAACATTCTCTCTCTCTCTCTCTCTCTCTCTCTATCTCTCTCTCGCTCTGGTGGTACACACAAACAATGGATCTCCAACATTCTCTCTCTCTCTCTCTCTCTCTCTGGTGGTACACACAGACAATGGATCTCCAACATTCTCTATCTCTCTCTCTCTCTCTCTCTCTCTCTGGTGGTACACACAAACAATGGATCTCCAACATTCTCTCTCTCTCTCTCTCTCTCTCTCTCTCTCTGGTGGTACACACAGACAATGGATCTCCAACATTCTCTATCTCTCGCCCTGTTGGAAAACACAGACCAAGCGTAAAGCAGAGAGAAAAATAGCGTTAACAATAACAGAATGTGCGAGTTGTGTGAAAGTGTGGTTGTTGTTAGTGTAGGAATAAATGTGTTTTAATAATGTCCCCCCGGTGGCATGTGGGCTAACTGTTAAACAGAAAAGGGTCAGGATAACTCAGGACGAGAGAGTGAGGCTGGCGACAGCGCAGATCTTCCTCACGTAAATCTATTTAAGCGCACGTTACAGCGTAATACAATTTTAGATGTACCGTGTGATCGATACGGAATAGGCTCTTACCTTCGGCACGTGGAACGTGTGCACGTTACTTGACAGCACCAAAGCCGATAGACCCAAAAGGAGGACGGCACTAGTTTCCAGAGAACTCGCACGCTGCACGATGGATGTGGCTGCTCTGGGGGATCCCAGATTACCAGAAGACGGTCAGATCACAGAAGTTGTGGGCGGATACACGTTCTTCTGGAATGGGCGCGACATAACAGAAAGACGAGAAGCTGATGTCAGATTCGCCATCAGGCCTCGTCTAGTCCGCGCGATTGTTTGACCATCACAGGGTATCAATGATCGGCTAATGACTGTTCAACTCTCACTGGGACACGACCACCACAGGGTATCAATGACTGTCCAACTCTCGCTGGGACACGACCACCACAGGGTATCAATGATCGGCTAATGACTGTTCAACTCTCACTGGGACACGACCACCACAGGGTATCAATGATCGGCTAATGACTGTCCAACTCTCACTGGGACACAGAAGGAGTATCACAGTGATCAGCGCCTATGCCACAACAATGACTAATCCTGAGGATATCAAGGATACATTATATGTGGAGCTGAACTCCCTCATCTTGTCAGTTCCAAAGTCCGATAAGCTTGTTATCCTTGGCGACTTCAATGCCAGAGTAGGGGCTGGCCATCAGTTCTGGGACGGTGTACTTGGGGTACATGGCACGAGCAAGTGCAACAGAAACGGATTGCTACTAATGGGCCTCTGTGCCACCCATGATCTCTCAATCACTAACACCATGTTTCACCTGTCCACCCATCATCTCATCATCACCATGTTTCACCTGTCCACCCATCATCTCATCATCACCATGTTTCACCTGTCCACCCATCATCTCATCATCACCATGTTTCACCTGTCCACCCATCATCTCATCATCACCATGTTTCACCTGTCCACCCATCATCTCATCATCACCATGTTTCACCTGTCCACCCATCATCTCATCATCACCATGTTTCAGCTGTCCACCCATCATCTCATCATCACCATGTTTCACCTGTCCACCCATCATCTCATCATCACCATGTTTCACCTGTCCACCCATCATCTCATCATCACCATGTTTCACCTGTCCACCCATCATCTCATCATCACCATGTTTCACCTGTCCACCCATCATCTCATCATCACCATGTTTCACCTGTCCACCCATCATCTCATCATCACCATGTTTCACCTGTCCACCCATCATCTCATCATCACCATGTTTCAGCTGTCCACCCACGAGCTCTCCATCACCAACGTCGTGGACGCATCCCCGCTCTAAGCAGGGGTATCTTATGGACTATGTACTCACAAGAAGAGTGACAGACGAGATGTACGAGTGACAAAGGCTACGTGCTGTGCAGTGTTGGACAGATCACTGACTCATTGTTTCAAAGTTTAGCCTTCACATAGAGCCCAGGCGACGTCTCCAGGGTCGAAAACCTGATTAGAGACTTAGCCTCTCCATTCTGCTGCAGTGGGACCCATGCGGGATGCTTTTCCAGGGAACTGGACAGCCGGCTGACGGACACACAGTCATGTACGGAGACAGTCGAGGACAAATGGGCCTTTCTTAAAGATGCTGTCTACTCTACCGCTTCTTAGTATCTGGGTCATACAGTTCGCAAAAACCAGGACTGGTTCGATGACAGCGATAAGGCTATTAAGACTTTGCTGGATGAAAAACATCGTTTATTAAGATTTCACCAAGACGATCCCTCCTCATATTCCAAAAAGTTCGCGTTCACCAATATTCGCAGGATTGTCTAGAACCAGCTCAGGACTATACAGGATGCGTGACTTAACAGCAAAGCTGGTGAAATCCAGCGGTACAGACACGCATGACTAATAACTAAATAACTAACTAACTACTAACAAACTAACTAACTAACACACGGACAGACTGCTGCTCGTCCATCGTTTGATGTTATCATCCCACGTGTAGCTCCTTCTACCTCATGCCCAACTCCCTTCAACCTTTCCATCTAACATGAATGTTACAAAGTGTCGTGTCTTTCAATTTGCCCAAAACTTGTGATTTGTCGGCTCCTTATGTCTATCAACAGACCTCTTTCCATCACTGGTTGAAAAAACATGGCGCAAAAGGCGGGACTCAATGCTTTCAAGGTCGACTCCACTCCACTCGTTGTAGTTTCTATGTTGTGACCCATCACTGTGGCCTGTCTAGTGCGTGTCCTGCATTGTGTCTCTCTTGGGATGGCCCTCTTTCTGGTATCACTTGGTTTCCAGTTAATAGCTTGGACTGGAAGTATGTTGTTGTTCAATCTAACCACATGTCCGATGTACGCACACCGGTTCTTTTCTTGGTGGTACAAACATTTTCTTGGTGGTACAAACATTTTCTTGGTGGTACAAACATTTTCTTGGTGGTACAAACATTTTCTTGGTGGTACAAACATTTTCTTGGTGGTACAAACATTTTCTTGTTTGGTCTCTTATCATATTTGTATATTTTGTCTGAAATTCTGTGCAGCCAATGTTCAATATCGTGTTGACATTTATATTGAAATTCATTGAACTTATTTTCCAGAGCTGATATCCTTCTCCAGCGTTGACATCAAATTGTTAATGTTAATATTGCTTGAAGTCTTCGTTTGTTGTATTTGCTCAGTGTTTTCTATACTTGTTAATTGGTTAAGAGGCCAAGGCGAGTCCAGAGATTTCAGTGTTTGTGTTCCATTTTATTGTTTCAGTAGGTAAAATGGTTTACCTTCTGTAATATATCATCATAATCAAGTGCCATTGACGGTAATGGATCTCAACCTGTCTCTGTCTCGCGCCACGCTGGTACACGCAGTCAAACTATTTGCCGACCACATCCTGGTGTTGTTTGTCCACCTGTACCAATACCACCTGTTGCTTTTGGCTCTCTTGCCCTCTACTCTGCCATCCAAAATAACCTTCTAGCAGACCGCCATGGCGCTTGACATGACCAAACCATTTTATTTTTCTGCTTTGTATTTCCTTCAGAAGTGTCTCGTCCGCCTAAAGTTGTTCTAGAACCTCATTATTAGTTTTCCGATCTGTCCAAGAAACTCGTCCAAGTTTTCCTAATAGCCACATTTCAAAGGTCTCATTTCACTTCTCCATTTTCTTTGTCAGGGTCCACTAATATACAACACATACAAAATACATCTCATGAGAACGCACCCTCATCAACTTTCCCTGATGGCTTACAACGCTGGTATATGTCAAGAGGACAACCGCGAGGTAGGTGGATAGATGACATTAGAGTGATTGTGCAAATAACAGGCTCAACTTGACAGAAGCAGCGCACTTTGCGCAGGACAGACAACCAAAGCCCCAACGGCGCTCAACAGCATAAGTGGAAAGACCTGATTGACACAATAATAGCACATCCATATTTAGCTACGTCTGCGCCGTTTGGCACTGGTTGCGGACAAGACATCGTAGGCATTACAAGAAGCCATTGGAGAGGTTCTCTGACGTCAGTATTGAGTCACTTTGTTTTACAAAGAAATGACAGATCGATAAAATCACACAGTAAGTTTGATCTTTGGTATTGTCTATTCTTGAATGTCTGACTAACATAAATTTGCCTTATTCGGTTACTGCATCGGGCATCCAGAAAAGGAGCCCTACATTACGGCCAGAAGAATTTCACAAGCGACATAACAACAAATGAAAACACCTCAAGAATCAAAGCAACAATTAGCATGGATTGATGAAGGCATGGATGAGACATGGATGAGGACATGGATGGGGGCATGAATGGAGACATGAATGAGACATGGATGAGGGTATGGATGGAGACATGGATGAGGGTATGGATGGAGACATGGATGAGGGCATGGATGAGACATGGATGGGGTACGGATGGAGACATGGACGGGGGCATGGATGAGACATGGATGAGGGCATGGGTGAAGATATGAATGGGGGCATGGATGGGTATGCATGGGGGCAAAGATGGAGACATGAATGCGGGCATGGGTGGGTATAGATGGGGGCATGGATGGAGAAATGAATGGAGGCGTGGATGGAGACATGAATGGGGGCATGGATGAGACATGGATGAGGGCATGGATAAAGACATGAATGGAGGCATGGATGGGTATGGATGGGGGCATGGATGGGTATGGATGGGGGCATGGATGGGTATGGGTGGGGGCATGAATTGATATGGATGGAGGCATAGATGAAGCAAATAGTTATAATATAAAAGAAGATATTTTAATCTACTAGATGTTTATCCAGTAGTACTTTAGTAGTTTGTACAAGGGCAACAGGCCACAAGTTAAACCATCCTCCACACAGTACACACATCAAACCATCCTCCACACAGTATACACATCAAACCATCCTCCACACAGTATACACATCAAACCATCCTCGAACAGTACACACTTCAAACCATCCTCCGGACAGTACACACATCAAACCATCCTCGAACAGTACACACATCAAACCATCCTCCACACAGTACACACATCAAACCATCCTCGAACAGTACACACATCAAACCATCCTCCAGACAGTACACACATCAAACCATCCTCCACACAGTACACGCATCAAACCATCCTCCAGACAGTACACACATCAAACGATCCTCCACACAGTAAACACATCAAACCATCCTCCACACAGTACACACATCAAACCATCCTCCACACAGTACACACATCAAACGATCCTCCACACAGTACACACATCAAACCATCCTCCACACAGTACACACATCAAACCATCCTCCACACAGTACACACATCAAACGATCCTCCACACAGTACACACATCAAACCATCCTCCGGACAGTACAAACATCAAACCATCCTCCACACAGTATACACGTTAAACCATCCTCTACATAGTACACACATCAAACCATCCTCCACACAGTACACACATCAAACCACCCTCCAGACAGTACACACGTCAAACCACCCTCCACACAGTACATACGTTAAACCATCCTCCACACAGTACACAGGTTAAACCATCCTCCGGACAGTACACACGTTAAACCACCCTCCGGATAGTACACACACACCAACCTATGAAAATTTAAAAAATCAGCGATAACATTCACACAGACAAACAGTCACACAGACAAACAGTCACACAGACAAACAGTCACACAAACAATTACACAGACAACCTTTCACACATACAAACAATCTCACAGATGAACACTCACACAAACAGTCACACAAACAGTCACACAAACAGTCACATAACCAATCAAGCAGACAAACAGTTACACAAACAGTCACACAGAAAACCAATCACACAAACTGTCACACTGACAAACAGTAACACAAATAAACAATCACACAGACAAAAGGTCCCACAGACAAACAGTCACACAGACAAAAGGTCCCACAGACAAACAATCACACGGACAAATAGTCACACGGACAAACATTCACACAGACAAACAGTCACACGGACAAACAGTCACACAGACAAATAGTCACACGGACAAACAGTCACACGGACAAACAGTCACACGGACCAACAATCACGCGGACCAACAGTCACACAGTGTAAGGTGCAAGAGCAAGTCCAGGTGGCTGTGAAAAAAAGGTTAATATAATGTTATGTATGATTAAAAGAAATATTACACATCGAAGCAAGGAAGTGATTGTCAAACTACATAAATCGTTGGTGATACCTAAATTGGAGTACTATATTCAGGCGCGGAGTCCTTATCACCGAGTGGATATAGACATGATAGAAAGAACACAAAGAAGAGCTAAATAAATGATCGTGGGATTCTGGAACTATCGTTATTAGGAGCGACTTAGAAAAACTGGTCTGCAGTGTCTAGATAAGAGAAAAATCGAGGTGACAATACAGGTTTATACATGAATCAATGGAAAGGATGCATTAGACTATAATTACTTTTTCAAAATTCAACCGACTGAAAGAACTAGTAGGCATATCTTCAAATTATTTAAAGGCAGGTCCAGATTAGATATTCATGTTAGGACAGGTCAGGTCAGGTCATCCCGTAATCGTTGGGGCACACATGAAGACATCCTCACAAATCCACGCCATCCCTCTCTGTCAGATGCAGCTGCCTGTGCCTCTTCTGGTTGGAGACTGGTCCATTATTTTATGTTGTCCTCCCATCTCTTTTTGGGCCGGCCTCTTCGTCGTCTGCCATGCACCTTTCCATGGAGGATTGTGTTTGCAAGACCATTTGATCTCGGTATTTGACCGTACCAAGTGAGTTTCTTTCTTTTGACAGTTGCCAAAAGGTCTTCGAAAGGCCCTATTGATGTTGTAATTCTATCTCGTATTTCCTCATTTGTAACTCGATCTTTGTACGTGACGTTTAAAAGTTTCCGGAAACATCTCATCTCCAAGGCCTGTATCCTTCGTTGAAGGTCAGCTGTAACTGTCCATGTCTCATACGTATAGAGGAATATTGACAGGACCAGTGTACGCATTAATCTGATTTTCGTGCATAGTGCTAACCGTTTATCTTGCCAGATTTTGTTAAGCCGTGCAAGCGCCGCTATTGTCTGTGCTATTCTGGCCAATACTTCACATTTTGATCCTTCATCACTGACAATCGACCCAAGATATTTAAAACGGTTAACTACTTCGAGTTGCTGACCGTTAGCTTTTATCCTGCTGTTGAAGCCCGTGGCGTTGTTGGTCGTTAATTTTGTCTTTCCAGAGTACTGTTCCGAGCTATATAACTATGAAGAGCGAAACGAACTTGATAAAACAATCCTCCCAACACCAACAAATATAGAGGATAACCGATAACGAAGGAAGAGGTAATTGCAGCGGTAAAGACATTGAGAAGAGGGAAGGCGGCCGGCGTGGACAATATACCAGCAGAGCTCTTACAAGCAGGTGGAGAGGTAGTGGTGGAAGGCCTGACACACATCTGCAACAAAATATGGGCGACGGGAAACTGGCCAGACTTATGGACGAAATCAATAGTTAAACCGTTACATAAGTCTGGAAACCTAAAGCTGTGCCAACATTACAGAACAATAAGCCTCATCAGCCACCCTAGCAAGGTCATGCTTAGATTAATCCTCGACCAATTGAAATCCCAAGCAGAGAACATTATTGCCGAGGAGCAAGCAGGGTTCAGACAGGGAAGAAGCACTACAGAACATATATTTAATTTAAGGCTGCTAAGCGAGAAATATCTAGAACAGCAGCAAACACTGTATCATGTGTGTGTGGATTTTAAGAAGGCGTTTGATTGGGTATGGCATAAAGCGCTTTGGGCAACCATGAGGATGTATAACATCAACAGAAATATTATAACGGTCATTGAACACCTGTATGACAAGGCGTCTAGCGCAGTTCTTGTGAATGGGAGGCGAGGGGACTGGTGTGAGACAGGGGTGTACACTCTCTCCAACTCTTGTCAATATATTCCTTGAGGGAATTATGAGTGAGGCACTTGGAGGTCACGTTGGTACTGTCAAGATAGGGGGCCGAACGATTACCAACCTTCGTTTTGCAGATGATATCGACGGGTTGGCGGGTTCAGAAGCAGAACTCCAGGAATGGGTCAGAAGGCTCGATAAAACAGCTCTTGACTATGGTATGGAGATAAACGCTGGAAAGATTAGATATTATGAAACATTTTTTTTCAATCAGAGTGTGCTGAATACTTGGAATGCATTGCCACAGGATGTGGTGGAGGCAGGGTGAGTTAATGCATTTAAGAATAGATTGGATGATCACAGTCATTTTTAAAGTGGAATAAACTGGTTGTATACAGACTCGGTAGAGTCTTCTGAACCAGTATAATGCAGTTAAGTTAAGTTATAACATTTAAGAACTAAATTCAGGCTTTTTTTTCTCTTGAATTCAAGAAAGAAAATGTTCTAAGACCTATTTGGCATCATTTTTGTTATTATACAAACAAGTTCATTATTACTTATATTAGTGGAAGCTTTACATAGGTTAGGGTCTCCTGTGTTCAAAATCCACCACTGCGCATGCGCCGCATTGAAAGATGGATACAAGTCTAGGTTTCTGCCTACTAGACACCATTTATTATTAACGTAGAGTTGCTCACGCGGTAGCGCTGTGCTTGGTGCACCGACTGCCCAGCTTAGTGGTCAAGGTTCAATCCCCAATTGGGCCAGATATTTTTTCGATCGCAAGTTACTCCAGGGACGACCTAGCCATCTGGGAAGTATAGCTGACCAATATGATAATGAGCCCATCCCTCCTAGTTGGTCAAGAAAATATGGGCCAAATCTCCAATATGCCCTTTTGGCGTGTATACGGGATATCTACTTCTCTCTGCTGTCACTGTGGAATTTATGTTTAAATCGACCTAGACAAAGTATACAGGATAGCCTTCTAATGAGCTTAACATCACGCTTTGACTAAAAGTTCACTGTCCAACACTGGAGTGGAGCAGTAACTTCATCTCTGACGTGGATATTCGATAACGCTTTAACATGAGCTTTCATTGTGTCGGACTATGCTTCGGAAGTGTAACTGGGCTGGCTCTATCCTGAGGGGGATAACATTTCGGTGGTATGTGTGGATATGTTGTTCTGGTAATGACAGAGCGGTCGTCCTTACCCACAACGACCTCCATACTTAAGCCTTGCTTGTGAATAGTAGTTACATTCTTTGGGGAATTATTAACCGCCCTTTGCATGGCGACGCTGCAGTCGATCAATCGGAAATGCGTAGTCTACATAGATTTTCTAATCAATCATGGACTGAGCAGGAAGGAGTAGGCGGAGCAGGAGTGTGTACAACCATCGTGCTAATGGAATCACGAGTATTCAAACTCTTCGTCATTTGCTGAGGTATTCTGATCACATTTAGGTCTACACTGAGTGCATTATTATAGATTATTAACCGGACAGCAGTGACTGACAAAGAGATCATGCTCCAATAATGTCAGCGCGGAAGTACATGGATAAAGGGTTGAGCACATCCACCAAGAACATTTTATTCCTGACTAATGGCTCGTCAGTAATAGCAAGCCTGCAACAATATCAATGTAGGCATGTCGAGCAATGCATGTACTCCCTGACACAGCTCACAACAGAATCCAAAGGTTGGCAATTCAGTGGCTCATTCCCACTGCAATATCCAAAACGACGAAGCTGTAGACAGACTAGCAAAGTGTGGAGGAGCCTCCCCAGAAACAAACATGGACATCGCGTATAATGAGGCAAAGACCGTATCCATCTTCATGGGAACATGCGGTTGATCAACAACTCCACTTAGGGCAACAAGGCACTGGCTCAACTAGAGAAGAGAAAGTCCTCATCTCAGACTGAGAATTGGCCATAACAGACACTACGGTCATCTTTACCACGCAATGCAAATTGAAACAGTTGACAGGCGTCCATGCTGGGAGTATATCATAACTGTGGAACAGTTGACAGGCGTCCATGCTGGGAGCATACCATAACTGTGGAACAGTTGACAGGCGTCCATGCTGGGAGCATACCATAACTGTGGAACATTGACAGGCGTCCATGCTTGGAGTATACCATAACTGTGGAACATTGACAGGCGTCCATGCTGGGAGCATACCATAACTGTGGAACAGTTGACAGGCGTCCATCCTGGGAGCATACCATAACTATGGAACAGTTGACAGGCGTCCATGCTGGGAGCATACCATAACTATGGAACATTGACAGGCGTCCATGCTGGGAGCATACCATAACTGTGGAACAGTTGACAGGCGTCCATGCTGGGAGCATACCATAACTGTGGAACATTAACAGGCGTCCATGCTGGAAGCATACCATAACTGTGGAACATTGACAGGCGTCCATGCTGGGATCATACTATAACTGTGAAACATATCCTATGGAGCTGCATGCTAACATAAGAAAAGAGAGAACAATACTGGCCTCGTCAGACAGATGAGAGACAAAAGCTGTGCGCAGATTAAACAGCCTTGCAAGCAAAGGTGTTCTTTCTAAAATACCTTGATCTTAAGCTGTAAGAGAAACCGTGACCTTGATCTGGGGATGTAAGAGAAACCGTGACCTTGATCTTAAGCTGTAAGAGAAACCGAAAATTTGATCTGTGAATGTAAGAGAAGCCGTGTCTTAAAACGTAACTCAACCTCTTTATACTGGTTTAGAAGACTCTGCATAGTTTGTATACAACCAGTTTCATTTATATTTCCTTGCTCTAAAAGCTCTTAAATGAACTTTCTGCAGACGATCAAGCAGTCACACAACTTCAGAAATACAATTGCAACAACATATTTACAAACTAAATACAACATAGCTATGTGTGCTAACATACTTCCTCCTATGACCAATTTGTTTACGGCACAGAAATCTGCAAGCCGCTCTCCGTTTTCGTTCAGGACTCCTAGTCTGCCTCTCAATGATCTCCTCATATCCCACGTTGTCATGTCCTATTTTTGTGTTGAAGTCTGACTAAGACTTCACTTCACGTCAGGGTCACGTGAAAATATCTGACCAAGACTTCACTTCACTTCAGAGTCACGTGAAACATTCTGACCAAGACTTCACTTCACGTCAGGGTCACGTGAAACATTCTGACAAAGACTTCACTTCACTTCAGAGTCACGTGAAACATTCTGATCAAGACTTCACTTCACGCTAGGGTCACGTGAGACAATCTGACTAAAACTTCACTTCACTTCAGAGACACGTGAAACATTCTGACCAAGACTTCACTTCACGTCAGGGTCACGTGAAACATTCTGACCAAGACTTCACTTCACGTCAGGGTCACGTGAAACATTCTGACCAAGACTTAACTTCACTTCAGAGTCACGTGAAACATTCTGACCAAGACTTTACTTCACGTCAAGGTCACGTGAAACATTCTGACCAAGACTTCACTTCACGTCAGGTTCACGTGGAACAATCTGACCAAGACTTCACTTCACGTCAGAGTCACGCTAAGCAGTTGAACCTAGACTTAATTTCATGTGAAGGTCAGCTGAAACCCGCGTCTCACACCTACACCGTCGTCTTGAAACAGGCTATAATGACAGCCTGGTCAAAGTGGTGGGGATATACACTGTGATAATCATAGTGGTGAGTCATTGGAAAAGTCTGGCATTGCACCAGTCGGGATAAGCCAGATCCACCTTCTCCATATACCACAGGATATAAGGGGAGTCACTGTAACCTGATACTGTAGAAAGAGTGACGAATTGAGCACGAATGATTACAAACAGCAACAACACAATCTTCGCTTTATTTTCACCATCAGAAGCAGCAGCAACAACAACAACTTCAACTACAACACAAGCAGCAGCAACAACAACAACTTCAACTACAGCACAAGAAGCAGCAACAACAGAAGAACTTCAACTACAACACAAGCAACAGCAACAACAACAACTTCAACTACAACACAAGCAGCAGCAACAAAAACAACTTCAACTACAACACAAGCAACAGCAAAAACTACAACACAAGCAGCAGCAACAACAACAACTTCAACTACAACACAAGCAGCAGCAACCACTTCAACAACTTCAACTACAACACAAGCAGCAGCAACAACAACAACTTCAACTACAACACAAGCAGCAGCAACAACTTCAACTACAACACAAGCAGCAGCAACAACTTCAACTACAACACAAGCAGCAGCAACAACTTCAACTACAACACAAGCAGCAGCAACAACAACAACTTCAACTACAACACAAGCAGCAGCAACCACTTCAACAACTTCAACTACAACACAAGCAGCAGCAACAACTTCAACAACTTCAACTACAACACAAGCAGCAGCAACAACTTCAACAACTTCAACTAGAACACAAGCAGCAGCAACAACAACAACAACTTCAACTACAACACAAGCAGCAGCAACAACAACAACAACTTCAACTACAACACAAGCAGCAGCAACAACTTCAACAACTTCAACTAGAACACAAGCAGCAGCAACAACAACAACAACTTCAACTACAACACAAGCAGCAGCAACAACAACAACAACTTCAACTACAACACAAGCAGCAGCAACAACTTCAACTACAACACAAGCAGCAGCAACAACAACAAATACTTCAACTAAAACACAAGCAGCAGCAACAAAAACAACTTCAACTACAACACAAGCAGCAGCAACAACTTCAACTACAACACAAGCAGCAGCAACAACTTCAACAACTTCAACTACAACACAAGCAGCAGCAACAATAACAACAACTTCAACTACAACACAAGCAGCAGCAACAACAACAACAACTTCAACTACAACACAAGCAGCAGCAACAAAAACCACTTCAACTACAACACAAGCAGCAGCAACAACTTCAACAACTTCAACTAGAACACAAGCAGCAGCAACAACAACAACAACTTCAACTACAACACAAGCAGCAGCAACAACAACAACAACTTCAACTACAACACAAGCAGCAGCAACAACTTCAACTACAACACAAGCAGCAGCAACAACAACAAATACTTCAACTAAAACACAAGCAGCAGCAACAAAAACAACTTCAACTACAACACAAGCAGCAGCAACAACTTCAACTACAACACAAGCAGCAGCAACAACTTCAACAACTTCAACTACAACACAAGCAGCAGCAACAATAACAACAACTTCAACTACAACACAAGCAGCAGCAACAACAACAACTTCAACTACAACACAAGCAACAGCAACAACTTCAACTACAACACAAGCAGCAGCAACAACTTCAACTACAACACAAGCAGCAGCAACAACTTCAACAACTTCAACTACAACACAAGCAGCAGCAACAATAACAACAACTTCAACTACAACACAAGCAGCAGCAACAAAAACAACTTCAACTACAACACAAGCAACAGCAACAACTTCAACTACAACACAAGCAGCAGCAACAACAACAACTTCAACTACAACACAAGCAACAGCAACAACTTCAACTACAACACAAGCAGCAGCAACAACAACTACAACAACTACAACACAAGCAGCAGCAACAACTTCAACTACAACACAAGCAGCAGCAACAACAACAACTTAAACTACAACACAAGCAGCAGCAACCACTTCAACAATTTCAACTACAACACAAGCAACAGCAACAACTTCAACTACAACACAAGCAGCAGCAACAACAACAACTTCAACTCCAACACAAGCAGCAGCAACAACTTAAACTACAACACAAGCAGCAGCAACAACAACAACTTCAACTACAACACAAGCAGCAGCAACAACTTCAACAACTTCAACTACAACACAAGCAGCAGCAACAACAACAACTTCAACTACAACACAAGCAGCAGCAACAACTTCAACTACAACATAAGCAGCAGCAACCACTTCAACAACTTAAACTACAACACAAGCAGCAGCAACAACAACAACTTCAACTACAACACAAGCAGCAGCAACCACTTCAACAACTTCAACTACAACACAAGCAGCAGCAACAAAAACAACTTCAACTACAACACAAGCAGCAGCAACAACAACAACTTCAACTACAACACAAGCAGCAGCAACCACTTCAACAACTTCAACTACAACACAAGCAGCAGCAACAAAAACAACTTCAACTACAACACAAGCAACAGCAAAAACTTCAACTACAACATAAGCAGCAGCAACAACAACAACTTCAACTACAACACAAGCAGCAGCAACAACTTAAACTACAACACAAGCAGCAGCAACAACAACAACTTAAACTACAACACAAGCAGCAGCAACAACAACAACAACTTCAACTACAACACAAGCAGCAGCAACAACTTCAACTACAACACAAGCAGCAGCAACAATAACAACAACTTCAACTACAACACAAGCAGCAGCAACAAAAACAACTTCAACTACAACACAAGCAACAGCAACAACTTCAACTACAACACAAGCAGCAGCAACAACAACTACAACAACTACAACACAAGCAGCAGCAACAACTTCAACTACAACACAAGCAGCAGCAACAACAACAACTTAAACTACAACACAAGCAGCAGCAACCACTTCAACAACTTCAACTACAACACAAGCAACAGCAACAACTTCAACTACAACACAAGCAGCAGCAACAACAACAACTTCAACTCCAACACAAGCAGCAGCAACAACTTAAACTACAACACAAGCAGCAGCAACAACAACAACTTAAACTACAACACAAGCAGCAGCAACAACAACAACAACTTCAACTACAACAAAAGCAGCAGAAACAACTTCAACTACAACACAAGCAGCAGCAACAACTTCAACTACAACACAAGCAGCAGCAACAACAACAACAACTTCAAATACAACACAAGCAGCAGCAACAACAACAACAACTTCAACTACAACACAAGCAACAGCAACAACTTCAACTACAACACAAGCAGCAGCAACAACTTCAACAACTTCAACTACAACAAAAGCAGCAGCAACAACTTCAACTACGACACAAGCAGCAGCGACCACAACAACAACTTCAACTACAACACAAGCAGCAGCAACAACTTGAACTACAACAACAACAGCAGCAACAACAACAACTTCAACTACAATACAAGCAACAGCAACAACAATACTTCAACTACAACACAAGCAACAGCAACAATTTCAACTACAACACAAGCAGCAGCAACAACTTCAACTACAACACAAGCAGCAGCAACAATAACAACAACAACTTCAACTACAACAAAACAAGCAACAACAACTTCAACTACAACACAAGCAGCAGCAACAACAACTACAACAACTTCAACTACAACACAAGCAGCAGCAACAACTTCAACTACAACACAAGAAACATCAACAGCAACAACAACTTCAACTACAACACAAGTAGCAGCAACAAAAACAACAACTTCAACTACAACACAAGCAACATCAACAGCAACAACAACTTCAACTACAAAACAAGCAACAGCAACAAAAACAACTTCAACTACAACACAAGCAGCAGCAACAACTTCAACTACAACAACAACAGCAGCAACAACAACAACTTCAACTACAATACAAGCAACAGCAACAACAACAACTTCAACTACAACACAAGCAACAACAACAATTTCAACTACAACACAAGCAGCAGCAACAACTTCAACTACAACACAAGCAGCAGCAACAACAACTACAACAACTTCAACTACAACACAAGCAGCAGCAACAATAACAACAACAACTTCAACTACAACAAAACAAGCAACAACAACTTCAACTACAACACAAGCAGCAGCAACAACAACAACAACAACTTCAACTACAACACAAGCAGCAGCAACAACTTCAACTACAACAACTACAACACAAGCAGCAGCAACCACTTCAACTACAACACAAGCAGCAGCAACAACAACAACTTCAACTACAAAAACACAAGCAACAGCACCAAAAACAACTTCAACTACAACAACAACAGCAGCAGCAACAAAAACAACTTCAACTACAACACAAGCAGCAGCAACAACTTCAACTACAACAACAACAGCAGCAACAACAACAACTTCAACTACAACCCCAACACAAGCAACAGCAACAACAACAACTTCAACTACAACACACGCAACAGCAACAAAAACAACTTTAACTACAAGAACAAGAGCAGCAGCAACAACAACAACAACTTCAACTACAACACAAGCAGCAGCAACACCAGCAACAACAACAACTTCAACTACAACACAAGCAACAACAACACCAGCAACAACAAAAACTTCAACTACAACAACAACACCAGCAACAACAACAACTTCAACTACAACACAAGCAACAGCAGCAACAACAACAACTTCAACTAGAACACAAGCAACAACAACTACAACACAAGCAACAACAACAACTTCAACTACAACACAAGCAACAACACCACCAGCAACAACAACAACTTCAACTACAACACAAGCAGCAGCAACACTAGCAACAACAACAACTTCAACTACAACACTAGCAACAACAACAACTTCAACTACAACACAAGCAACAACACCACCAGCAACAACAACAACTTCAACTACAACACAAGCAACAACAACACCAGCAACAACAACTTCAACTACAACACAAGCAACAACAACACCAGCAACAACAACAACTTCAACTACAACACAAGGAACAACAACACCAGCAACAACAACAACTTCAACTACAACACAAGGAACAACAACACCAGCAACAACAACAACTTCAACTACAACACAAGCAACAACAACACCAGCAACAACAACAACATCAACAACAACACCAGCAACAACAACAACTTCAACTACAACACCAGCAACAACAACAACATCAACAACAACGTAGATACACTTACAATATATTTATTGTTCTGTCCATATTTTTATTGCAGGAATGGAGTAATTGAGGCGGGAGACAATGGATTGCGTGGTGAATCTTCTAACACGTGAAAGCAAGACATGTCGCAAACACATGAACTGTTAGAGCTCACCTGATCTTAGTTTAGCTAACCCGGTTCGTTACGATTGTCTCGTCTTTGCATCCCAGCGAGATTAGGAAAGCAAATGGTATGGTCAATCGCAGCGAGGCACATGTAACAAAGAATGCATCATTAATTGGCCACGGTATGAAGGAAACTACACGGTCTCAACATCTGCCATTTTCTTCATCGCCAAGCTACACGGACAACAGTCACAAATTCAAAAGAGTATCTTTGTCTCGGTTACGTCACGTGTCATCCAACAAGGACAGGCATGACTTGGCATCGGTACATTATACGACTAGTGATGATATCAGGAATATACCTTCTAAAGTAATGTTACCAACTTGTAGACAAATATCTTTGACACGAAAAGTTTCAGATGAAAACTTACATTTTGAAAACAAGAGAACATGTTTTCTGGGAATCGACGAAGACGGCGATATCGACGACCACGATATGCAAAAAGAATCTATAGACAGGAGTAGGCCAGAGAACGTAGGCCAGGAAGATTTCAAGAGAACTTCAAAGGCTCAACATTCCACTGAGATCAGGCCCAAAGTTGAGCATAAAAACTGGCAAATCGATCCACATCTTCACAATCTCTGCTGGCGAGTATCCGCAGTGAGCACTTCTGATCAAATAGAAGCAACTTCTCGTAAATCAGTTCACAAAATGACCCATATTAGAAGTGCCTTGCCTATTCGAGAAACCAAGAAGAGAACACGGCAACCACAAAACAGCTCACATCAAACAATGAACTTTACAAAGAACGTTCAAAACGCAAGGAAGAATACGCAGAAGAAAAGTTTGAAGGTAACACGTGAAAACATTGTCTCTACAACGCTCGGAGTTGGCCAGAAACACGAGAGAAAAAGTATGCGCAAGGCACGCAAGTTGTCCATTCCTCAATGGCTTGCCCCTCCTGACAAGAGTCATGATTTTCAAAAATTCGTACATCTGACAACAGTACCTCCACATCCTGATAATGAAACTATTCTCAGAAAAGATAGTAGTTATGTGGATCCCACTATTTCAAATAGATCCACAATCTCACGTGATCAGAGGGGATATAAGGTAGTTTGCGTTCCGTCAGATAGCGCACGTCCATTTGTTCGCATCACGCCTGCGATATATTCTAAACATGCTCAATCCAGGAACATGAATTCACTGCTCAAAGCGTGCGATTTGACGTCAGAAAAACTAGATAATACGCAAATGATGCATATCCTCGAAGATGAAAGTTTAAACGACATAAAAGATGAACGTTGTCAGTGTTTTGGAGTGAACTCGCTTCTGTACAGGACTTCCGTTTCTCCACAAGAACTCTCAAACGACATTTTGTTTACAGATCTCACATCATCGTCAAAACAGCAAGGCAACAAAAGGGCGCCAAGCGAATCGCTGGGTCAGTTCTCCAGTAGATTTGTAAGGAGTGAACAAGAATCGTCATTTGGGTTAGGTGGTAGAAAGGAAGACTTAAGGGAGAAAATTAAAGAATTTGGGTTATCAAAGGCTTCATACGAGAAGCTAGGATGTGCTACAGATCGTAAGAGTCGACACGTATCGGCTGTGGGGGCAGTTGGAACTCCGAAAGAGAAAGTCAGCTCTCACAGAACGATCACTAACCCAGCAAAGTCTACCGTGGCTAAGCTGCCACCTAGATGGAAAAGTACCTCCTTTGGAACAAATTATTCAATACAGAACAAGAAGGGAAAACAAAAAATCGAAACCAACAGATACACAACTGTTAACCAGATTTTGCAGAACACGATTGTTAAGCCAATGTCATTACAAAGTAGTGAATTTCCCACAGTTGCAGCTTTAAGGAGAAACGTCGCTTACATGGCATATGCTAAAACTGGACACAGGGCGACATTCCCAGAAGATGTGATAGAAGTAGTACAGTACGAGA
This sequence comes from Ariolimax columbianus, assembly GCA_036924085.1. Classification (NCBI taxonomy): domain Eukaryota; kingdom Metazoa; phylum Mollusca; class Gastropoda; order Stylommatophora; family Arionidae; genus Ariolimax; species Ariolimax columbianus. The sequence continues at coordinate 114,494,738 of JAVGWX010000005.1, forward strand.
GATACAAGAGACCAGAAAGTGAACTAATGATGAAGTTATTCCAAGACGTTTCTTTTACATGTAAAAAACCTGAATTACTAAGAACCAGCCAAACGAAGACTGGTTTGAAAGAAGAGAGCAACAATACAACAATAAACATGTTGAAGAAGAGGCGGCTGAGCTGCACACAAACTAGACGAGATATCAGGGGGCCTCCCATTTATAAAGCTCGCAATACGGTTAGTAAATCAAGTACAGAATATGGTCTCAGCAAGGCAAAGAATTCAAACAGACAGACTCGCAGCAGTGCAACGATGAGGAAAAGCAAGCCTCCAAAGAGAAAAGCAGCTAGGGTACGCTCAGACAGCACTAGAAAGCTGAGAAGTCTAGAAAGATACACACGCAAACAACATAATAAACACAGGAATGTCAAAACATCGCCAACTGTTGTCAGTCCAAAGACAGTAGTCATTCCCTGTGGACCTGTTTGCCGGAACTCTGCACAGAAACATGGAAAATCTGTGCAGATTCCTAGCCATATCTACCGAAAAGTCAAGCGTGCAAACTACGGAGGGGATCATACGAAATCCGTGATAAGAATTGAAGAAGCACACAGCAACCTCCCCAATTCTTCAAACAACAAAAACTTGTTGAATAGAGCTCCTTTTGAATTTAAGAGGTATAACTGCTTAAACAGACAGCAACAAAGAACACAGACAGCTAAGACTGTTATGTCTGATCTTCATAAATCAAAGAATAAAGAGCGAAGAACTATGAGTCTATCCAGTTCACGAAAGAGAATGGAGAAAAAAAGCTTTTTGAAGATACCAAACATGGTTCACCATGGCAACAAAACTGTAAGAAGTGGAAGCTCACTTGCCAGGAAGGGTTTATCTTCGAACGAACCAGGGAAAATGAGATTAGCTAATGTCAAGTTACGGGTGAAACAACAAAATACAAATAGCTCACTTTTAAAGAACAGTTCCTACAACAAGAGAGACGAACCACTAGTACTAGCTTCGAGTGCATGTGCAACGTGCCCACATGAGACCGTATCTTTCAGACCAACGTTTCAGAAAAGCAGACCTTCCCTGCAAAACCAGAGAAAACAACCAATAGCTGTTACAATATTTTCGAGTAACAAAGACAAACAAATCAGGAAGATGAAATACAGAAAGAAAAGAATCAACATTTTTTGCCAAGCACAAACAAGAACATCACCAGCCGACAAATGTGACTACTACAAAAGAAAGTTAATTCAGTTCATTTATTCACTTCGCAAGTTCAACAAGAAAGTGCCAGTGAACTCCCCTCATCGTACAGCCTCTCCATTGTTTCTAGACACGGACCTGGATCGTACAGTCTCTCCCTTGTCTCTAGACACGGACCTGGATCGTACAGTCTCTCCCTTGTCTCTAGACACGGACCTGGATCGTACAGTCTCTCCCTTGTCTCTAGACACGGACCTGGATAGTACAGCCTCTCTCTAGATACGGACCTGGATCGTACATCCTCTCCCTTGTCTCTAGACACGGACCTGGATCGTACAGCCTCTCCCTTGTCTCTAGACACGGACCTGGATCGTACAGCCTCTCCATTGTCTCTAGACACGGACCTGGATCGTACATCCTCTCTCTAGACACGGACCTGGATCGTACATCCTATCTCTAAACATGGACCTGGATCGTACATCCTCTCTCTTGTCTCTAGACGGACCTGGATCGTACAGTCTCTCCCTTGTCTCTAGGACACAGACCTGGATCGTACATCCTCTCTCTAGATACGGACCCGGATCGTACAGTCTCTCCCTTGTCTCTAGGACACGGACCTGGATCGTACATCCTCTCTAGACACGGACCTGGATCGTACATCCTCTCTCTAGATACGGACCTGCATCGTAAGTCTCTCCTTTGTCTCTAAACATGGACCTGGATCGTAAGTCTCTTCCTTGTCTCTAGACACGGACCTGGATCGTACAGCCTCTCTCTTATCTCTAGACACGGACCTGGATCGTACAGCCTCTCCCTTGTCTCTAGACACGGACCTGGATTGTACATCCTCTCTCTAGACACGGACCTGGATCGTAATCCTCTCTCTAGATACGGACGTGCATCGTAAGTCTCTCCCTTGTCTCTAAACATGGACCTGGATCGTAAGTCTCTCTTTCTTGTCTCTAGACACGCACCTGAATCGTACAGTCTCTGTCTTATCTCTAGACAAGGACCTGGATCGTACAGTCTCTGTCTTATCTCTAGACAAGGACCTGGATCGTACAGCCTCTCCCTTGTCTCTAGACACGGACCTGGATCGTACAGTCTCTCCCTTGTCTCTAGACACGGACCTGGATCGTACAGCCTCTCTCTTGTTTCTAAACACGGACCTGGATCGCACAGCCTCTCCCTTGTCTCTAGACACGGACCTGGATCGTACAACCGCTCTTTAGACTCGGACCTGGATCGCTCAGCCTCTCTCTAGACACAGACCTGCATCTCACAGCCTCTCTAGACACGGACCTGGATCGCACAACCTCTCTCTTGTCTCTAGACACAGACATGGATCGCACAACCTCTCTCCTGTCTCTAGACACGGACCTGGATCGTACAACCTCTCTCTAGACTCGGACCTGGATCGCACAGCTTCTCTCTTGTCTCTAGACACGGACCTGGATCGTACAGCCTCTCTTTCTAATCACGGACCTGGATCGTACAGTCTCTCCCTTGTCTCTAGGACACAGACCTGGATCGTACATCCTCTCTCTAGATACGGACCCGGATCGTACAGTCTCTCCCTTGTCTCTAGGACACGGACCTGGATCGTACATCCTCTCTCTAGACACGGACCTGGATCGTACATCCTCTCTCTAGATACGGACCTGCATCGTAAGTCTCTCCTTTGTCTCTAAACATGGACCTGGATCGTAAGTCTCTTCCTTGTCTCTAGACACGGACCTGGATCGTACAGCCTCTCTCTTATCTCTAGACACGGACCTGGATCGTACAGCCTCTCCCTTGTCTCTAGACACGGACCTGGATTGTACATCCTCTCTCTAGACACGGACCTGGATCGTAATCCTCTCTCTAGATACGGACGTGCATCGTAAGTCTCTCCCTTGTCTCTAAACATGGACCTGGATCGTAAGTCTCTCTTTCTTGTCTCTAGACACGCACCTGAATCGTACAGTCTCTGTCTTATCTCTAGACAAGGACCTGGATCGTACAGTCTCTGTCTTATCTCTAGACAAGGACCTGGATCGTACAACCGCTCTCTAGACTCGGACCTGGATCGCTCAGCCTCTCTCTAGACACAGACCTGCATCTCACAGCCTCTCTAGACACGGACCTGGATCGCACAACCTCTCTCTTGTCTCTAGACACAGACATGGATCGCACAACCTCTCTCCTGTCTCTAGACACGGACCTGGATCGTACAACCTCTCTCTAGACTCGGACCTGGATCGCACAGCTTCTCTCTTGTCTCTAGACACGGACCTGGATCGTACAGCCTCTCTTTCTAATCACGGACCTGGATCGCACAGTCTCTGCCTTGTCTCTAGACACGGACCTGGATCGTACATCCTCTCTCTAGACATGGACCTGGATCGTACAGCCTCTCTCTAGACACGGACCTGCATCGCACAACCTCTCTCTTGTCTCTAGACACAGACCTGGATTATTTTGTTCTGTGATCAGGAGACCTCTAACTGGAGAAGAAAGAACAGGACCGCTGCACCTCTAGTATATAAGGCGACCAATGAGAGTTGTACATAGAGTGGCAGCGAGGTAATCGTGTCGGACACATAGCTACCGAAACCATCACTGCAGAAGCAGGCAGACTGCTTTGGTGCAGGTTTCCAACTGTAGTGGAGTAGAAACAGAACAAGAAGAAGGAAGTGAGTTGGCCACTTCAAACAGTCTTCTTATAAACATTGCAGACAATACAATCTGTGAGCATAAAGTGAATTAGTTAAAGACAATACAATATGTGAACATGAAGTGAATTTGTCTCTGCAACAGTTTATTTGTGAACATGAATTTGTTCTTTTCCTATGTGTTCTTTGCGTCTATTTGTGAACATAGCTTTCAATAATTTAACTGTGAACATAGCTTTCAATAATTTAACTGTGAACATAGCTTTCAATAATTTAACTGTGAACATAGCTTTCAATAATTTAACTGTGAACATAGCTTTCAATAATTTAACTGTGAACATAGCTTTCAATAATTTAACTGTGAACATAGCTTTCAATAATCTAACTGTAAACATAAAGTGAGTTGTTCGCATTGAATAATATAACTGTGAATATAGAGTGAATTTGTCACTTTCAATAGTCTAACTGTGAACAAAGAGTGAATTGGTCGCTTTCAATAGCCTGTGAACATAGAGTGAATTGGTCGCTTTCAATAGTCTAACTGTGAACATAGAGTGAAATGGTCGCTTTCAATAGTCTAACTGTGAACATAGAGTGAAATGGTCGCTTTCAATAGTCTGTGAACATAGAGTGAATTGGTCGCTTTCAATAGTCTAACTGTGAACATAGAGTGAATTGGTCGCATTCAATAGTCCATCTGTGAACATTTTTCTTACTAACAGTCTATTTCGTCTTCTTCTTCTTCTTCTTCTTCTTCTTCTTCATCTTCATCTTCTTCTTCTTCAACATCATCATCTTCTTCTTCTTCTTCTTCTTCTTCTTCTTCTTCTTCCTCAGCGTTCGTTCTGAAAAGGACGTCCAGACATACTGTCGCAGTTTAAAGCGAAGCTGCGATATCTTCCCCTTTAGACCTGACACATTCAATTTCAGCGTACTTTTTTTGGGTAGTAAGTTTGTCTTCCCACAACAATCCCTAATCGATTAGCCAGACTAGTGCAGGTTGTTTCGAGGACTGTCACTTGAAAGTGGGACAGGACCTTGGTCAGCTCTGGTCCGCGGATCCTCATGCAGGCAGTCAGCTATTTTAACAGGTTTCTCTCTTATCTACTTTCTTTCTTTCCACTATCATTCGTCTACTCATAACTCTAATTAAAACACTCTAACGATCATCGGAACTGCAGCAATAACAAATGAATACTTTATTTGGTATACACAAATCGTATAATAACATTAATTTCAGCACGGGAAAGAAACCTACCTATAGCTAATGTTTATCAAAAGATTCACGCTAGTAGCACGGGTCTTTCTGTAACACTATTAAACCCAAAGGCTCTAACACTTTGACCAATTCTATTACAATGTTTCTACTACTTGAATACACTCTTATCTAGCCAAAGTGAACAAGAAGTAAATTGTTTACTTTTTTACTTCAAAACGTACATATCTTGTCTCACATTGAACATAAAGTAAATTGGTCACTTCAAGAAGCAGCAGCCAACTTATTTGTCCGCAACAGAAGTGAGGTTTCTCTCAACCGCAGCAGCCAACTTATTTGTCCGCAACAGAAGTGAGGTTTCTCTCAACCGCAGCAGCCAACTTATTTGTCCGCAACAGCTGATAGGTGTGAGTGAGTCGTCTCGTTGCGTATCTTGGCTTTGTAAAAATGACTGATATCACAAAAGCCATTATTATTCCACAATCCCTGATCTGTTTCAAACAGGACACAAGGCCAACAATACAGCCTTTCTTCCTTCGCAAGCAGTTAGCCCTTTTGAAGAAGTATAATATTCTATTGTGAAATGACGTGTATAGTCTTTCATTTTTGTTTGAACAGAAATGTCTGGAGTTGGCCTACCTTCCGTTATTACTGGCTGTTTTTCTGAAAACATGCGGGCTCCAAATGAAACTGAATCTAGAACACATTATTGCGACACGTGATCGTGCTGCATCCCACTGACCTACTTATTCTAACTTGTCTCTGGCAAGCTTTGTTGTGAGGGAACATTTTCCAAATCCGAGTCTGCTTCCAAATTTCAGCCTTTGAAACATTGTCAAACTATATTAACAATCGAATACTTGAACACTTCAAGATCTCTTTCATCAACGAAAACAATTACACTAGGTTAATAACTCGAATACTATCACTCATAAGAAGCACATGCAAATTATATTTACTTGTGACAGAACGCCAAGCGACTTGCATATATCTCATTGTACAGAGGGACTAGTTTGCTTCGCCTGTTCCTTTACACTGAGAGTATCGTCATTATGAGGAATATCGATTTGTCGATGGCATAGTGTTCATCACAGAGTCAGCAGCAGAAGCCAATCAAATGATGCAGCTACTCGGTGAGGATGAATGTCTCGAAGACTAAAGTGTTGCGGAATCGCATCGCCACTTGTAATCCAGTCTTCCTTGGCGAGGTACGATTAGAGGATGTCAACGAGTACGTTTATCTTGGGCGTCTTATAAATATGGAGAATAACCTGGAACCTGAACTGACAAGACGTCCCCGCACGAGTTGTGCAGCCTTCTCGTCTGTTAACACGGTCTGTTGGACGGTTGCCAGGACCAAGACCTACGAGCCCCCCTCTTCAATTCCGCTGTACTCCCTGCGATGTGCTACGGTGCCGAGACGTGGACACTAACAACATCTCTAGAGGACAAATTAAGAGTTACCCAGGTCTCCCTTGAGAGACGCTTGGTCGGAATCACTCTCCAGAACCAACGTACGCAAGGTCTCCACAATTCTGACATAAGACGATTGTCCCTGGTGAAGGATGCGGTAATCCATGCAGACAAGGCAAAACATAGATGGGCAGGTCACATGATACGACGAAACGATGGTCGATAGAGCACAGCGACAGCAGTCTGGTACCTCCGAGGTAAGAAGTGACCGCGGGGAAGACCTCTAATGCGTTGGTCAGACTCCCTTGCTGTACGCTGCAACATCCGAGATGCCTCTAGAGGAGCACTTACCACGCACTGGACTTCCGTGGCACAAGACAGGGTCCTAGAGGAGCACTTACCGGGCACTGGACTTCCGTGGCACAAGACAGGGTCCTAGAGGAGCACTTACCGGGCACTGGACTTCCGTGGCACAAGGCAGGGTCCTAGAGGAGCACTTACAGGGCACTGGACTTCCGTGGCACAAGGCAGGGTCCTAGAGGAGCACTTACCAGGCACTGGACTTCCGTGGCCCAAGGCAGGGTCCTAGAGGAGCACTCACCAGGCACTGGACTTCCGTGGCCCAAGACAGGACTCGCAGAAACGCTTAGAAACGGTTCATCAAGATCAAAATCGTTGAGTATTGTGATGCAAATTGAGAAAGTGATGAAAACTGACTTAATCCTAGTGTTCAATCACGCACGTGTGTCTGATGCCAGGAAGCCAAATGTGGAGTTAACTCATTTCGCTCTTTTGCCTTGGTGTATAAAGTTGGGCTAAGAGCCTGCATTATGCCATCTGTCCATCTCATCCTCGGTCGCTCGCGAGTTCAAATAAAGTTGAATGGCCACCACAACGCCACTCCACGTGTCCATCTGTTATCCGGCATACGCACCACATGGCCGGCACATCTGTTATCCGACAGGACACCACATGGCCGGTCCATCTGTTATCCGACAGGACACCACATGGCCGGTCCATCTGTTATCCGACAGCGCACCACATGGCCGGTCCATCTGTTATCCGACAGGACACCACATGGCCGGTCCATCTGTTATCCGACAGCGCACCACATGGCCGGCCCGTCTGTATTTTCGTAACAGCGCGACATCAATGACGTCACTGAAGGAAGTTCCACGTCTGGTCTCTGCCTTGCGCATTTGGTCTCGAATGGAGGTCTTCAATGTTCTTCGCTCGTTGGGCAACGCGTAGTCTATCTGCATCAGCTTTCCGTAGGTTCCACACTTGCAGCCATATAACATGGCTGGAATAACCACACTGTTGGAGATGTCAGCCCTAGCGTTGATGTTTCGTATCTGTTACAGTATGGGTTTAATTCAGTTGAAGCTGATCCAGCCCGCTCTTACAGTATGGGTTTAATACAGTTGAAGCTGAGCCAGCCCGCTCTTACAGTGTGGGTTTAATACAGTTGAAGCTGATCCAGCCCGCTCTTACAGTATGAGTTTAATATAGTTGAAGCTGAGCCAGCCCGCTCTTACAGTATGGGTTTAATACAGTTGAAGCTGAGCCAGCCCGCTCTTACAGTATGGGTTTAATACAGTTGAAGCTGAGCCAGCCCGCTCTTACAGTATGGGTTTAATATAGTTGAAGCTGAGCCAGCCCGCTCTTACAGTATGGGTTTAATACAGTTGAAGCTGAGCCAGCCCGCTCTTACAGTATGGGTTTAATACAGTTGAAGCTGAGCCAGCCCGCTCTTACAGTATGGGTTTAATACAGTTTAAGCTGAGCCAGCCCGCTCTTACAGTATGGGTTTAATACAGTTGAAGCTGAGCCAGCCCGCTCTTACAGTATGGGTTTAATACAGTTGAAGCTGAGCCAGCCCGCTCTTACAGTATGGGTTTAATATAGTTGAAGCTCGGCCTTTTTTCCGCAGCTTTGAGGGCCTGGTTGAGGATGACCATGTCATCAGCGAACCTCAGATGAGTAAGAATTAACCCGTCTAGGTTTATACTTCTATTCTCCCAGTCCATGTTATTAAAGACGTCCTTAAGACCCACTGTAAAGAGTTTTGGTATAATTATATCACCCCGTAGGGGTCCACGTTCTATGGGTATGATGATTGATCTAATACTATTTATTCAAAATTTGTATTTTTTGCTTGAATGTCTCGTGAAAATTTAACTGAAAATAGTCCATAGCACTAGTCCATTGACGGCACACCACTGACAGAGCATATGCTCAGTAAATCACAATGTGGCTTTGTGAAAGGCAGACACGATATTTGCACTAAGGCAACTCAGAGAAAAATCAATAGAGCATAATTAAAAACTAAATGTGGCCTTTGTTTTTCACGAGAAGACCTTTGATATGGCCAACAGGTGGCCTTCAATGATCACGAGAAGACCTTTGATATGGCCAACAGTTGGCCTTCAATGATCACGAGAAGACCTTTGATATGGCCAACAGGTGGCCTTCAATGATCACGAGAAGACCTTTGATATGGCCAACAGGTGGCCTTCAATGATCACGAGAAGACCTTTGATATGGCCAACAAGTGGCCTTCAATGATCACGAGAAGACCTTTGAAAGGGCCAACAGGTGACCTTAAATGATCACGAGAAGACCTTTGATATGGCCAATAGGTGGCCTTCGTTGATCACGAGAAGACCGTTGATAGGGCCAACAGCAGTAAATGATGGGGTCTTTTATATGGTGTTAGGGGGCAGCTAGAGGACAATATACGAGCCGAGTCTGTACATCAGCCGTGAGGGGGTGGTTAGCACAAGTGTCAGACAGACTAATTGGTTCTAAGTGAGGAGTGGGTGTGTCAAGGATGAGCACTGTCCCCTCTTCTAGTCATCATCAAACAGCCAACCCACCACCGAGGGGGTGAATCACTCAAACAGCCAACCCACCCCCGGGGGGGGGGGGGGTGAATCACTCAAACAGCCAACCACCACCACGGTGAATCACTCAAACAGCCAACCACCCCCGGGGTGAATCACTATAAAAAAGAGGAGTGGTCTTTGTATATGACAAGAACAAGAAAAGCACCACTGCCCCACAGAGAGCATGTTGTAATAGGCGACTAACTGTGTGGCATGGCGTAACACCAGTCATGGTCAGGGGGTTTGTTTAGAGCAGCATAGATGGCACCTAACAGGCTACATGTCTACTTTACTCTAGTGTTTGAATCTATTAAGATGGACCTGCACAGCGGTTAACCACCTTCCGTAAGCGCTTGTCCCAACGAAGCGGAGTATTAAGTTGCTCAAGCATAGCAGGAAACTTTTCTCCCGGCTACATCCAGCTCATACCAGAGCTGGGACCTGCACAGCGGCATCTGCTCCTGTAGAAGTATAGGTCAACTAAGAACTAAGAGAGAGGAGGATTTACGACACCTCACCTGTCTGGGCTCAGCCTGCCTAGAGTATGCTTTTGCACAGCCTGCCTAGAGTATGTCTTGACTCAGCCTGCCTAGAGTATGTCTTGGCACAGCCTGCCTAGAAGTATGTTTTGGCCCAGCCTGCCTAGAGTATATCTCGGCTCAGCCTGCCTAGGATATGTCTTGACTCAGCCTGCCTAGAGTATGTCTTGGCACAGCCTGCCTAGAGTATGTCTTGGCACAGCCTGCCTAGAAGTACGTTTTGGCCCAGCCTGCCTAGAGTATGTTTTGGCCCAGCCTGCCTAGAGTATGTCTTGGCACAGCCTGCCTAGAGTATGTCTCGGCTCAGCCTGCCTAGAGTATGTCTCGGCTCAGCCTGCGCCTAGAGTATGTCTTGGCACAGCCTGCCTAGAGTATGTCTCGGCTGAGCCTGTCTAGAGTATGTCTCGACTCAGCCTGCCTAGAGCATGACATCCAGATCCACTGTCATAAGACAGAAACTATGACAATCAAATGTCAACCGACACACGCAGTTTCCACACTGGCAGCAAAGAGCTGTGTACAAAGTGCAGCAGAAACACAATTCACAACAAAATTGTCAAAGCATGCCAAGGAATATGGTGGGGACTACATTGGTTTACTGCTGTATTGAAGCTATAGAGGAAGTGTCTCTGGAAAGCTTCAACATTGATGTCAATTCCTGGGAGATGCTTGCAAAGAATTCATTTGTAAAATGACGGATATACAAAATAACAGATAGCGAAGACGAACACTATTGAGTGCCTACTGTCTGGTAGAGGAACAGTAGGGTCTCGTTTTATATCGAGATTACATTCCTAAAAATTCAATTATGAAATCAATCGCAATGTGCTCAGATCACAAAGTACATATCTATCGTCAAGGCTCACAAGAAAAAACAAACAGAACGCACAAAGCTTTCACAGCCGACTCCTCACATGAGTGACTTGAGCGCGGCAAAGTCTGCCATGCCGGGATTGGTCTCTACAGCCATATGAAAACACATTTCACAGCACAAGTCTGATGCTGTCGGCATCTTTGCTTGCGATGGGCAACTATTATTATTATATTGAAGCACAGAAGATAAAATCGTTTGGCCATCAGACAATATTGCAGTATGATCAGTGTGCAGCAAAATCATACTAAATGGAGGATTCAGGGCAAGAGGTCGACCCCGACGCCGGTGGATAGAGGGAATAAAAGAAACACTCCAAAAGTTCAACATGTCGACAGCACAAGTCTCCGACCTAGCACAGACCAGAAGTCAAGGCATACCTCCTCTCTGCAATGTCGGAAGACAAGAGCAGCTGGACACAAGAAAGAAGAAATTAATGACATGACGAATGATGTCTTTATCGAACATAACGAAACAAAACAGCATACCATAGCATAACACAAGATGACATCAAATAACACACAGTATGAATCAAACATCAACAGAATATCATATATTTTTGTATTTTTTTAGTATCAACATGGCATCAAGGCATACATTTCAGAAAAACACCACAATTAAAATAGAAATGAACACCATCTTTGTCGTGCAATGATAATAGTAAATAATAGTCGAAATCATTGCACAATACAAATATTAACATTGGTTAGAAACCGTATGAAATGGTTAACAAAACAACAGAAAACACTCACAATCTGAAACACATCATTTCTTACTACGTGTTTTTTGGTTTTTCTACTTCTCTTGCTTTGGGCATTAGAGAACAGAGACTAGTTTGTACTATCGGCTGGTTTAGTTAATGTGAGTACTATTTTCTAATAAGAGAATTGAATAATATTCAACACTGGTTAATTGTAAGTGCTCTACAATAATGGATTGTTCGAAAGGGAACCAAAGAATAGTAACATTGTAACCTGCCAGGCATGTCATAAGTGGTAACTAAGGAAGGTTGGGCATGAGGCTGGCTACCCGTCCTGTAGAAACTTTAAGCCACAAAAATGTCACTAGTTATAGACAGGTCAAGATTTCATGACCTGGCCTGTAGCTGTTGAAGAGTGATGCTCCACAGGGAGCTAAACAGAGTTATATTGTGTGACTGACTATCACTGGGGTATTTAGTACTCTTCTCATGCCACAGAACACTTGAACATAAGATGAATATTGCCGTGACGTATTGGTCTCATTGCTCCAAGTGAAACATAGTTCTCTGCGTGTGATGGGGCGGTGAATATGTCCAAGGTTCACTGCCACACTGAAAGTATATTATAAAAGTCAACTAACAGAGCAGTCTAAGCCCTCTAAGACAGAAGACAGTGTGTGACAGTTCAGTCTAACTCCTCTAAAGTAGAAGACTTCCCAACACAATTCGGACAGAAAAATCTGCCTAGTCTGAAGTAACTTTCTGTGTAGCAAGCTCCGTCTCTGACACATCTAACAAAGAGTGTATAACTCATTTCTCAAGCTCGAATCTCTGCCTCACACATCCAACAAGGAGTATATAACTCATTTCTCAAGCTCCATCTCTGTCTGACACATCTAACAAGGAGTGTATAACTCATTTCTCATGCTCCATTTCTGCCTCACACATCCAACAAGGAGTGTATAACTCATTTCTCAAGCTCCATTTCTGCCTCACACATCCAACAAGGAGTGTATAACTCATTTCTCATGCTCCATTTCTGCCTCACACATCCAACAAGGAGTGTATAACTCATTTCTCAAGCTCCATTTCTGCCTCACACATCCAACAAGGAGTGTATAACTCATTTCTCAAGCTCCATTTCTGCCTCACACATCTAACAAGGAGTGTATAACTCATTTCTCAAGCTCCATTTCTGCCTCACACATCCAACAAGGAGTGTATAACTCATTTCTCAAGCTCCATCTCTGACACATCTAACAAGGAGTGTATAACTCATTTCTTCAAGGGTAACAAGAAGCAAAGAACATGTGCAAATGTTCACAAATATCCAATGACAACCCACACATTCTCCGTAATACAAGAACATAATTAGCATTTTTTTCCTTTTTGTATGTTCATATTTAAAATATGTATTTCTAAATGATAAAATGTGCCTAATTTGACATAAATAAAAATGAACATAAATACAATTCAATTTGGAAAACAATCTTTATAAACATTTACATGTGACCAATGCTTCCCATTTAAATACACGATGAACTTGTTTGAAGACGATTCATTTCGCAATGGAAATATTAGGAATGTAATCTCGGTATAAAACGAGACTCTACTGTTCTTCTACTAAACAGTAGGCACTCAATAGCCGTCATCTTCGCTATCCATTGTTTTGTTTATCCGTCATTTACAAATGTATTCAATTTATACACATTATAACAAGGCTTGGCTTGAAGATGACTTACTTTACAACTGAATTTTTAGGAATGTAATCTCGATGTAAAACGAGACCCTACTGTCCTCTTCACTATCAGTTGTTTCGTAAATCCATTCACAATGTAACAACCCTATTTCGGTATCCATTATTTGATATCTTCAGTTCCATATGTACAGGCACAGGTGAAAACATTACCTAGGTCGGTCTGCGGGGCATGTTCAGTAATGTTGTGACTCTTTAGAACCTAAACAACATAGCCAGTGGCTAGAAACCAGATGAGCAGGAACATGTCATCTCACCTGCATGTACATTTCACGTGAGACATTTTCTGTCTATCTGCCCTATTTGTTTATTTGCCCTATCTGTTTATGTAACAGATCATAGCTGTGTAGATTTAATAGGGATATGATTTTAGACATGTTTTATTAAAGTTAGAAAGGGTGGGAGAAGAGCATTGATAGTCAGTAGCCATTCATTGTTTCTTATAGAATTAAACTAATAAAGCTAGCCTTGCATAATGCTTAGGCCCCTGTTACAGTATGATCGGTGGTGATGATGGAAATCGGACATGCTATTAACTGATTTTTCTTAAATCTCGGGGAGAGAAAAACCTAGGAACGAGATCTGGAAAAAGCCGCGGATGTAAATAGCTATGATAGACAAGTCTACATCATTCGGGTGCGAGATAGCGGAGAGACAAGTCGACATCATTTCGGGTGTGAGGAGAACAAGTCGACATCAGTTGGCAGCGAGCAACTAGGAGAACAGGACCGTCTTGATAACGGTGAAGAGAAAGCAGATAGATTTTGAAGCAAGCACGCACGCACACACACACAGAGAGAGAGAGAGAGAGAGAGAGAGAGATAGAGAGAGAGTCCAGATGTTCAGCAGCAGATCAAGGAGAGGTAAATAGTCATGAACTTGATGTTTCGAATGTCAAGTGCTAGAAACAGATATAGTAGTGCGTCACCAGGAACACGCACAAGGTAGACATCTTAGATACTATTATTCGCGCACTGCTGAGAATTATCTCAAGAATCCGCGTCCTAACAGAAGTATCTCAAGAATCAGCATCCTAACAGAATTATCTCAAGAATCAGCATCCTAACAGAATTATCTCAAGAATCAGCATCCTAACAGAATTATCTCAAGAATCAGCATCCTAACAGAATTATCTCAAGAATCCGCGTCCTAACAGAATTATCTCAAGAATCAGCATCCTAACAGAATTATCTCAAGAATCAGCATCCTAACAGAATTATCTCAAGAATCCGCGTCCTAACAGAATTATCTCAAGAATCAGCATCCTAACAGAATTATCTCAAGAATCAGCATCCTAACAGAATTATCTCAAGAATCAGCATCCTAACAGAATTATCTCAAGAATCAGCATCCTAACAGAATTATCTCAAGAATCAGCATCCTAACAGAATTATCTCAAGAATCCGCGTCCTAACAGAATTATCTCAAGAATCAGCATCCTAACAGAATTATCTCAAGAATCAGCATCCTAACAGAATTATCTCAAGAATCCGCGTCCTAACAGAATTATCTCAAGAATCAGCATCCTAACAGAATTATCTCAAGAATCAGCATCCTAACAGAATTATCTCAAGAATCAGCATCCTAACAGAATTATCTCAAGAATCAGCATCCTAACAGAATTATCTCAAGAATCAGCATCCTAACAGAATTATCTCAAGAATCAGCATCCTAACAGAATTATCTCAAGAATCAGCATCCTAACAGAATTATCTCAAGAATCAGCATCCTAACAGAATTATCTCAAGAATCAGCATCCTAACAGAATTATCTCAAGAATCAGCATCCTAACAGAATTATCTCAAGAATCAGCATCCTAACAGAATTATCTCAAGAATCAGCGTCCTAACAGAATTATCTCAAGAATCAGCGTCCTAACAGAATTATCTCAAGAATCAGCATCCTAACAGAATTATCTCAAGAATCAGCATCCTAACAGAATTATCTCAAGAATCAGCATCCTAACAGAATTATCTCAAGAATCAGCATCCTAACAGAATTATCTCAAGAATCAGCATCCTAACAGAATTATCTCAAGAATCAGCATCCTAACAGAATTATCTCAAGAATCAGCATCCTAACAGAATTATCTCAAGAATCAGCATCCTAACAGAATTATCTCAAGAATCAGCATCCTAACAGAATTATCTCAAGAATCAGCGTCCTAACAGAATTATCTCAAGAATCAGCATCCTAACAGAATTATCTCAAGAATCAGCATCCTAACAGAATTATCTCAAGAATCAGCATCCTAACAGAATTATCTCAAGAATCAGCGTCCTAACAGAATTATCTCAAGAATCAGCATCCTAACAGAATTATCTCAAGAATCAGCATCCTAACAGAATTATCTCAAGAATCAGCATCCTAACAGAATTATCTCAAGAATCAGCGTCCTAACAGAATTATCTCAAGAATCAGCATCCTAACAGAATTATCTCAAGAATCAGCATCCTAACAGAATTATCTCAAGAATCAGCATCCTAACAGAATTATCTCAAGAATCAGCGTCCTAACAGAAGTATCTAAAAAATCCAGCATCTAACTAGAGCGATATTTGACTAGCACAGTGATCCAACAATCACTACAAGCCATCGTTGATGAGGAGAATAGGACCACGGTCAAATCACCTGGTTTGCAGAACCAACACGAATCTTCCATTCTGTGGCAATCCACATAACGGTTTGTCTATCAAGTTGTAGTTCGTAATAATGTTTCTTTTAGTTTAGTTTAGTTAATAATTTCTTACAACCAGAAAGGTTTTGTTTTGAGTGAAGGTTGGGGAATCAGTTGTGAACTTGTAGAAATAAAGTTTCATTGTTGTGTTTTATTTTCAATTAGTGTCGTAGTTAATTTGTTTGAAGTGAGAATATAGTTAGTGCAGACCCCTTGCTCCATCTGCTACGGTAGGTCAGCCAGCTGGAGCTGTTACATTTATCTGCCCCATCTGTTTATTTGCCCCATCTGTTTATTTGCCCAATCAGCCCCATCTGTCCCATTTGTTTATCTGCCCCATCTGTCTACAAGAACAAGACCCCCAAACGACAATAGTCTACCCATTTTGTTTCACTTACTGCAGATTTGTAACAAACCCAGTGCCAATGTCTGCAAAACAAAAGAGAAAGCAGCAAAATAAAAAAAATGGTCTTCACTTTGACAACAGAAATGTAAGTGCCTTCTAACTATGTAGCTGAGAAACAACTAGTCGGCATCTGATGTCAATACACAACAATTTTCTATAACAACACAAATAATTGAAGCAGGTAAATAACATAGAATGTTGTCACAACATGAACTGTGCCTGATACAAATGTTTGAGAACCTTTCATCTATATGTTAGTGAACTGTACCTGATACAAGTGTTTGAGAACCTTTCATCAAGATGGTAGTGAATTGTGTCTGATACAAGTGTTTGAGAACCTTTCATCAAGATGGTAGTGAATTGTGTCTGATACAAGTGTTTGAGAACCTTTCATCCAGATGGTAGTGAATTGTGCCTGATACAAATGTTTGAGAACCTTTCCATCTATATGTTAGTGAACTGTACCTGATACAAATGTTTGAGAACCTTTCCATCAAAATCTTAGTGAACTGTGCCTGATACAAATGTTTGAGAACCTTTCCATCTATATGTTAGTGAACTGTACCTGATACAAATGTTTGAGAACCTTTCCATCTATATGTTAGTGAACTGTACCTGATACAAGTGTTTGAGAACCTTTCCATCTATATGTTAGTGAACTGTACCTGATACAAGTGTTTGAGAACCTTTCCATCTATATGTTAGTGAACTGTACCTGATACAAGTGTTTGAGAACCTTTCCATCTATATGTTAGTGAACTGTACCTGATACAAGTGTTTGAGAACCTTTCCATCTATATGTTAGTGAACTGTACCTGATACAAGTGTTTGAGAACCTTTCCATCTATATGTTAGTGAACTGTGCCTGATACAAGTGTTTGAGAACCTTTCATCCAGATGTTAGTGAACTGTGCCTGATACAAGTGTTTGAGAACCTTTCATCCAGATGTTAGTGAACTGTACCTGATACAAGTGTTTGAGAACCTTTCCATCTATATGTTAGTGAACTGTACCTGATACAAGTGTTTGAGAACCTTTCCATCTATATGTTAGTGAACTGTACCTGATACAAGTGTTTGAGAACCTTTCCATCTATATGTTAGTGAACTGTACCTGATACAAGTGTTTGAGAACCTTTCCATCTATATGTTAGTGAACTGTACCTGATACAAGTGTTTGAGAACCTTTCATCCAGATGTTAGTGAACTGTGTCTGATACAAATGTTTGAGAACCTTTCCATCTATATGTTAGTGAACTGTACCTGATACAAGTGTTTGAGAACCTTTCATCCAGATGTTAGTGAACTTTGTCTGATACAAATGTTTGAGAACCTTTCCATCTATATGTTAGTGAACTGTACCTGATACAAGTGTTTGAGAACCTTTCATCCAGATGTTAGTGAACTGTGTCTGATACAAATGTTTGAGAACCTTTCCATCTATATGTTAGTGAACTGTACCTGATACAAGTGTTTGAGAACCTTTCATCCAGATGTTAGTGAACTGTGTCTGATACAAATGTTTGAGAACCTTTCCATCTATATGTTAGTGAACTGTGCCTGATACAAGTGTTTGAGAACCTTCCATCAAAATGTTAGTGAACTGTGCCTGATACAAGTGTTTGAGAACCTTTCATCAAGATGGTAGTGAATTGTGTCTGATACAAGTGTTTGAGAACCTTCCATCAAGATGTTAAAACAATGGATAAGTTCAATCATCCAGATGTTACAACAATGGACAAGTTCAATCATCAAGCAATCACTAAACTTGAACATTGATTTACCAGAGCTTGTGAGTTTAGTGCTTGAGTACTTAGTTGAGTAGTGGCTTGCCATTTGAACATGGACTTCACATCCAACATGGCTACCCATCACACTGTGAAGGAACACATTAATGACAGATAACGAGTACCTGACGAGCGGGTGACCAAGCTGTTAGAAGTCAGATTTTTTTTACCAACAGGATACAGATTCAAAACCTAGGTAAGGCATTTGTTTTTTTAAAATGAGTGTGTGTGTGTGTAAAATAGAAACCAAGTCTGCACACTACATAACGACTGCAAGGTCAAGCGACTTTAACTTCCCCAGCAATAGCAATAAAGTCAGAGTAACAATAGCGGTCTCAATGAGAGCCCACTATATGTAATATTCACATATAAGCATTTTCAGTAGAACTGTTCAACATGTCACAACAGAATTTGAATGGAAGACATTGCTACATTTATATACCCTCCTTATTTATGGTAACTAAACAAGGCAGTTCGAGTGGTTTCCAGGAGGCTTTTGTGTGTAACAGAGACAAGGATAGGTCCACTGCCATGCCAAGAGCATGGCATAACAGGGTAGAAGATGCTCCAACCCAAAGCATTGCATGTCTCAATATTGAGTGTAGAATCACATTGTGGGTTTGAAAGAAACTCTAGAAATAATACCCCAAATATGACACAGGAATAGCCGAGGGAACAATGTGTTTTCTACAGGGATCAGAAGAGGATGACTGAAAGGCTAGGTCAATGTCAACCCCTTTTTGGGGGGGCTGTTACATTGGTATTGTCTTGTCTTTTCCACTTATGCCATGAGGCATCATGGGGAGCCGTAGTTTTCTGTCCAGGGCCAGACATGTCGCTGAAGTGATCGTCATCCCATGACGAATTAGAATATCCGCAACATTTCTTATTCATCCAGTTCTCGGTCTGCCACGGTTGCGAAAACCTGAACGTTATAGTTTCATTGGTAGATTAACAAAATTCATGTCTCAGTTACAGCATAGTATATTTGTAACTTGAAGCACTGGGGTTCAATTCTGGATTGCCTGTTATGCCACTTTTTTCTGTTGTTTGGTGGATATGTTATCTGAGAGCACTTTGAAGTATATTTGTATCTGAGATCACTGTTGGTTGGTGGATAGGCCATCCGAGAGTACTTTGAAGTATATTTGTATCTAAGATCACTGTTGTTTGGTGGATATGCTATCTGAGAGTACTTTGAAGTATATTTGTATCTAAGATCACTGTTGTTTGGTGGATAGGCCATCCGAGAGTACTTTGAAGTATATTTATATCTAAGATCACTGTTGTTTGGTGGATAGGCCATCCGAAAGTACTTTGAAGTATATTTGTATCTAAGATCATTATTGTTTTTCTGTTTACAATTAAGGGTAAAAGTAGTCCAATAGCAGACATTGCTGTTGGGATGGAGTGTTAGAAACTTCATTGTACTAAGTCTTGGTTTTTTATAAGGTGGGGGTGGTCAGTTCACTCCCTTTCCTTCCCTAACAGTATGTCAGGTATCCATTTATAGCTGAGTCAACTGTAGCATGTAAGCCTGGTACTTTTGCTGTGAGCCTTCAATGACACTCTACAATTATCTCAACCAAAAAGTTTCGTTAAAAAACAGGTGTGATTAGCATTTCTGGCAATAGGTGGTGGCTTACAGATTGCTATGGGCTCAAGAGGTTGACACTCCCTTGACTCCATTACTTGAAATAGTGAGGGAACTTGGCTTGTGTCAATGACCAAAGGAGCTAAACTAGCAGAAGGGTCACCGAGGGTGGCCAGGTCCTGTACAAGAGAACAGATTAAAAACGGACAACTCATCTAGAGTTTAATAGGTTAGATTATGGCAAATCTATCTACACCAAAAAAAGTAGGTCATGAGAACGTTGACAACATAATAAATACATGTAGCAATGGGAAAGGAAGGGCTTAAAAAAAAGAGGAAAATGACGCAGTGGAGTGAAAGACACAAGGAAGTTCCATGGCAGGCTTTCTTCGTGACTGCCAAGAAGAAAACCAGAATTATGACATGAAATGTTGGAACATTATACCAGGTCAGAAAATGGCAAAGATAGTTCAAGAGATGAGGAGCCTGGCAGTCCTAGGACTGTGCAAAACAATATGGATTCAATCAGAAAGATGAGAGATCTGATGCTGATCACACCGAGGGAATGACACTGATGGTTTCTAGAGAGGCACAGATGGCACTCGTAAAGTGGGAGGCAATCAACAATAGAATTATGAGTGCCAGCTATCAGATAAAAGAAATATGAACATGCCACAACAAATGAGACTGAAGATAAGAAAAAAGAAACATTTTCTAATGAACTGCAAGGAATCCTTGACACAACAGGAAGAGAAAGATCTCACAACACTGATGGGTGACTTCTATGCTGATGTGGGAGCTGACAACCTGGGTTATGAACAGATTCCGGGAAGACAAGAACATACGCAACACCACATGGAGATCAGACCACATAACAGAAAACCAAATTGACAATATCAATATCACTCAAGCATTCAGGAGTACACCACAAGATGTCGGGGTAAAGTGAAGTACAGACGCAGACTCAGACCACCACATGATGCTGGGGATCTTGCAGCTCAAACTCAGAAAGCACCAGGTAATGAGAACAAGATATAACGCACACCTGTAGCAAGACCAGGGAAGGAGAACGAGATATAACGCACACCTGTAGCAAGACCAGGGAAGGAGAACGAGATATAACGCACACCTGTAGCAAGACCAGGGAAGGAGAACGAGATATAACGCACACCTGTAGCAAGACCAGGGAAGGAGAACGAGATATAACGCACACCTGTAGCAAGACCAGGGAAGGAGAACGAGATATAACGCACACCTGTAGCAAGACCAGAGAAGTACAGAATATAGCATAACACTTAATAAAAGATACCAAGTGCTACAAAAGCTCTATGAGGACGTGGAGAGGGACATCAATAGTATGTGGGACCAGGCTAAAGAGATGTGCAATAAAACATGTGAGAAAACTATAGGATTCAAGAAAACTCAGCACTAGGAATGGATTACAACAGAGACATTACTAAAATAGAAGAAAGGAAAAAGATGAAAGATACACTCAGCAATTGCTAACTCGAGTTACCAAAGCAGAAAAACTATGTTCCTATAGACAATGAGGTTAAGGCATGGATAAAGAAAAATAAAATGGCACAGAAAGCACCAGAGAGAGGAAATATGAGAGATCTCTACTCATTATTAATGAAAATGGCAAACAGATATATACCAGAAAAAATATTGACATCATCGGAGGAACAACAAAAATGGTGGGGTGAGTATTTTAAAGAAAGTCTAAACAAACCTCCACCACAAGAAACACCAAACATCCTACCAGCAGAGGAGACCCTGAGCTTGGACGACATTCCACCAAGTAATATAGAAATCCAAAGGGCATGTGGCAGGACCAGATGGGATAGCAGCAGAAGCCATAATGGCTGGCAGATAAGGCCACTGATATGTTGCAAGGATTATTCAAGACGATATGGGAAGAGGAGAGAGTGCCAACAGAATGGGAAGAGGAGAGAGTACCAACAGTATGGGAAGAGGAGAGAGTGCCAACAGAATGGGAAGAGGAGAGAGTGCCAACAGAATGGGAAGAGGAGAGAGTGCCAACAGAATGGGAAGAGGAGAGAGTGCCAACAGAATGGGAAGAGGAGAGAGTGCCAACAGAATGGGAAGAGGAGAGAGTGCCAACAGAATGGGAAGAGGAGAGAGTGCCAACAGAATGGGAAGAGGAGAGAGTGCCAACAGAATGGAAAGAAGGATATCTGATTAAACTGCCTAAGAAGGGAGACCTGACAGGTTCCAGCAATTATAGGAGGATTACATTGCTCTCAGTGCCAGGCAAGATATTCAACAGAATCATCTCGGACAGATTAAAAGAGGAAGCAGACAAAACAATCTAGCAGAGGAATTAGCAGAATTCTACCAGAGACGATCATGCATAGATTGTATAGCTACGCTATGCATCTATTAGATGGAAAACATCCTTTTAGGCACATTTTATAGACTATGAAAAGACGTTTGACAGTGTGAATGGAAGCACTCTTTGGCGACTGTTGAGACACTATGGGGTACCAGAGAGGTACATAACCATCATACAGGGTATGCACGAAGAAGATATAGTTAGTAGAGGCGTACATGAAGAAGCACTGACTGACAGCTTTGGGGTGCAGACAGGGATGTCTTTTCTCGCTCTTTCTGTTCTTGTTGGCAGTAGATTGAATTATGAAAGCATAATGAAGAGAACTGGTATTTAGTGGACACTATAGTCATGATTGGAGGACCTGGACAATCTGATACTTTTGTCACATAGTCATAGCCAAATGTAAGAGAAACTTGGTAGGGTGAAAGAACAATCAGCCAAATAGGGACTGAATAACAACATGAAGAAAACCAAGATCTTTAAACTCAACACTATTAACAAAGAACCAATCATGCTGGAAGAGGTGAAAACCTTGACCTATTTGGGCAACACAATTGGCACATTGAGGTACAGATGAAGATGTAAGGACCAGAAAAACAAGAGTGGCCTTCCTGACACTAAACAACTTATGGAGATCCAGGGAAATCAAGATTCACACCAAAGCTAGTATTCAATGCTAATGTCGGTGCTGGTGTGTGGAGTGAAAACTAGGTGAACTACCAAGGCAATACAACAAAGAGCCAAGGCAATACAACAAAGAGCCAAGGTAGAACCACAAAGAGCCAAGGCAATACAACAAAGAGCCAAGGCAATACCACAAAGAGCCAAGGTAGAACCACAAAGAGCCAAGGCAATACAACAAAGAGCCAAGGCAATACAACAAAGAGCCAAGGCAATACAACAAAGAGCCAAGGTAGAACCACAAAGAGCCAAGGCAATACAACAAAGACTGCAGTCCTTTGTTAACAGATGCCTACGAAGGACATATAGTGGTAGTGGGAAAAGAGTCAACAACAGCCACTGGCACAACAAATTGAGAAAAGAAAATGGGGATGGATAGGACATATGATGAGGAAGGCACCATCAAACATCGCTAGGCAGGCTCTCTCATGGAATCCGCAGGGGAAGAGAAAGAGTGGTAGACCGAAAAATATATTTAAACAAAAATATGAGAGGAAACATCGATTAAATGATTCTGCCTGGAGAGAGACAGAAAGAGTAGACCAGGACATTGAATGCTGGCGGGATGAGATCAAGAGGACTGGTCGGCTTTGATTGATTAATTGAAGAGGTTTAGCAGGAGTAGATACAGGAACAAGTGGATAGTGGAATATCATGCTTATTACAAGATGGACAGAACTGAAGATGTGATCATCTTCAGAACTTGCACATGCAACAACAGATGGCAATAACATCTGATCCAACAAACTCAAGATTGGAACTGAGAGTAGGCTGTTGTACTGATAAAATGACTGCTAAAGACAGGCTGTAAAGTGTACAAATTATGAGAAATAGAGAAAGCACATTTGGCCATAAACACTATCAATATTGGCTGGATACAGCTTGTCACTCATCTACTGTAGTTCTTCACCCAAGTTGGTCTGATGTACCCAAGCTTGCCACTATCTGATCTCATGCAGAGCAACTGTAACCTACCCTCACAGCTGCTTACAGAGCACAATGCCTCTGTCACCAGTTTCATTATTATCATATTCTTCCAGCATTCACATCTTTTTCTAAATATCATATCTCATATGAAGTCTTCCATGTGACAAAGGCAAGCCTGCCAGAAGTCCAAAGATCCATTAACAAAAATATTCTAGTAGCTACGGCGTCTCCTCAATCATAGTAGCGTATTGCAGTGAGGCTGGCTCCTCCCTTACCATTGGAATTGTCATGGCAGTCTGGCCATTCTCGTGCCAAGTGTCTCATACCAACTTTGAAAGGCAATATCTGAAGGTTTGCTCACACTTTGTGTATTGAATGCCTTATATCTTCTCTTACAGCATCAAAGTCCATGTAGATTTTATAGAATTGGCACAAAATATATCACATTCTATGCCTTCTCATCAGATGGTTGTCTGAGGGAGCAGTGTGGTGACGTGGTTAGTGGTATGGCTCACAACCCAAACTTGCTTGTGTTTTAATTCATGAAACAGTAAGGTGATACCCCTATGGAAAGTAAACCCATTTCATGGTTGATACCCAAGTTGGTTGCCCTTGGCCATTAAGGTGCAAAACATTGCACAACGCACTCCGCATTTGAAAACAAGATGAATGATTTCTTAAAAAGGAAGGTTTTCTTTTTTGTTCTGGGTAGTTGTCCCTCTTTTGGATAGGTCCCTTTTTATGAACTTGTCCATTTTCTGGATGGATGTCCCTTTTTATGGACAGTTGTTCCATTTCTAGATGGATGCCCCTTTTTATGGACAGATGTCCCTTTTCTGGATCAGTGTCCCTTTTTCAAATGGTTGTCAATTTTCCAGATGACAATCCCTTTTCAGATGGATTTCCTTTTGAGATGTTTGTTCCTTTTTGAATGGATGTCCCTTTTCAGATGGTTATCAATTTTCAGATTGATGTCATATCAGATGGCTTGAAATTTAAAAAAAAATGGTTATCTGTTTTCAGATGGTCGCCCCATTTCAAGTGGTTATTCTACCTCCAACCACTTCAAACCGTATAGGCATTGTGCACAACCAGTCATCCCTCCTTCGTGTCAAGACAACCTTGTTACGGGAGTCACCTTCAGTGTTTCTGCTAGCTGCGTTAACAACAACTGCTTTGTTCTCCAGATTACCATTACATGCAATGGTAGACTTGCCGAGCTCCGTGTGTTTGCATGATACCGTCATGGTGTACCAACCAGGGATGAAGAAGATGAAAGAACAAGAATGCTTGACCTTTGAACTAGGGGGGATCTGAAAACATACAAGGGCCATAATTGAATATCTGACACTAATAATGCTCACTAATCTAAGGTTTGCTAATGGACATAGTCATCGTCAGTGACAGAGTCAGAAAAACTGAGTAATACCTAAATGAGCTCAATCAAGTGTGGTTGTTGTTGTTGTTTGCGAATGCCCACAATGAGTAGGTTACTCTTTTGTGCGCCCTGAAAAGGATGTTAAGTTGTGGGTTGCAGTAGCTTTCTTTACATCCCGAGCGTGCTGATGAAGGTGGGCCGAGTTCCACCAGGTGGTTGTGCTATGCTTGGCTTAATCTGTGTGTCACTCACTACTACAGGGATTACGTCAATCCCTCACCTCGCTAGCCAGGCTGCCATGAAAACAGCCCATTTCCAGGGAGAACTACTAGGAAGCTGAGGTAAGGGTCTTGGTCAGTATGTTTTGCCTGACCCTGACTAACATGCCTGATCAGTATGTTTTGCCTGACCCTGACTAACATGCCTGATCAGTATGTTTTGCCTGACCCTGATTAGCATGCCTGATCAGTACGTTTTGCCTGACCCTGACTAACATGCCTGATCAGTATGTTTTGCCTGACCCTGACTAACATGCCTGATCAGTATGTTTTGCCTGACCCTGATTAACATGCCTGATCAGTATGTTTTGCCTGACCCTGATTAACATGCCTGATCAGTATGTTTTGCCTGACCCTGATTAACATGCCTGATCAGTATGTTTTGCCTGACCCTGATTAACATGCCTGATCAGTATGTTTTGCCTGACCCTGATTAACATGCCTGATCAGTATGTTTTGCCTGACCCTGACTAACATGCCTGATCAGTATGTTTTGCCTGACCCTGATTAACATGCCTGATCAGTATGTTTTGCCTGACCCTGATTAACATGCCTGATCAGTATGTTTTGCCTGCCCTGACAAACATGCCTGATCAGTATGTTTTGCCTGACCCTGACTAACATGCCTGATCAGTATGTTTTGCCTGACCCTGACTAACATGCCTGATCAGTATGTTTTGCCTGACCCTGACTAACATGCCTGATCAGTATGTTTTGCCTGACCCTGACTAACATGCCTGATCAGTATGTTTTGCCTGACCCTGACTAACATGCCTGATCAGTATGTTTTGCCTGACCCTGACTAACATGCCTGATCGGTACGTTTTGCCTGACCCTGACTAACATGCCTGATCAGTATGTTTTGCCTGACCCTGACTAACATGCCTGATCGGTACGTTTTGCCTGACCCTGATTAACATGCCTGATCAGTATGTTTTGCCTGACCAGACGTTAGTATTCTTCCCCTAGCAAGCGTGGTGGTTAGCCTTAACATTAATAGAAAACACAGTACATTTGTTGTCCACAAGGGAACAGCGGCTAAATAATGATTCACTCAAAAACATAAATTCATATATTTACTTGAACCAATAAATTATAAACGATAACAAAATAAACCGCAAGATTTAATAGAATAGCAGCATCTCAATGGTATCCCTCATACTTCAGCAGATGAGAAATGAGAATCTAAGAGTTCATGTTTTCAACAACATGATTACTGTAGCGGTTGTGTATGGTTACTGCAGCGGTTGTATATGGTTACTGTAGCAGTTGTGTATGGTTACTGTAGCAGTTGTGTATGGTTACTGTAGTGGTTGTGTATGGTTACTGTAGTGGTTGTGTATGGCTACTGTAGTGGTTGTGTATGGTTACTGTAGCAGTTGTGTATGGTTACTGTAGCAGTTGTGTATGGTTACTGTAGTGGTTGTGTATGGCCACTGTAGTGGTTGTGTATGGCTACTGTAGTGGTTATGTATGGCTACTGTAGTGGTTGTGTATGGTTACTGTAGTGGTTGTGTATGGCTACTGTAGTGGTTGTGTATGGTTAATGTAGTGGTTGTGTATGGCTACTGTAGTGGTTGTGTATGGCTACTGTAGTGGTTGTGTATGGCTACTGTAGTGGTTATGTATGGCTACTGTAGTGGTTGTGTATGGTTACTGTAGTGGTTGTGTATGGCTACTGTAGTGGTTGTGTATGGTTAATGTAGTGGTTGTGTATGGCTACTGTAGTGGTTGTGTATGGCTACTGTAGTGGTTGTGTATGGCTATTGTAGTGGTTATGTATGGCTACTGTAGTGGTTGTGTATGGCTACTGTAGCGGTTATGTATGGCTACTGTAGTGGTTGTGTATGGTTACTGTAGTGGTTGTGTATGGCTACTGTAGTGGTTGTGTATGGCTACTGTAGTGGTTGTGTATGGTTACTGTAGTGGTTGTGTATGGCTACTGTAGCAGTTGTGTATGGTTACTGTAGTGGTTGTGTATGGCTACTGTAGCGGTTGTGTATGGTTACTGTAGTGGTTGTGTATGGCTACTGTAGCGGTTGTGTATGGCTACTGTAGTGGTTGTGTATGGTTACTGTAGTGGTTGTGTATGGCTAATGTAGCGGTTGTGTATGGCTACTGTAGCGGTTGTGTATGGTTACTGTAGTGGTTGTGTATGGCTACTGTAGCGGTTGTGTATGGCTACTGTAGCGGTTGTGTATGGTTACTGCAGCGGTTGTGTATGGTTACTGTAGCAGTTGTGTATGGTTACTGTAGCGGTTGTGTATGGTTACTGCAGCGGTGTTATTTACTTTGTGTAGCTGTGTTGTGGTGTGGATACATGTTGTAACACTTTAGATAAGTAACTTCTCAGTGAAACCCAGACTCTGCCACAATGGTACCCCAAGTCAAAAGACCAAAATGAGTTTTAACATTAGACTACCTGGCATCATACACTCATTTTGCCTGATGGAATATCACTATTAGTAATTACAGCTGGACTTTATCTGATTAACTTTAGTCATTTACAACAATATGAATCATTTGACACATCTAGTCTGGTACCAATCTTCAACAATATGAGATATTTGACCTTTAGGATGGACCCATCTAGTCTGGCTAGCCAATTTTCATTATTAAATATTTGACACAAGACCTAGAGACCCCTCATGGAACCACTAAAGACCTTTCATGAAACTCTAAAGACCTCTCGTGGAACCCCAAAAGACCTTCAAAGGAATCCCTAAAGACCTTTCATGGAGATTTTAAAGACCTCTTGTGAAGCCCCTAAAGACCTCTCGCGGAATGCCTAAAGACCTCTCGTGTAACCCCAAAAAACCTTTTTCATGGAAACCCTAAAAACCACTCAGTGAATCCCTAAAGATTGTTCATGGAACTCTAACGACCTTTCATGGAACTCTAACGACCTTTCATGGAACCCCTAAAGACCTCTCATGGAACCCCTAAAGACCTTTCATGGAACCCCTAAAGACCTTTCATGGAAACCCTAAAGACCTTTCATGGAAACCCTAAAAACAACTTGTGGAACCCCTAAAGACCTTTCATGGAAACCCTAAAGACCTTTCATGAAAGCCCTAAAGACCTTTCATGGAAACCCTAAAAACAACTTGTGGAACCCCTAAAGACCTTTCATGGAAACCCTAAAGACCTCTCATGGAAACCCTAAAAACCACTCGTGGAACCCCTAAAGACCTTTCATGGAAACCCTAAAAACCACTCGTGCAACCCCTAAAGACCTTTCATGGAAACCCTAAAAACCACTCGTGGAACCCCTAAAGACCTTTCATGGAAACCCTATAAACCACTCGTGGAACCCCTAAAGACCTTTCATGGAAACCCTATAAACCACTCGTGGAACCCCTAAAGACCTTTCATGGAAACCCTATAAACCACTCGTGGAACCTCTAAAGACCTTTCATGGAAACCCTATAAACCACTCGTGGAACCCCTAAAGACCTTTCATGGAAACCCTATAAACCACTCGTGGAACCCCTAAAGACCTTTCATGGAAACCCTATAAACCACTCGTGGAACCTCTAAAGACCTTTCATGGAAACCCTATAAACCACTCGTGGAACCCCTAAAGACCTTTCATGGAAACCCTAAAAACCACTCGTGGAACCCCTAAAGACCTTTCATGGAAACCCTAAAAACCACTTGTGGAACCCCTAAAGACCTTTCATGGAAACCCTAAAAACCACTCGTGGAACCCATAAAGACCTCTCATGGAAACCCTAAAAACCACTTGTGGAACACCTAAAGACATTTCATGGAAACCCTAAAAACCACTCGTGGAACCCCTAAAGACCTCTCATGGAAACCCTAAAAACCACTTGTGGAACCCCTAAAGACCTTTCATGGAAACCCTAAAAACCACTTGTGGGACCCCTAAAGACCTTTCGTGGAAACCCTATAAACCACTTGTGGAACCCCTAAAGACCTCTCATGGAAACCCTATAAACCACTTGTGGAACCCCTAAAGACCTCTCATGGAAACCCTAAAAACCACTCGTGGAACCCCTAAAGACCTTTCATGGAAACCCTAAAAACCACTCATGGAACCCCTAAAGACCTTTCATGGAAACCCTAAAAACCACTTGTGGAACCCCTAAAGACCTCTCATGGAAACCCTAAAAACCACTTGTGGAACCCATAAAGACCTCTCATGGAAACCCTAAAAACCACTCGTGGAACCCCTAAAGACCTCTCATGGAAACCCTAAAAACCACTTGTGGAAACCCTAAAGACCTTTCATGGAAACCCTAAAAACCACTCTTGGAACCCCTAAAGACCTTTCATGGAAACCCAAAAAACCACTCTTGGAACCCCTAAAGACCTTTCATGGAACCCCTAAAAACCACTCGTGGAACCCCTAAAGACCTCTCATGGAAACCCTAAAAACCACTCGTGGAACCCCTAAAGACCTTTCATGGAAACGCTAAAAACTACTCGTGGAACCCCTAAAGACCTTTCGTGGAACCCCTGCTGAGAAGACCTGGAGTAAAGAGTAAAAGTAACAACATCAAGCAACAGATGCCATGAATCCAACCAATCAGGTATCATCTTACCTGTGAGACATGGCAGCAAGATGACCCAACAATAGCCAAGCTAGATTCCACCAATCCAAAGTCTCCTTCCATCTGCAGCTGGCAAGGTTCGATACAAAGAACAGAACTGACCTTGGTCTCACCTAGAATCAACATTTCAATGTCATTTAGTCACTTAGTCATTTAGTTTGAGCTGCGCTTGATTAGCTGCGTTCACGATAGCTCCACTGTTTGTGTCTGTTTCGGATGTTCTCAAGTTTCTGAAAGGATTTATATTTGTATTGATCGTTGCCCTGCAGAGCCGCTTTACTGTAAGAGTCTCTTTCTTCATCTGATTGGTGTATTTCGCAACTCCTCCCGATCCACAGACTAGCACTGACCCTCCAACTCCTCCCGATCCACAGACTAGCACTGACCCTCCAACTCCTCCCGATCCACAGACTAGCACCGACCCTCCAACTCCTCCTGATCCACAGACTAGCACTGACACTCCAACTCCTCCCGATCCACAGACTAGCACTGACCCTCCAACTATGGCAAAAGTCCAGCCATACGCAAGCTTAAAGATGGACATGCCGCGGGCCCCAACCTCATCCCACCGGAACTGCTGAAATATGCATTTGATCCCATCAGTTCTACTCTACACCACTTCTTCCTTCAGGTTTGGAGGACGAGAAGTGTTCCAGCCGATTGGCGTGATGGGAAAGTTGTCGTCCTTTACAACGGAAAGGGTAGACGCAAGGACTGCAACAATGATAGGCAAATGTTTCCAGATCCAGGCCAGGCATTCGTTCACGTGCTGCTGGCCCAACTGAAACTGCTGCTGGTCTAAAAACATTGCCCGCATCAGTCTGGTTTCACGCCACGTCGATCAACGGTGTATGCCATCCTCGCGCTCCATCTCCTGGCAGAGTTACACCTCACATTCACTCCCCCCCCCCAGTAGTTCGCGGTCACACAGTGGAGAGCGTAAATGAACTTTTTTATCTCGGAAGCACAATGTCATCTGATGGACGCAGTAACCCAGAGATGTCAAGACGGATTGGCTTCGCTACTTCGGTGATGAACGACCTGCGTCGAGTGTGGAATAATAGTAGATTATCCCTGAGTTCAAAGCTGCGTATTTAACAGCTGTGTGTAATTTCAGTGCTTATGTATGGAATCGAAACCTGGACTCAGCGGCGTATTCTTGGAATTCGTTGGTACGATCTCGTAAGAAATATCGAGGTCTCTACTATGACTAACCTCCCAACTTTATCAGAAGTCCTGGACCGTGTTCGCCTTTCCCTGTTTGGACATGTTGTGAGAACTGAGCTCCCCCCCTTGGTGTGTGAGCTAGGCCCACAATAGCTCTACCTAGGTGTGTGAGTCAGGCCCACATTTAGCTCCTCCTAGGTGTGTGAGTCAGGCCCACACATAGCTTCCCCTAGGTGTGTGAGAAAGGCCCACACTTAGCTTCCCCTAGGTGTGTGAGACAGGCCCACACTTAGCTCCACCTTGGTGTGTGAGTCAGGCCCATGCTTAGCTTCCCCTAGGTGTGTGAGTCAGGCCCACATTTAGCTCCCCCTAGGTGTGTGAGTCAGGCCCACACTTAGCTTCCCCTAGGTGTGTGAGTCAGGCTCACACATAGCTCCACCTTGGTGTGTGAGTCAGGCCCACACTTAGCCCCCCTCCCCCCCCCCCCTGGTGTGCAAGTCAGGCCCACACTTAGCTCCCCCTTGGTGTGTGAGCTAGGCCCACACTTAGCTCCCCCTTGGTGTGTGAGCTAGGCCCACACTTAGCTCCCCCTTGGTGTGTGAGCCATGCCCACTGACAACTGAGCTCCATCTAGGTGTGTGACTCGAGCCTATGTGACAGTTCCAGCTGGAGCATGGGCATTTAGGGCACGGGAGATTGGGCTGGCGACTCTAAGAGCAAAGGTTGCGTGAATGTGTGCCAAGGTCAATTACCAGTTCGACACTAGGTCAACAAAGGAAACGAGGGGTTTAGGTGTAAGACTTTGTCTGGTACAGGGTTGGGTGTTCAGATCTGAGGTGGGGGTTTAGAGCTGATGACTCTGGCGTTCAGAAATGGGCGTAGATGGGGGTGCTGACAGTCTAATACTGCCACAACCAGCTACGACATTTAGATTGACAGTAATTCGATGATAGTCAACAAATAACAATTGAAAGTGATTATATGTGAATGCACAGATCAACCGAGTACATCCGATTATAACTGACGTGATCTAATTACATATCAATCACAGATCGCCTGATCATACGTTAACCGAATGTACAGATCACCTGATTGAAAGTGATCTAATTATATGTGAATGCACAGATCGACTGAGTACGGGATCACAAGTGAGTACGTGATCCGATTATAATTGACGTGATCTAATTACATGTGAATGTACAGATTACCTGATTGAAAGTGATCTGATTATATGTGAATGCACAGAACGACTGAGTACGTAATTCGATTGTGAGGACGAGTTTGTGATTGTGTGTTGAGTGTGCAGAGACAAGAATCTAGGTTATGTACTTGGAAGAAACATCAAAAACTAGTGCTTAAAACCTCCTCTTGTAGTTCAATATATATATATATAATGATTATTTAGTTTAGATGTATTCTGCTTTATGGTGATATTCATGTTATTAAAACATATCATTTTGTTTTACGGTCAGGATAGATTTACTGTGTTATTTACTGTGTGAAGTTGTGTCGTGGTATGGATACATGTTCTAACTCTTTAGATAAGTAAACTACTCAGAAAAACATAGACTCTACCACACCCACACTTAACTTCACCTAAGTGTGTCAGCCAGGCTCACTGACAACTTGGGACACCTACAGCAAATACAGCATGAGAACCACAAAGAGCACCACATCTGATGGATGCTTTATCCTGACGTGGTTCTTGGAGCTGGCTAATTCTGCTAGGGCAAGCTTCCTGACCGATGATGGTAGGCCACACTCGTCCACAACTTGCACATCCCCTGCTGAACCTCACGACTGGCAGGCATATCCAATATAAAAGTGTAGTGAATCTACCAGCATGGAGTCACATCAACTCCCCCCCCCCCCCCTCCAAGCTTAGTTTAGCAACAGCGGAACAAGTCAGGTCTTGCTTGTTAGTATCAGGGTAAGGTGACATCATGACCACACCTGGTCAATAGAAACAGGCTGTATAATAGCAATCTGGCCAACAAAGGAGAGATTAATACTCATATAAACAGTGATGAGCTTGTTGACAAGTATTGCACTACAGCCACGATGGTCCAGACCCCCTTCCTCCGTACACCCTAGGTTATAGGAAGGGCAATGTTAACCCACTACCAACAAAACCGTCAAGAATGAAGAACTGAGTACGAGTAACTTCTACAAAAATCAAATCATCTAATGGAAAGTTCAGACAAATGAGTGTCTTTTGTTATTGTCTGCTGTTTCCAATTTGTTGTTGCTTGTTGAATCTGTTGTTTGTTGTTACCCGTTGTGTGTCTGTTGTTGCCCATTTGGTGTTGTCTGTTGTTGACCATTTGGTGTTGCTTGTTGTGTGTCTGTTGTAGCCCATTTGATGTTGCCTGTTGTGTATCTGCTGTTGCCCATTTGGTGTTGTTACCCATTTGGATTTGCATGTTGTGTCTTGTTGCCCATTTGATGTTCCCTGTTGTTGCCCATTTGGTGTTCCCTGTTGTTGCCCATTTGGTGTTCCCTGTTGTTGCCCATTTGGTGTTCCCTGTTGTTGCCCATTTGGTGTTCCCCATTGTTGCCAATTTGGTGTTCCATGTTGTTGCCCATTTTGGTGTTGTATGTTGTTGCCCATTTGGTGTTGCCTGTTGTTGCTCATTTTGGTGTTGCCTGTTGTTGCCTATTTGGTGTTGCCTGTTGTTGCCCATTTGGTGTTGCCTGTTGTTGCCCACTTGGTGTTCCCCGTTGTTGCCCATTTGGTGTTGCCTGTTGTTGCCTATTTGGTGTTCCATGTTGTTGCCCATTTGGTGTTGCCTGTTGTTGCCCATTTGGTGTTGCCTGTTGTTGCCCATTTGGTGTTCCCTGTTGTTGCCCATTTGGTGTTGCCTGTTGTTGCCCATTTTGGTGTTCCCTGTTGTTGCCCATTTTGGTATTGCCTGTTGTTGCCCATTTTGGTGTTGCCTGTTGTTGCCCATTTGGTGTTGCCTGTTGTTGCCCATTTGGTGTTGCCTGTTATGTATTCTGTTCTTTGTCTACTGTTACCTGTGGTATTCTCCACTGTCACGGCTGCTTCAACCACCTCCCCGACAGAAAACCGGAACCGGGATGAAGGCAAGTAAGGATTGCGGTTCAGCTGAATATCTGATCAAATAGTCAAGATTGGAAATAACGTTAACAGTATCAACAACAACAACAATAGAGACTTTTACAAATCAGTTGATTCATTAATTCACCTGTCAGTTCGTTAGGTTAAGCATCTCTCTGTCCTTTCGGTTCCATATATAGAAGCATACGTCTGATGTAGCATTTGGCCCGTTAATATTATCACTTCTAAGAAAGCCTGCATCCAATCAATTGCAGTGAGAATTTCAAAGCAATGGTTTTGACATGATGAGGTTGCTAACAACATACACAACCTGATTTAGTCACCTTTTACAACATGCTAGAAAGGTGACAGTTGTCATATTCTTGTCATCCTTGGTATGGCTCTGGTGCAGTGCTACTTCAATTGAATGCTGTTGTGGTAGAGTGGCAGGGTGGTAGAGTGGTGTAGTGGTAGAGTGGTGTAGTGGTAGCATGGCATAGTGATAGAGTGGTTTTGTGGTAGCATGGCATAGTGATAGAGTGGTGTAGTGGTAGCATGGCATAGTGATAGAGTGGTAGCATGGCATAGTGATAGAGTGGTGTAATGGTAGCATGGCATAGTGATAGAGTGGTGTAGTGGTAGCATGGCATAGTGATAGAGTGGTAGCATGGCATAGTGATAGAGTGGTAGCATGGCATAGTGATAGAGTGGTGTAGTGGTAGCATGGCATAGTAGAATGGCAGGGTGGTAGAGTGGCAGTGTGGTAGAATAGCTGGGTGGTAGAGTGGCATAGTAAGTAAAGTATCCCATAGCATTACTGCCGTAGGGGTGTGAGGTGTTAGCGATCTCACATTTCAAAGGCTCGGCTATATGAGGGCGGTAGCCCTCTCCTCTCCCTCGCCGCTTTTACTTCCCGGACTGAACCGGTACCCATTTAAGGCTGGGTCGACCCGGGAGCCATTGCGGTCTGAAAAAAACATTACCGCCTCAACTAGGGAATGAACCCAGGACCACTCAGATGCGAAGTCAGCGAGCTAACCACTGCGCTACGCATAGTGATAGAGTAATGTAGTGTAGCATGTCATAGTAGAGTGGCAGGGTGGTAGAGTGGAGTAGTGGTAGAGTGGCAGGGTGGTGTAGTGGTAGCATGGCATAGTAGAGTGGCAGGGTGGTAGAGTGGCAGGGTGGTAGAGTGGCAGGGTGGTGTAGTGGTAGCATGGCATAGTAGAGTGGCAGGGTGGTAGAGTGGCAGGGTGGTGTAGTGGTAGCATGGCATAGTAGAGTGGCAGAATTGTAGGGTGGCAGGGTTGTAGAGTGGCAGGGTGGTAGGGTTGTAGAGTGGCAGGGTGGTAGAGTGGCAGGGTGGTGTAGTGGCAGGGTGGTATAGTGATAATGCAGTGTACCATGGCATTGATGAGTGGCAGGGTGGTATAGTGATAGAGTAATGTAGTGGTAGCATGGCATTGAAGAGTGGAACGGTGGTAGACTGGCAGGGTGGTAGGGTGGAGAGTGGCAATTTGTTTGCTTCTCATTATTGGCATGCTCCTTTCTACCCATCTGTAGATGGGTACCAGGACTTTACTGTTAGGAAAGGAATGACAGCAAGGAAGGAAACTGGCTACGTCACCTCACAAATGGAACTGGTCACACAACCTCATAAAGGGAGCTAGTCACCCAACTAATAAAGGGAGCTGGTCACACAACTAATAAAGGGAGCTGGTCACCCAACTAATAAAGGGAGCTGGTCACCCAACTAATAAAGGGAGCTGGTCACCCCACCTCATAAAGGGAGCTGGTCACCCAACTAATAAAGGGAGCTGGTCACCCCACCTCATAAAGGGAGCTGGTCACCCAACTAATAAAGGGAGCTGGTCACCCCACCTCATAAAGGGAGCTGGTCACCCAACTAATAAAGGGAGCTGGTCACCCAACTAATAAAGGGAGCTGGTCACCCAACTAATAAAGGGAGCTGGTCACCCAACTAATAAAGGGAACTGGTCACCCCACCTCATAAAGGGAGCTGGTCACCCAACCTCATAAAGGGAACTGGCCACCCAACTTCATAAAGGGAGCTGGTCACCCAACCTCATTAAGGGAAGTGACCACCAACCTCATAAAAAGAACTGGCACCCAACCTCATAAAGGGAAGTGACCACCCAACCTCATAAAAAGAACTGGCCACCCAACCTCATAAAGGGAAGTGACCACCCAACCTCATAAAAAGAACTGGCCACCCAACCTCATAAAGGGAAGTGACCACCCAACCTCATAAAAAGAACTGGCCACCCAACCTCATAAAGGGAAGTGACCACCCAACCTCATAAAGAGAACTGGCCACCCAACCTCATAAGCTAGTTGTGGTCTCAAAGATAGAGAGGCGACGATGGGACATCAAAGAAGCAATACTCTTGAGATGTGTTTGTCGGACGACCTCAGTGTTGGTAACCAGGTCATACCAGTGGGTTTCATGGACCTCAGAATGATATGGGACAGCTGAAAATGTAGCTGATAGCTTCTACAGGTGTCCTTAGGTGGCAGCAACATCTAGCTTTGTGATGTAGGGAACAGACGCTAGGTGTCGTATGCACGTGGGCAGTTCCAATACAAAATGGCATCTGTGCTCACAGTGTACAATAAAAAAATGGAATGAAGGAAATGCTTCTCTGTTTACGCTGAGAAGTGTTTGTTGCATAACTAGGTCAATCAATGTTCTCAAGGATGTAACAGTTCCAGCTGGAGCATGGGTGTTAAGGGCAGGTGTGATGGGGCCGGCGGCTGGAAATAAAGGTTACCTGAATGTGTGCCACGGTCAATCACCATCTCGACACTAAGTCAACAAAGGAAACGAGGGATTAGGGGAAGAATGTGTACAGGTGGGGATTAGGTGCTGACCACTCTGGCGTTTACATTTAGGTAGTGGGGGGTTGGTGGCAGTCAGAATTCGTCACGTTCTGCTGCTGCGACATTAAGAGTGACAGGAATTCTGAGTGAATCGTCTAATAACAACTACGGTGATGACTAAGTCCAGACAACCAACAGAAGACCATTGGACAGCCATGAAGTTGTTTGAAACTTTCTAATACTCGACAATGAGGAACTTAAGAGAATGAGTGTGGGCAAATGCACAGAACGCCAGAGTACATAATACGATCTTGAAGGCGAATTGTGAGAGTGTGCAAATAAGGCGAGGGTAGTGTAGCAGCAAGAAACTCCTGGGTTCAGTAGTTTGGAAGAGTTTACAAAAGCTAATGATTAAAACTTTCGCTGTAGTTCTATATTAGAATTATTTAGTTCAGATTTACTTTGTTCTTTATGCAAATTCTATTGTGCATGTTGATTGTTGTTATTAAATATGACACTGGTTGTTGAAGAGTGTTTGTTGTGTTATTTGCTGTGTGTAGTCGTGTGGTGATGTGGATGCATGTTGTAACATTCTAGATAGTAACCCTCAGAAAAACCTGGACTCTGCCACAAGGAAACTCACAAAGTGCCATTCAGAAAGTAACAGAATCATCTGTGCAGCAGGTGGACGAGATGATCCGAACTGAGAGACAAGTGTAGCAGCTGCAGTAGGGTGTACACATTTGTTAGCCTACAGCATAATGCATGATCGCACTTTGGCATGAAACATTCACGAACGACGAAGAGGTTGAATGTGAAGTGTAAATGTGGCTGAGATAGCAGACAAAAGACTTTTACGCTGCAGGTTTTGATGCTCCGATAAGTGCACCAATGTGGGTGGGAATTATGTTGAGAAAAGGAGACATTGTCAGTGCAATAATAACGGGTTTTCAAGTTTCTACCTCAATTAGTTGTTTTTTTTAAATAGCTATTTGTGACCAATTTACTGACTTGCACATAGGAAGGATGGCACAGGGCTGAAAGACTTGTTGACGAGTATTTGTTGAAGACCTATGCTCTGCAGGGAGCTGAAATGATTTGATTGATTCATTCATTGAATATGCCACTGCTGCTGAGTGGCACCAGGGTGGCAAATAATATGCCCACTGTCACCTTTCAAGTATGTCGTAAATGGTAACTAAAGCGGGTTGTGCGTAGGAGTAGCAACTTCACAATGTAAATCCATTCTTAGATATGAGTTTCCTGTAAGGGAGCTAGCTGTAGTGGTGGCCCAATGCTTCACTTGTAGCAAGAAGGTGCATTTATTATTGTCAACTTGCCAGGCATGTTGTAACAGGTAACGAATGATGGTTGGGCACAGGGCTGGCTAGCCCATCCTATAGAAACTATAAGTCATAAGTAAAATACAAGGAGACACCTACATCACATGGTGAAAGAGGGTGACTAAAGTGGGTTGGGCACAGGACTCACTAGTCCATCCTACAGAAACTATATGTCACAAGTAATATAAAAGAAGACCACATCATCCCATGTTAGAAGAGGGGAGACCAGACAAGTCAAGTTTGTTTTACAGGAAAAACAAAATCTTACCCCATGTGACTTCGGGAGTCAGTAAGACAGTCAGCTGCTCCGCTGTCCATTTAATATAATCTACCCAGACCTTGCCACTTGCTTTTGCCGCAGGCTGTAAAATAATAACAACTTATTCAGAGTGAAGCACCACATAAAACATCCAGAATCTGATATACAAGAAGATCTTATTGTGATACAAAGATCAAAGAGTAGATGACTCATTTTCCTGGGTACAAAGGGAGAGAACTGTCGGACACTGGTTTTCTGATCAAAGGGATGCAGGACAAAAACTTTGGTAAGGGGCAAGTTATTTTCTCTAAGGGATTAAATAAAACCTTGCATGTAAAATACAGGCCAACTCTAGGAGTCATCACCCTTTATTTCTCATCTCTATAAATCTTTCAGTGGGTCAAGGCAATGAAAATTAATGGTACATATATACATGAATATAAAACAACAATGAAAAAGAAAAAGAAAAAAAAATGTAGAAAACAAACATGAAAATAAAGAGGACACAAAGGAACAAATACATTTTTTTAAAAGACCAAAAGCTGAAGAAAAATAGAAACAAAGCAGAAAAAAAGAAAAAAGGAAGAAAAAAAAGGTGAAACCAAATAAAATAATAATAAATGGGCCTAATCATGTTAATAAACAGAGAGAATGCTTGTGAGGATGACACTGGTCTACTAACCAAAAACAGAGAATGCTTGTGAGGATGACACTGGTCTACTAACCAAAAACAGAGAATGCTTGTGAGGATGACACTGGTCTACTAACCAAAAACAGAGAATGCTTGTGAGGATGACACTGGTCTACTAACCAAAAACAGAGAATGCTTGTGAGGATGACACTGGTCTACTAACCAAAAACAGAGAATGCTTGTGAGGATGACACTGGTCTACTAACCAAAAACAGAGAATGCTTGTGAGGATGACACTGGTCTACTAACCAAAAACAGAGAATGCTTGTGAGGATGACACTGGTCTACTAACCAAAAACAGAGAATGCTTGTGAGGATGACACTGGTCTACTAACCAAAAACAGAGAGAATGCTTGTGAGGATGACACTGGTCTACTAACCAAAAACAGAGAATGCTTGTGAGGATGACACTGGTCTACTAACCAAAAACAGAGAATGCTTGTGAGGATGACACTGGTCTACTAACCAAAAACAGAGAATGCTTGTGAGGATGACACTGGTTTACACACCAAAAACAGAGAGAATGCTTGTGAGGATGACACTGGTCTACTAACCAAAAACAGAGAATGCTTGTGAGGATGACACTGGTTTACACACCAAAAACAGAGAGAATGCTTGTGAGGATGACACTGGTCTACTAACCAAAAACAGAGATAATGCTTGTGATGATGACACTGGTTTACACACCAAACATGATGAAGCAGACAACAAGGACAAGAACAAGAGACTTGATTGTACTGGGTCTCAGGTTTTCTTTAGGCAGAAGTGGCCAGTTCCTTTTTAACCTTAAGCCAGGTATCTATTTGGAACCAGGTAGACTGAAGCACATGGTGACAAGGAGCTAACCAAATTGTTACTTCAAAGCTGGAAATGGTATGATAGGACAAGAATGTGATCCTTCTTGTCTGGAAGGCAAGTGCTCTAACCGTTCAGCCCTTTATGGATCAATAAAAGGTATAGATAGTCATCCAGAAGTAAATGCTGTCAAGGATGAAGTGCCAAACAATAAATTATGGGAAACTAAGAGCAATCAGGGTCAGGTGAACACACTGATCAAGACCCCACTCCTCAATTGTGACCCCTGTGTCAAAGCAGTCTCGCCAACTAGGTAGGGATCATCAAGGTAATCCCCATAGTGGTAAAGCTTACAGAGGATCAGCGCCATGTACTACAGCCGGGAGGATTCTCCTAAAGTACGGTTTGAGATGTAAGAAAGGCCAATGTAATCAGCCATGATTGAAATGTTGTCAAATATTAAATTCAATCTATAAGTTGTTTCCCTAACTGGGGATCAAGATGCTGAGCAGTGCGTGAGCTGCAGCAGTCAGCAACCCATAGCTGATCCTAGCGTCAGGGCCAGCAACCCAGAGCTGCGAGAACCTTCTCCACCTCCCCATGGTGATCCTGGATAACAGGTTGCAACAGAGCAGACTGGCTAAGGAGAAAGGATCAAAGAGGGAAGGCTAACCCGGTACAAGCTGCAACAGAGCAGACTGGCTAAGGAGAAAGGATCGAAGAGGGGAGGCTAACCCGGTACAAGCTGCAACAGAGCAGACTGGCTAAGGAGAAAGGATCGAAGAGGGGAGGCTAACCCAGTACAAGCTGCAACAGAGCAGACTGGCTAAGGAGAAAGGATCGAAGAGGGGAGGTTAACCCGATACAAGCTGCAACAGAGCAGACTGGCTAAGGAGAAAGGATTGAAGAATGAAGGCTAACCCAGCATTGAGAAATGCCTCCTGAAGTCATACCAAAAGGTGTAAATATCGCAGTCAAGCTGTAAATTATGGCACAACGCATTCCGTTCTCCGGAACAACTTCCTGCTACTTACAAAGTCCATTTCTGGGCTAGGTAGCGGGAGACTGAGAATAAACGAAGAAGAAGAAGTTTTCCTAGCATATCAATAAAGTGAGGCTCTCGGGCATTCATTCGCTGTTCAAGATATCGCAAATCTGATGGGCTTGGCATGTTGTTCACAGGCCTGATAAATCTGATGGGCTAGGCATGTTGTTCATAGGTCTGATAAATATGATGGGCTAGGCATGTTGTTCACATGCCTGATAAATCTGATGGGCTAGGCATGTTGTTCACAAGCCTGATAAATCTGATGGGCTAGGCATGTTGTTCACAGGCCTGATAAATCTGATGGGCTAGGCATGTTGTTCACAGGTCTGATAAATCTGATGGACTAGCCATGTTGTTCACAGGTCTGATAAATCTGATGGACTAGCCATGTTGTTCACAGGTCTGATAAATCTGATGGGCTAGGCATGTTGTTCACAGGTCTGATAAATCTGATGGACTAGCCATGTTGTTCACAGGCCTGATAAATCTGATGGGCTAGCCATGTTGTTCACAGGTCTGATAAATCTGATGGGCTAGGCATGTTGTTCACAGGTCTGATAAATCTGATGGACTAGGCATGTTGTTCACAGGCCTGATAAATCTGATAAGCTAGGCATGTTGTTCACAGGCCTGATAAATCTGATGGGCTAGGCATGTTGTTCACAGATCTGATAAATCTGATGGGCTAGGCATGTTGTTCACAGGTCTGATAAATCTGATGGACTAGCCATGTTGTTCACAGGCCTGATAAATCTGATGGGCTAGGCATGTTGTTCACAAGCCTGATAAATCTGTTGGGCTAGGCATGTTGTTCACAGGTCTGATAAATCTGATGGGCTAGGCATGTTGTTCACAGGCCTGATAAATCTGATAAGCTAGGCATGTTGTTCACAGGCCTGATAAATCTGATGGGCTAGGCATGTTGTTCACAGATCTGATAAATCTGATGGGCTAGGCATGTTGTTCACAGGTCTGATAAATCTGATGGACTAGCCATGTTGTTCACAGGCCTGATAAATCTGATGGGCTAGGCATGTTGTTCACAGGCCTGATAAATCTGTTGGGCTAGGCATGTTGTTCACAGGTCTGATAAATCTGATGGGCTAGGCATGTTGTTCACAGGTCTGATAAATCTGATGGGCTAGGCATGTTGTTCACAGGCCTGATAAAGACCTCCCTAAACAGGAGTTGTGTGGTGAGCTCTGGGCAGGCCAGCACTTGTTGGGAGGACAGAACAAACAACACATAGACTCTCTGAAAGTAGATCTGAACAATGTCCTCACTGATGTCATCTACTGGGAGATGCTAGCTCCAGACCCCTCGATCCGGTGCAATGCCATCACACATGGTATTGTTATCGCCAAACAGAGATACATCGCTTTTGTGCCAATAAGCCGCCTGAAAGAACGGAATGCAAGACAGCCCAATTATCAAAGCCGTTAAAGTGTGCCCTGTTTGCGGTAAAGTACTTGCGGACTGTACAGACATATGCGGTCACATCTGAATACACATTATCTGACACTGCCAGCATCTTCGCTTGCGATGAGCAACTATTAACAGTAAGACATGTACCCATTTATGACTGGTTTGACTGAAAGTGTTGATGACAGGGATGGGCCCGGGACCTTCGCCGTGATAGTGAGGGTTCTATCACTCAAGCGCACAAAGCTTCAGATAACAACTCAACAGCAGCAAATCCCACATCAGCCCCAACAACAACACTCACCATGGTCCACCTAATATCCACATACTTGGCCAGAACCTGGCTGTAGGGGTCAGGGGTCAGTTTGGTCTTATAGTGCAGGGGTACTCGATCCACTGGAAGATGGGTCAGGTCAATTTGACCTGGGTCAAGCCGTGGAACATCAAAACAGATTCTGCAAGCAAAGAACAAAATCTTTTGACGGTGACCATATCGACTACCACTGCATGCATATAACACAAGAATGATAACAAGTCATGATAAAGACCATGTGATAGATGGATAGTTAACATAACATAACAAATACTATAACAGCCCGGGCTGACCCAGCACACTCTGGAGGGTAGGAAAGACTTGACAGTCAAGAAAAACAGCTTTCCTAGGAGAGACAACTCTGACTACAAACTGCGGCCTTGCAGGCACGCTGGGGACAGCCAAAGGCTATAGAAGCATGCCCAAAACAATATGGCTGCATCGCACGAAACTGCTTGTATTTAGTGGGAAAGTAGGAGAAATCCTGTTTGTGGGAATACCCATCCCTTTTACATAATGTATAAGATAGTGAGGGAGGCAGATCAATGTTCCCCGAAGCAGAATAGGAAAGTGCGTTGCAGCTAGAGATGTTACGAGACATAGAAGAAGATAACTAATGGCCACCGTACTGCATGCAACGGAAGGAAAAAAAATAATAAATACAGCTGTGCTGATACTTGGCGGTCCTCTTGGAAAAAACCTGCTGTAAACATACCAAACGACGGGACCAAAGACATAGCAGTGA
Organism: Ariolimax columbianus; assembly: GCA_036924085.1. NCBI lineage: Eukaryota > Metazoa > Mollusca > Gastropoda > Stylommatophora > Arionidae > Ariolimax > Ariolimax columbianus. Next base: position 114,538,312 of record JAVGWX010000005.1, read on the forward strand.
ATGAGCTGACAATAGCAAGACACTCTTCGCTGGCTGCTTGTGTCAGGGCCAACAAACCATAGTTGACCAAGATACTATTCAACTCCAAGTAGTAGCCCTGGAAACAGGTTGCACTCATGTAGGCTGGCTAAGAGAATAGGGTCGCTAAGGGAGGACAAAGCCAGTCCCATAAAATGCTGTGCTGAAACTGGATGTGTTTGATTAAAAGGTGCAGATATCACAGCCTATCTGTAAACTATGACGCAATGTCCTTTTCAGGACGAATGCGTAAGAAGGCAGAAACTCGCATGAGTCAACTAACAGAGGGGTCTAACTCATGAGGAGACTAACAATGGGGTCTAACTCATGAGGAGACTAACAATGGGGTCTAACTCATGAGGAGACTAACAATGGGGTCTAACTCATGAGGAGACTAACAATGGGGTCTAACTCATGAGGAGACTAACAATGGGGTCTAACTCATGAGGAGACTAACAATGGGGTCTAACTCATGAGGAGACTAACAATGGGGTCTAACTCATGAGGAGACTAACAATGGGGTCTAACTCATGAGGAGACTAACAATGGGGTCTAACTCATGAGCAGACTAACAATGGGGTCTAACTCATGAGGAGACTAACAATGGGGTCTAACTCATGAGCAGACTAACAATGGGGTCTAACTCATGAGGAGACTAACAATGCGGTCTAACTCATGAGGAGACTAACAATGGGGTCTACTGACCTAGAATATGATGCCACCCAAGACAAAGCACACCTGCTTAACTGACCCAGAATGTGGAGGCCACCAAAGACCCAGACAACCTGACCCATAATGTGGGGTCACCAAAGACCCAGACAACCTGACCCATAATGTGGGGTCACCCAAGACCCAGACAACCTGACCCATAATGTGGGGTCACCAAAGACCCAGACAACCTGACCCATAATGTGGGGTCACCAAAGACAAAGCACACCTGCTAAACTGACCTAGAATGTGAGACCACCCAAGACCCAGAATGTAGGGCCACCAAAGACCCAGACAACCTGACCCATAATGTGGGGCCACCAAAGACCCAGCACACCTGCTCCACTGACCCAGAATGTGGGGCCAACCAAGACCCAGGACACCTGCTTAACTGACCCAGAATGTGGAGGCTACCAATGACCCAGAATGTGGGGCTACAAAAGACCCAGACCACCTGACCCATAATGTGGGTTCACCAAAGACCCAGACCACTAGACCTATGAATGTGTAGCCACCCAAGACCCAGCACACCTGCTCAACTGACCCATAATGTGGGGTCACCCAAGACCCAGACCACCTGACCCATAATGTGGGATCAACCAAGACCCAACACACCTGACCCATAATGTGGGCTCACCCAAGACCCAGGACACCTGCTCAACTGACCCAGAATGTGAGGCCATCCAAGAACCAGCACACCTGCTCAAGTGACCCAGAATGTGGGGCCACCCAAGACCCAGCATACCTGCTCAACTGACCCATAATGTGGGGCCACCCAAAACCCAGCACACCTACTCAACTGACCCAGAATGTGGGGCCACCCAAGACCCAGCACACCTGCTCAACTGACCCAGAATGTGGGGGCCACCCAAGACCCAGCACACCTGCTCAACTGACCCAGAATGTGGGGGCCACCCAAGACCCAGCACACCTGCTCAACTGACCCAGAATGTGGGGCCACCCAAGACCCAGCACACCTGCTCAACTGACCCAGAATGTGGGGGCCACCCAAGACCCAGCACACCTGCTCAACTGACCCAGAATGTGGGGCCACCCAAGACCCAGCACACCTACTCAACTGACCCAGAATGTTGGGCCACCCAAGACCCAGCACACCTGCTCAACTGACCTAGAATGTGGGGGCCACCCAAGACCCAGCACACCTGCTCAACTGACCCAGTATGTGGGGGCCACCCAAGACCCAGCACACCTGCTCAACTGACCCAGAATGTGGGGGCCACCCAAGACCCAGCACACCTGCTCAACTGACCCAGAATGTGGGGGCCACCCAAGACCCAGCACACCTGCTCAACTGACCCAGAATGTGGGGCCACCCAAGACCCAGCACACCTGCTCAACTGACCCAGAATGTGGGGGCCACCCAAGACCCAGCACACCTGCTCAACTGACCCAGAATGTGGGGGCCACCCAAGACCCAGCACACCTGCTCAACTGACCCAGAATGCAGTAATCCTATACAACTGAATATCTGATGATGGCATTCACAAGATCTTCCTTGGTGGCAGGTTTTGGTCCAACAATCTGTGAGTTTTCCAGACACAGTGACTAAAGAGAGATGCATTTGAGGCTCACAACCTCATCATGTAAAACAATGACTACAGAAACCACCAATGTAAGAGCACACAAGGTGCTTTGATGCAGGATTACTGAAAGATGCCAACTGTAGTGGTGGCTCTATGCTTCGGCTGGAGTGACCAAGGGACAAAAGGAATGATTGACTGAACTCCAATGATTATGCTTCGGCTGGAGTGACAAAAGGAATGATTGACTGAACTCCAATGATTTGAAACGAAAAAACTCAAATCATCTATCTAGGTTGTCTTACCGTCTGGTCTGCTGCGGTTCCAGAATAATGTTCCGCTCGTGTCCATATTGTATGTCCATTTGGTGGCTCGACACATTGACCAGGTCTAGACATAGACAGCACTCACTGTCCCTGAGGATAAAAAAAAATGTAGTCTGTGTGATGTATTAATACGCCTTCAATAATTACAATGACACTTTTAGCTACATAGATCCTTGGACAATTTCACTGGCAAACCACACCTGATGGTGTCTTTAAGGACAGCAGCAGCCTGTCTACATTACACCCATCAATTGTGCATTGCTGCAGTTCTGATTCATGATCTTCATTTCTGCTTCTGTTGTTCTTTGTCAAGTCATCTTCTTTTTTGGGTGCTCACAGTATGGTGATTTGTCGCGAAGTTCTTAGTGATACGACTCAGAGGACAAAGTTACTTGATTTCAAATTCATGAAAGAGCAAGGCAGTACCCTTATGGACCATATACCAATTTTAAATAATTCGTGCTGAGGTTTGAATGTACTGGGCTGTTAAGGAACAAAACAGAATATACAACACATTAAGAAGGTGAACAAACAAAGTTGTGAAATAAAAGCGTTCGTTTCTGTGACCAGAAAGTATCCTTGTTCTATTCCCTCACTGAAAGCTGATGAACTCTTTGTCTACTTACCTGTCAGTATCCTGAACATCCCAGTTTGTGATGTACACGCTCGGCAGAATCTCCACATTCAAGGCCAGCGAACACTGTCTGCAGTAACCAGCGGCCAAGCCCTCACCTCCGCTGTATCTTAGCGACAACACTGCGTCAATAGTCTGGAGAGGAGAAACAACACTACAATATATTTTTTCTTTAATGTCATCGTGGTGCCCAGGTGGTGTTCAGGGAGCAAAGAGTAGGATCACTGTAACCTTTAAAGCATGTAGAAGGATTGTGCATGGAGCTAGCAACCATATCAGGCAGGATGAGTTGTTACAGAAACAACATATGCAAGAGCAAATGCAAGTGCATTGATGCAGGCTTCCTGAGAGGATGGTGGTGGAACTATGCTTTGTATTCAACAAAAATTATCAGAAAACAAAACAAAATTTATGTCTTGGAATCAAAGAACATGTGTTTATGTGTAACAGCATGTGCTACTAGGCAAGCTGTAAGAGGTTACTAAAAAGTGTTGGGCATTGGGCTGACTACCCAAGGAGCTATGTGACAGAAAACTGACCTCTATGAGGTTAGGTCAGGTCATCCATGTAATCTGTGAGGTCGTTGGGGCACACATGAAGACATTCTCACAACCCCACACCATCTCTCTCTGTCAATGGCCACTGCTTGTGCCTCCTCTGGTTGGAGACTGGTCCATTCTTTTATGTTGTCCTCCCACCTTTTTCAGATGACCTCTTCATCGTCTGTGTTGCACCTTTTCGTGCAGGATCGTATTTGCAAGACCATTTGATCTCGATATGTGCTAGTACCAAGCGAGTTTCCTTCTCCTGACAGTTGCCAAGAGGTTTTTAAAAGGCTCTATTGCTGTTGTAATTCTTTCCCGTATTTCCTCATTTGTAACTCGGTCTTTGTACGTTATGTTTAGAAGTCTTCGGAAACATCTCAGCTCCATTGCCTGTATCCTCCGCTGCAGATCAGCTGTAATTGTCCATATCTCACAAGCATTGAGGAATATTGACAGGACCAATGTACGCATTAATTTGATCTTCGTACATATGGCTAACTGTTTATCTTGTCAGATTTTGTTACGCCGTGCAAGTGCCACTATTGTCTGTTCTATTCTGGTCAACACTTCACATTTGTATCCTTCATCACTGACAATCGAACCCAGATATTTAAAACAGTCAACCACTTTGAGTTCCTGGCCATTAGCTTTTATCCTGCTGTTGAAGCCCTCGGCGTTGTTGGTCATCAATTATGTCTTTCCAGCATTAATCTCCATACCATAGTCAAGAGCTGTTCCATCGAGCCTTCTGATCCATTCCCGGAGTTCCGCTTCTGTGCCTGCCTACCTTTCGATGTCATCTGCAAAACGAAGGCTAGTAATCATTTGGTCCCCTATCTTGACAGTACTAACATGACCTCCAAGAAACATGTTGAAAACTGTTGGGGAGAGTGTACAACCCTGTCTCACAACGGCCGATGTGCGAAACCAGTCCCAGCGTCTCCCATTCACAAGAACTGCGCTGGACGCCTTGTCATACAGGTGTTCAAGGACCTAATTTGTTCCTCATGGATGCCCATAGCACCTTGTGCCATACCCTATCAAACAACAAATACATGAAATAATTTTTCCTGCTGTTTCAGATATTTCTTATTTAGCAGTCTTAAATTAAAGATCTGTTCGGTGGTGCTTCTTCCCTGCCTGCTCCTTGGCAATGATGTTCTCCGCTTGGGGTCATAATCTGACCTCTATACATCATGGTTAATACAATAACACAAATGACAACCTATTTTGATTAGTGCCACTGTTTCAGTTTGCGCACGGGAGGGTGACAATTTTACCTGACGACGATATTTTCATATAAAACACAACCAGTGCACCATACAAAATATGAAAATGCGGCTGATTTGATAGTACAACAAAATCATCACTTCCTTTACTACCAACTTTAGCTGTGAAAGTGTAGATCGATTATAATAAAACAGAGTTTTTAAAGGATATATTCTTCTTTTTCAACCAGTGTGGACTCTGTCCATTATTTGGGGATGCTGAAGTAAGTTGTTGTAGAAGATCTTTGTGAGGTAGTTCAGTTTAGTTCGTTCATTTAGATTTTTTGTTGTTGTTAGCATTCGCCTTATTTCTCTAATCCCCAAGGTGGTGTGCGTTGCACTGTGGTTTTTATTTTGCACCTGCCGGCCCAGTGCATCCAACTTCAGCATGCATTTTATGTAAGTGTCTGCTTCCTCCTGCATTTTCTAAGGGTTTGCTTCCACGGGGTAATGGCCAGTGCTGTGATGGGGATTGAACTCCGGATTGTGAGATGTGCCGCTTAACCACTAGCCCACACACCGTCCCCAGCTGAGTCCAAATGTCTGTGCTTTGTTTTTTTATAAATTTTCGGCTTCATCTTCTTCTATCTCAGAAACTAACACAACAAAAACAATAACAATAACATCAACAAGTTCTTTATTAATTTATGTCTCTACACACAACACAATCATATCTATAGGCCAACTAATAAAAAGGTTACATGCTCTCAAAGTCTACAACCAAAGTAAAATGTGACGTGCCGAGAATTAATGCAGCTGCTCTGCAAGGGAAATTACGTCCATTTTTTAGTGCAGCCTGGTGAAAGTTAATATTTCATGAGTATTTTCTGTCACATTATCACTCCCAGTGCTGTCAAAATAGTTGTGCAGTGGATCCCTGGACACTCAAGCACACCTGGCAATGACAAGGCAGACAGACTAGCAAAGGAGGGATTAAGTCAAGAACAGCCACACACAACAACAACTTTACAACCAGCTCATACGATCAGCAAACAAAGAAACTGGGCTGAACAGATGGTCCATGGGAAACGGAAAGAGAGGTCTACAGAATTATGGCAAGCCACAGTCCAAATGCCAGTATAAATCAACTCGCAAGGAAGGATCAGAGCACCATTTTCTGACCCAGAATCCAACACATCCCACTAAACAAACAACTGAACAGAATCCAACCACAACATACTCCTGAGTGCCAGCTGTGCACACATCAATATGAAACCGTTGGTTATCATCTCTTTGAGTGCTCAGCGCTAAATTTTTTTAGGAAAATGCTACTTCCTCCAAGGCCAGATACGTGGAACATCTTGTATGGCACAAAGCTGATCAACACGTGCAGATACCATTACATGGCATTGGGCCAAAGGGGGAGAGCCCAGATGCTGCTTGATCCTTAACAACAAGAAGAACAACAACATGAGTTTCTGTGAACTTCTTCCTGAGCTTGAAGCAAAACTTGATGTTGATTTCGAGAAACACAAAACACTATATGCATGCACATATACAATCAGCTACAAGATGAAAAACAAATCACAGCAGAAAAACATCGGGAATCTGTAAGGTACTTAACCTTAGGCACGCTACATAATTTTTGAAAAAAATTTGACCTAATTAATTTTCTTAATCAGTCGCTGTGGTAGTCGTCTTTCAAAATTTGTAACTTTTATGTTTGTTTGTCAATAAATATGATTTTCTGGCGTGTAGATACACAATAGCATAACGAACATGTGGGTGTTATTGTTTTTGTTGTATGTTTGTTAGTTTTTGAGATTTAAAAAGATGAAGTTGAAAATTTATGAAAATCTCGGGAAAAATTTGGACTCGACCACTAGGCCTAGTCGCTTCGATAGAAAACCATGGAAACCACAACAACGTATCGATACTGTGTTTACAATATCGCCACAACTGTTAGTTTCAATTCAAACGTAGTTCTTTCATTTAAACAAACAAAATAAACAGATCTACGCGATAAAAATCTTTCTCAACAACCTACTTCCCCTTTCGCAAAAAGTCGGCTTGCTCCAAACGGCGTATACAAAATTAAAACTGTTCAAAAGCCATTTGTAATCGAACACACGATACTTTAACCGGCAAAATATCGTGTATATATGGAGGACGTACTCAGCAGTAAAAAATGGCTGTCAGGAGTGACTCCGTTCAAAAAAAAATTTTTTTTTTCCGCACACCGTTTTTGCAGGCCGAGCTGGTTAGAAGAGATCGGACAAGGGCGTGCTTAAGGTTAAGAAAGCCATCACTAGGCAGCGCCACTGACTAGAAGTTGATACGACATCGAATTGGTGCACAATTTAATGTTCTTGAACTTTTAAAAACAGATTTTATAAATGAATGTGGTCCTCGGTCAACTCAATGAAATGGTCTCTGGTTCCTGCCTGGAAGAAGCTTACCATCCTTTGACCTATGTCTTACATAATTCATCTTTGTAAAGGAGGGGACGGCGTGGGCTAGTGATAATGTGACAGGGCTCACAAGCCGAAGGTGCTGGGTTCAATCCCCATCACAGCACCAGTCGTTACCCTATGGAAGCAACCCCTTAGAAAAAGCAGGAGGAAGCAGACCCTTACATAAAATGCATGCCAAAGTCGAATGCACTGGGCGGACAGGTGCAAAATAAAAACATATTGCAATGCACATCGCCTTGAGGAATAGTAAATAAGGCAAAAGCAGAAAAAAAAGTCTTTGTGAAGCATTTAAGTTTTAGATTGCCAGAGACTCTCACTTTGTCCCTTCTCCTGTCAGTAGGATCCGTCCCACCATGAGAAGGCCATGAATTGGGTTCAAGCTGTCAAACAAAATGTCTTGATCACGGTTGGAAGCATTTAGCTGGAATTTATAGATAGAACTGGACCTCACATATTGACAAGACAAAATATGGCAAATGAGAAAAAGGACTAGTTAGAAGTTTGACTCCATATTTAATTCCATACCCAGCATTTGGGAGCTAAAATAACATTATGGAGGCCCAAGTGAAGACAAACCTTTTCTCTGTTGTCCATACTTTCAGATCTACTACGGAGAGTCTGCGATGGTGATCCTGCAGTAAAATGGAGAAAAAGAAAACTGGTAATTATTATGACTCCTCAAATCTGAGGATTGCTAATTTATCAATCACAGCACCATTATCTAACATTAGATCAATCATACCACCATTATCTAACATTAGATCAATCATAGTGTCATTATCTAACATTAGATCAATCATACCACCATTATCTAACATTAGATTAATCATAGTGTCATTATCTAACATTAGATCAATCACACCACCATTATCTAACATTAGATTAATCATAGTGTCATTATCTAACATTAGATCAATCATACCACCATTATCTAACATTAGATCAATCATAGTGTCATTATCTAACATTAGATCAATCATAGTGTCATTATCTAACATTAGATCAATCATAGTGCCATTATCTAACATTAGATCAATCATAGTGTCATTATCTAACATTAGATCAATCATAGTGTCATTATCTAACATTAGATCAATCATAGTGTCATTATCTAACATTAGATCAATCATAGTGTCATTATCTAACATTAGATCAATCATAGTGTCATTATCTAACATTAGATCAATCATAGTGTCATTATCTAACATTAGATTAATCATACTACCATTATCTAACGTTAGATCAATCATAGTGTCATTATCTAACATTAGATCAATCATAGTGTCATTATCTAACATTAGATCAATCATAGTGTCATTATCTAACATTAGATCAATCATAGTGTCATTATCTAACATTAGATTAATCATACTACCATTATCTAACATTAGATCAATCATAGTGTCATTATCTAACATTAGATTAATCATAGTGCCATTATCTAACATTAGATCAATCATAGTGTCCTTATCTAACATTAGGTCAATCATCGTGCCATTATCTAACATTAGGTCAATCATCGTGCCATTATCTAACATTAGATCAATCATAGTGCCATTATCTAAAATTAGGTCAATCATCAATCATACTGCCATTATCTAACATTAGGTCAATCGTAGTGACATGTTTCTCAAGGAACCCCCGAGTCAAGTTAGATAGTGATGCCCAAGGGGTTTCTGGGAGAACTCTTGAGAGACAGTGACAAGAATAGTACCACTGCCACACTGCTGTAAGAAGCATGAACAGTACAGTGTAGCACAAACTAAAGAAGAAGACTCTCCAATTCATAAAATTGCAGACCCAACCAAGCACACAGGCTAGAAACCAGCAAAGTGTGTGACAGCCTTCATGGTTAGAAAGAAAGCTCTAGAAAAAAAATCCCCATTTATAATACAAGCAAAAAAGAGCGAATAATTCATTTTGCTGGGGATTGATAGAAGAATCAGGTGAGTGACAACTTTATATTTTTTCTTTCATTCTGCAGGCTGCTCTATCATATAGACCAGTGGTTTCCAACCATTAAAAATCAGGGGCTAGAATGTCAATTTGGGCAGGCCCTTGGCTCAGACTTTACATACAATTATTGATACCCACACATAACCATATTATTATAACTGAATAAAAAAGAGATATATTTGTATACTTTATCAATGATGTTTATCTGACTCAGTACTGATTCATGAAATATTGCCGGAATCCTGGCACTATTTTTCTGTTTTTTTAAAAATAAGTAATTGGCGGGCAGCAATGTAACATGTGGGAGACTGGTTGGACATTCTTTCAAAGAACTATCTATCACTCACGGATTAACTGCTCCTGCGGCACCAGAAAGTCACTATCACCACTGATACAGAGCGAGAAGCAAAGCTGATTGGCTGGCTGTAATGGCAACTGCGATTTAATATTCTCATCACTCCACGTTAGCATCCTGGACAGAGAACCTGTTGAGCAAAGCACATGAGCAAATGAAGACTAGAATAAATAATCCAGAGAACAAGTTTCATTTTCTTCTGCGTTCGTTCTCAATCTCCCGCTACCAAACCCTGAACACAGACTGGCAAAAGAAGGTGCAAGACTACCACAAACAGATACTAGTATGACGTACGAAGAGTCAAAACGGCTTATCAAAGCCAGATACATGACCAAATGGGAAACCGAACATACTGGCTACACCAAAAACGATGTCTATTACCAGTTGAACCGAAAAGAGCAGGTCGTTGTCTTCAGACTTCGCACTGGCCACAATAGACTGAGGCACCACCTATTCAACAAATTGAAGATAGGTGGTACCGACGAATGCCCGTGCGGTACTGGCAAAATGACCGCTGAACATCTGCTGCAGAACTGCCCGACATACGAGGATCAGAGAGAGCAGATGTGGCCATCACCAGTGGAACTGTAAGACAAGCTCTATGGCAGTGGCGACAGCCTCAGGATGACCGCCGCTTTTTTTGAAAAAATAATGGTTACTGTCTGACTGCGTACGAAGAAGAAGAAACCCTGAACAGGGCTTTGAAAGTAGCAGGATGTAGTCCAGAGAACGGAATGCGCTGTGTTACTAGTTTATAGCTTGACTACGATATTTGCACCTTTCAGTCTGACACATCCGTCTTTGGCAGAGAACAAGTTTAAATGAACCTTTACAAGACCACACACAAAATGTCCCCTGCAGTTGCACTATTTTTCAGCACATCACAATTTTCTATGGTTGTTGACTTTGAGAGCCTGAAACCTTTTTAATTAGTTAGTCTATAGATATCATTTTGTTGTGTGTATTGACATAAATTAATAAAGAACTTGGTGTTATTTTTGTTGTTCTTCGTATGTTAGTTTCTGAGATACAAGAAGATGAAAATTTATAAAACAAAGCACAAACATTTAGACTCACTGATTATGGAATGTCACTTCTTAATGTAATCCTTTCGAAATCAACACAAAACACTGTTACTGTTCTTGTTAAGATAGGCATGTCTGTTAGTCTTCACTTCAAACGTATTTATTATATCTATATAAACGAACTAAACAGATCTGCCCTACAAAGATCTTCTACAACAACCTACTTCCCCATCCCCAATAATGGGCCGAGCCCACACTGATTGAAAACAACAATATATCCTTTCAAAACTCTTTCTATAAAATCCACCTACATTTTCGTGGTTAATTAATTTGGCAAGATCAGTGACGATAGTGTAAAATCAAATCAGCCGCACTTTCATAGTTTTCTATGGCACACCGATTGTTTATTTATGATAAAATCAGCACTTAGCGTCAGGTAATTCTTTGGTCGCTATGCTGAAATTGTTGTCAGTCGAATAAAAATGACAAAGGCGAGATAAAAGTTAAAATAAAAGGTAAAGGCAGTCCTCTAGCTGTAACTGCGAACAGGGATGAAGTGTTAGGCCTCATTATACACGGTCTCAGCTTTATTTTTGTAGGTAGGGGTAACTAATTTATGTAGCACTTTATGCAAGTGGGTTATTGTCCTTGCAGACTTTAATTAATTATTACTGTGTCCACACACATTGTGTCTTAGTCTGCTTTTAGACGTGGCCACTATAAGATCTGGCAAGATTTACCTTGTGTCTACACACACTTAGACGTGGCCACTATAAGATCTGGCAAGATTTACCTTGTGTCTACACACACTTAGACGTGGCCACTGTGAGATCTGGCAAGATTTACCTTGTGTCTACACACACTTAGACGTGGCCACTGTGAGATCTGGCAAGATTTACTCTGTGTCCACACAGACGTTCTTAGACCTGGCAATTGTCTATATGTACACAAACACAAATCGTATCTATACAACAAACAAAAAAAGATACAGGCTCTCAAAGTCAACAATGTAGAAAAATGCAGCTAAAGAAAAAAATTGCTTAATTTTGTAATATAGCCTGGCTAAGGTTAACAATATGACCAATATGATACGCACAGTATGAACAGGCTACTTCCGTATGTTGCTATGATCAGTATGAACAGGCTACTTCTGTATGTTGCTATGATTAGTATGAACAGGCTACTTCTGTATGTTGCTTAAAGACGAGACAATCTCCGGTAATCTTACCTTGACTGTCATTCTTGGATGTTAGCTTGACTGTCAGCATCTCCACGCTGTACTCTGATGTGTTCTGAACGGTCACTAAGCATTCAGTGCTTGAGAGATATAAAAACTTTGAAAATTAGCTGACACAAACTTCTTCTTTTGATTATCAGGATAACAAGTTTTGACATTTTGTATTCTTTGTATCATATTTATGGTGTTGTCTTGAAAGTTTTCTTTCAGATCAGAGGACTTTCACACTCAGCAGGTTGTTTGTGTGTGTGAATGGTGGGGTGTTCGATGTCATGAGTTGGAGAGTATTCTATCCGAATGGAAAAATTAGACTATAACAAGTTTTTTAATATACAGCCACCCACAAGAACAAGAGGGCATAACTACAAATTAACTAAAGAGAGGTACAGATTAGATATTAGGAAATATTTTTTAAAGTCAGATAGTGGTGAATGCTTGGAATGCATTGCCACGGGAGGTAGTGGAGGCAGTGACAGTTAATGCATTTAAGAGTAAATTGGATGCGCATAGCTTTTACAGGAAGGTGATGTAAATTAAACTGGTTGTATACAGACTCTGCAGAGTCTTCTAAACCAGTATAAAGACATTAAGTTAAAGAATTAGACATCCCTCTCTTTCTCATCTCTGTCATACACAGAGACAACAGAAAAACCTCAAGTAATCTGATACATCTTCTTCTACATGCTCCATATCAAGCATAATACTGACATAATCTTCTACTATGGGGTGTAGAGGTCTATCATGGGGTGTAGAGGTCTTCTACCATGGAGTGTAGAGGTCTATCATGGGGTGTAGAGGTCTTCTACCATGGAGTGTAGAGGTCTATCATAGGGTGTAGAGGTCTTCTATCATGGGGTGTAGAGGTCTATCATGGAGTGTAGAGGTCTTCTACCATGGGGTGTAGAGGTCTTCTATCATGGGGTGTAGAGGTCTATCATGGGGTGTAGAGGTCTTCTACCATGGAGTGTAGAGGTCTATCATGGGGTGTAGAGGTCTTCTACCATGGAGTGTAGAGGTCTATCATAGGGTGTAGAGGTCTTCTATCATGGGGTGTAGAGGTCTATCATGGGGTGTAGAGGTCTTCTACCATGGGGTGTAGAGGTCTTCTATCATGGGGTGTAGAGGTCTATCATGAGGTGTAGAGGTCTTCTACCATGGAGTGTAGAGGTCTATCATGGGGTGTAGAGGTCTTCTACCATGGAGTGTAGAGGTCTATCATAGGGTGTAGAGGTCTTCTATCATGGGGTGTAGAGATCTTCTATCATGGGGTGTAGAGATCTTCTATCATGGGGTGTAGAGGTCTTCTATCATGGGGTGTAGAGGTCTATCATGGGGTGTAGAGGTCTTCTATCATGGGATGTAGAGGTCTTCTACCATGGGTGGTAGAGGTATCTTCTTGTTCTTGTGGCTTATGGTTTCTACAGGATGGACACTTCCTGAAAACAAATGTTCACAATTGTCAAGTTTTTGTCAAGATGTCACCTCACCTTTGACCAGCAAACAGAATGGCTGATCCAGTTGCCACAACATCGGCACTGCCTACAGATGTAAACACTGCTGACTTTGGTAGCGAGCAGGACAAAGTCATCTGAGGTAATGCTGGAACGACATCTACAACAATCTCTGTCATGGGTGAAGGTTTCAGGTTGACGAGGTCACGAAGACGACAGTTACTCTTGACCCCAAAGACAACCGTTGTGTAACCTATTTTAAAAATGGCTGCTGTTATTTCAAGCATATATAAAAACTTGTCCTTTTATTAATAGACATATTATTCTCATTATTTTTAATTATATTGAGTATGAGGCTGAGTGGTTTCAATACGGGTCTTCCGTCAATGGGGACTGGGGTTCAAAATCTCAGTAAAGCCAAGGTTATTTTTCTAGCAGGAGTAAAGTAGAAGCCTAGCCTGCTCACTGCGATCACCAGGGCAAATGGCTTTTATTCCTCAATGTTGTAGTATTTCTGCTATGCACTCTATCCATCTACTACATGGTCTTCCTTGTGGCTTGTAGCCAGATACTCATGTATTATTTCTGTTATTTCATCTATCCATCTACTACATGGTTTTCCTTGTGGCTTGTAGCCAGATACTCATGTATTATTTCTGTTATTTCATCTATCCATCTACTACATGGTTTTCCTTGTGGCTTGTAGCCAGATACTCATGTATTATTTCTGTTATTTCATCTATCCATCTACTACATGGTTTTCCTTGTGGCTTGTAGCCAGATACTCATGTATTATTTCTGTTATTTCATCTATCCATCTACTACATGGTTTTCCTTGTGGCTTGTAGCCAGATACTCATGTATTATTTCTGTTATTTCATCTATCCATCTACTACATGGTTTTCCTTGTGGCTTGTAGCCAGATACTCATGTATTATTTCTGTTATTTCATCTATCCATCTACTACATGGTTTTCCTTGTGGCTTGTAGCCAGATACTCATGTATTATTTCTGTTATCTCATCTATCCATCTACTACATGGTTTTCCTTGTGGCTTGTAGCCAGATACTCATGTATTATTTCTGCTATGCACTCTATCCATCTACTACATGGTCTTCCTTGTGGCTTGTAGCCAGATACTCATGTATTATTTCTGTTATGCACTCTATCCATCTACTACATGTCTTCTATGTGTCTCTTAATCAGATCTTCTTGCATTATTTCTGTTATTTCATCTATCCATCTACTACATGGTCTTCCTTGTGGTTTGTAACCAGATATTCTTGTGTTATATGTGCACAATGGTAGTTAGTCAGCTTGCATTCCCAAGAGATCACTGAGACATATTGTTTCCTGTCTTGCTATGTATTCACCACATGAGTAAGTTGTCCCAATAATTCTTATTCTATCTCTCCTGATGACTTCTTCGTCTATTTAACTGATGCTATGTTTCTAGTCCGGTGAGGTTCACGAAGGAGACTGCGTTTTCCCCAGGCCAGACTGCCTCTCTTTGGTCTGCATAGGTCGGGCAGTCCTGCAGAATCTATTCTTATGTTTGATAGAGTGCTCCACAATCGTACGTGGCGGTGTCTCCGAGACCCCTTCTGTGGAGGTGGGCCTTGAGTCTACAATGTCCCGTTCTGAGTCTGAAGATCTTTGTCTGCCCATCTCTGCCAAGTTTGTCTATGCTGCTATTTTCTGGCTTGTATTCTTTGTGCTGGTCTCTCCATTCTGTCCTCATAGATCGTTTGATGAGTGTCTTTGCTTCTTTATAGCTCTGTGGGTGGGGAGTCTTCGAGCCTCAACTTTTGGCTTTTGCAAGCTCATCTGCTTTCTCGTTTCCAGGGATCCCAAAGTGGGCGGGAATCCCTTGCAGGACTAAATTAATTTTTTTAGACAGCAATCCTATGTTGCATTTTATTTCATGTGAGACTCAATCTTGTTTGGGGCTTGAGATGGCCTGAGAACATTTCTGGGGTCTAGCTTGTTTGGGGCTTGAGATGGCCTGAGAACACTTCTAGGGTCTATCTTGTTTGGGGCTTGAGATGGCCTAAGAACACTCCTGGACTCTATCTTGCTTGGGGCTTGAGATGGCTTGTAGTACACTCCTGGAGTCTGTCTTGTTTGGGGCTTGAGATAGCCTGAGAACACTCCTGGAGTCTATCTTGTTTGGGCCTTGAGATGGCCTGAGAACACTTCTAGGGTCTATCTTGTTTGGGGCTTGAGATGGCCTAAGAACACTCCTGGAGTCTATCTTGTTTGGGGCTTAGGAACACTTCTGGAGTCTATCTTGTTTGGGGCTTGAGATGGCCTAAGAACACTCCTGGAGTCTATCTTGTTTGGGGCTTGAGATGGCTTGTAGTACACTCCTGGAGTCTATCTTGTTTGGGGCTTGAGATGGCTTGGAGTACACTCCTGGATTCTATCTTGTTTGGGGCTTGAGATGGCCTGAGAACACTCCTGGAGTATATCTTGTTTAGGGCTTGAGATGGCTTGGAGTACACTCCTGGAGTCTTATCTTGTTTGGGGCTTGAGATGGCCTGAGAACACTTCTGGAGTCTACCTTGTTTGGGGCTTGAGATGGTCTGAGAACACTTCTGGGGTCTATCTTGTTTGGGGCTTGAGATGGCCTGAGAACACTTCTGGGGTCTATCTTGTTTGGGGCTTGAGATGGCTTGAGAACACTCCTGGAGTCTATCTTGTCTGGAGCTTGAGAACACTCCTGGAGTCTATCTTGTCTGGGGCTTGAGAACACTCCTGGAGTCTATCTTGTCTGGGGCTTGAGATGGCCTGAGAACACTTCTGGGGTCTATCTTGTTTGGGGCTTGAGATGGTCTGAGAACACTTCTGGGGTCTATCTTGTTTGGAGCTTGAGAACACTTCTGGAGTCATCTTGTTTGGGGCTTGAGATGGCCTGAGAACACTTCTGGAGTCTATCTTGTCTGGGGCTTGAGATGACTTGGCATACGCTCCTTCTCCTGGTGACGGACTTTAATGGGCTTACTCAGACATTTCATTTGAGACATCTGAATTTCCCTCTCATCATGTGCTCTGGACACGGACAAGTTTGACTTTGGTAGCAACAAGTTGGGATAAATATATACTGTTTCTCTTTCTTTCTGACTTTTGTCCGGAAAAGGATGTTGTGTCACAGTTTGCAGTGAGACTGGGACATCTGCAGTTTTTGGCCCAACACATCAGATTTCAGCACATTTTTGGGACCAGGTTTGCGATTCTTACTCTCTTAGCCAGACTACATTATATAGACTGGTCCCAGGGCCGCCACTTGGAGGTAGAATAGCATCTTGGTCAGCTATGGTTTGTTGACCATATCATGCCTTCCATCTTCTGCACAAATGCACAATCTATCTTTATCTGAACCAGCAGTTAAAGTTTTAAAAAACAGACACATCTTTATATACTTGTGTCATTCTTGGTCAATGGTTGATGATTTACAAAACAATCAGTGACAATCATGTCTGGACAGCAACACACTTCCTCCACTTTGCTTGATCTGCAACCATGTTTTGTTGAGTGTCCAAGCTCTGGATCATGTTTTTCACTTTGGCTTCTGTGACTTGGCAATAGATAGGACACACAAATGGACATCTAGTGTTCCTACAACTGTAAATATCTCCCTGGTTCTCCACTAATGAGATGGAGAGATATGTCAAGTCTTTGGTCCAACATGATACTCCAGGGCAAGACAAAGGAATAAATTAGTTTTCTTTCTCATTGACCATCAGGTACTCAAATCAATGGCTCCACCATAAGACAGCCACATCAATAGCTCCATCATAATACACCCACATCAATAGCTCCACTCTCACACACCCACATCAATAGCTTCACCCTCACACACCCACATCAATAGCTCCACCCTCATACACCCACATCAATAGCTCCACCCTCACATCAATAGCTCCACCCTCACACACCCACATCGATAGCTCCACCCTCACACACCCACATCAATAGCTTCACCCTCACACACCCGCATTGATAGCTCCACACCCACATCAATAGCTCCACCCTCACACACCCACATCAATAGCTCCACCCCCCACCATAAGACACCCACATTGATAGTTCCACTATCACACACCCACATCGATAGCTCCACACCCACATCTATAGCTCCACCCTCACACACCCACATCAATAGCTCCACCTCCACACACCCACATATATAGCTCCACCATAATACACCCACATCAATAGCTCCACCATAAGACACCCACATCGATAGTTCCCCTATCACACACCCACATCAATAGCTCCACACCCACAGCTCCACCCTCACACACCCACATCAATAGCTCCACCTCCACACACCCACATATATAGCTCCACCATAATACACCCACATCAATAGCTCCACCCTCACACACCCACATCAATAGCTCCACCCTCACACACCCACATCAATAGCTCCACCCTCACACACCCACATCAATAGCTCAACCATAAGACACCCACATCGATAGTTCCACTATCACACACCCACATCGATAGCTCCACACCCACATCAATAGCTCCACCATAAAGCACCCACATCAATAGCTCCACACCCACATCAATAGCTCCACCATAAAGCACCCACATCAATAGCTCCACACCCACATCAATAGCTCCACCATAAGACACCCACATTGATAGTTTCACTATCACACACCCACATCAATAGCTCCACCATAAGACACCCACGTTGATAGTTCCCCTTTCACACACCACATCAATAGCTCCACCATAAGGCACCCACATCGATAGCTCCACACCCACATCAATAGCTCCACCATAAAACACCCACATCGATAGCTCCACACCCACATCAATAGCTCCACCATAAAACACCCACATCGATAGCTCCACACCCACATCAATAGCTCCACCATAAGACACCCACATTGATATTTCCCCTTTCACACACCACATCAATAGCTCCACCATAAGGCACCCACATCGATAGCTCCACACCCACATCAATAGCTCCACCATAAAACACCCACATCGATAGCTCCACACCCACATCAATAGCTCCACCATAAAACACCCACATCGATAGCTCCACACCCACATCAATAGCTCCACCATAAGACACCCACATTGATATTTCCCCTTTCACACACCACATCAATAGCTCCACCATAAGGCACCCACATCGATAGCTCCAGACCCACATCAATAGCTCCACCATAAGACACCCACATTGATATTTCCCCTTTCACACACCACATCAATAGCTCCACCATAAGACACCCACATCAATGGCTCCACTTTCAGATCCCCACATCAATGGCTCCACTTTCAGATCTCCACATCAATGGCTCCACTTTCAGATCTCCACATCAATTCTTGCACTTTCTTCAAATATTCAAGATCATAAAAAATTGCCATCGTACTTCCATTGCTGACTGAAAACCGTAGGATCAATTGTTGACTTTTGACCCTCACAAATAATGACATTTGTGCACTGCAATATATTTGACTTGGTTGCTGTGGAAGGATGCTCAGACCATGTCTGATAATGTAGCTCCATAGCTCCCCTTTATCGAAGTTCCAAATTTCTGAACCCAGTGTCCTATCAGCAGCACAACTTCTATTTACAGCACACAAACGTTTGTGAATGTTGCCCACACTTTCTTGCTCTACCCCCAAGAATTCAATTACAGCTTGTTGTTTGTAACATGTGTCACAAACAGATACCATTTTAACTAACTACTACAGCAGCTCTGTCTGTCTGTAGACCGTTCAATTACGCACACATATGTAGGAAATATCAGTGTTATGACCTGTCAATTTTCACTTGTTATCTTTATGCTGGGATGAAAGAGAAATGTGGGGCATTACTTTCTGAGCAACCATGACATAATCTACTTTTAACCATCAGTACCGCCACTACTTACGAAATATTTCCATTTGAAAATATGCCAACACTGATAGAGGCTTTCATATTAGTTGTTTTATTTGTTAACAAAAACCATTTAAATATTTTAAATAAAAAATATAAAAGCAATCACCCAAAACTGTGAGCGTTCCGACCTTCTTTGGCTTCACGGTTAACTTGACATTCATGACACCTAAATCGGGTGGGATCGATGGAGTGGCGGGAAAAATGTCTGTCTCCAAGTCGGACGTCAGTAAACTCTGATCAAATACAAAAATAAAATATAATAAAATATAAAGTAAACATATTTGAATTATTTAGCCACCATGAAGTGACATGTTGCATCCAGCAAAGTTCAACACTAAACATATTTGAATTATTTAGCCACCATGAAGTGGCATGTTGCATCCAGCAAAGCTCAACACTAAACATATTTGAATTATTTAGCCACCACGAAGTGGCGTGTTGCATCCAGCAAAGCCCAACACTAAACATATTTGAATTATTTAGCCACCATGAAGTGACGTGTTGCATCCAGCAAAGTTCAACACTAAACATATTTGAATTATTTAGCCACCATGAAGTGGCATGTTGCATCCAGCAAAGTTCAACACTAAACATATTTGAATTATTTAGCCACCATGAAGTGGCATGTTGCATCCAGCAAAGCTCAACACTAAACATATTTGAATTATTTAGCCACCATGAAGTGGCGTGTTGCATCCAGCAAAGTTCAACACTAAACATATTCCTACCAACATTAACAAAATGATTTAGATTGACCCCGACTGACTTATGTACTGGAACACTGAAACTCAATCAGGCAGATCAGTGCCTAGCCTACTTACTGCGTACTAGTTTTCTAGTCAGGGTAATACTGTTTGTATTGGTTATTGTATGATTTCTGTTATTTCCTTTAATTTTTCTCATGGGGAGCTGAGGTTTCCTCTCCTTGATCAAGCATGTTTTGTATTCATAATAATGAGGTCAGAGGACAGCGTGATAATTTATAGACTCAAAAAGTTGAAATACTTTCAGTGTCAATTTGTGTTATGCCATCACTGAAGCTGAACAACCCAGGCACGAGATCACCAGTGTAAATGTATGCTTGCCAATGCTGTTGTCAGCCATTCAAGCAGAAGGCTTTCTGTATCTGCAGAAGGACATGTGTGATGATGGAATACAAACATCAGTTGCAGAAATTATATAAGCTTAAGTACACAGGTTTTCTGGTGGGCTTTATCATGGATTGTTTGTTGTTTCTGCAGGTCTAGATCCACAGATCAAACTTCCCTTAGCTGAAGTACACATGATTAATGGGCAGGTCGTAAATATTAGCAGCAGTATCGTGGATTGTTTGTTGTTTCTGTAGGTCTAGATCCACGGATCAAACTTCCCTTAGCTGAAGTACACATGATTAATGGGCAGGTCGTAAATATTAGCAGCAGTATGATCATTATGTCAATGACCAGACATCAACACTGTCAATGACAACAGCATGCCACAGAAATATGATAATCTGCTCAGTAAAAAGATAAAGTTCACATCTGAATGATGTTTGGTCCTCATGGGGTTCTGTGCAAGCATGCAACAACCAATCAAAAACCAGAATTTCAAACCTTACTGAAAAACAACTAACAGGTTTCTGAACGAGCTGCGTGTCGTTGTTATCTTGTTCCATTTTCACTCAAGCCAGAGTGCAGGGCCACATCTACAGTTAGTCTCTTTATGTAATGGTGGTTTAACGTGTTTTACATATGAGGTTGCTAGCCACATGCACAACTCTCTTTCATCTATAGTCACCTTCTATGACACATGATGGAGGTGCAGTGATCCTATTCTGTTCTACCCAGTGAGGGGCCCGAGGGTCCCCTATGAGAGCCGGATGCAGCGACTTATATTGATCCAATGTCCTGGTAGCAAAATCTGGCAGGTTACCTATTTCCCACTTCAGTGTACAGAGGTACCTCGCTGCATCTCCAACAAGTGTCCCATGTCTGTCCAGCTCAGCTGGCAACACATTTTCAGACAACAGATGTCGTCGTTTTGTAGATAATGTTAAGAATCTCGTAGTTACAAAAGCAAATGCATGTTTCATGCACCAATGACATGATTATTGAAATGAATTTTTTGTAGATGTTTAGTGATTAAATCGTTTTAAAATATTTGCCGCATTTCTGTAATGATGTCAACACTTTGAAATGTCTTTTGTGATTACTTTATAATGATAGGAAATGTTGGTAGACATAGCGAACACAACTTTTTTTGTGAAATGTTTACTCGGGGGACGGCATGGCCCAGTGGTAAAGTGACACATCTCACAAGCCGAAGGTGCTGGGTTTGCTCCCCATCTCAGCACTGGCCATTACCCCGGGAAACAAACACTTAAAAAATGCAGCAGGAAGCAGACCCTTACATAAAATGCATACCGAAGTCGGATGCACTGGGCAGACAGGCGCAAAATAAAAACACAGTGCAACGCGCACTGCCTTGGGGAAGATAAAATAAGGTGAACAGCAAAAAAAATTGTCAAATGTTTACGAACTATTTGTAATTATATTTGTATTCAGCCAAATAGTAAAATGTCTTAATTTGGTCAAATATTAAAAGACCTCTTTATTCGGCTGAATAGTAAAACACCTCATTCAATGCATCTCTACTTATAATATCATTTCAAGCATCCATTTATGAAAGTATTGCATGCTACAAAAATTGTTCTAGAAAACGAAGAATCAAAAATGTCATGGGAGACCCAAGTAAACAGACCATATAAAATATTTTTAGCTCGTCGGCCAGTGGGTTGGTCAACTGTAGAGATGCTTCACAAATGTCACCACAAACCCACTTGAAATCTGTCATGAGAAAAATCTGCTATTAGAAAATCAGAAATTAGTGGGTAAAAGTACCAATAATGACTGGAACTTTCATTCCTATTCTAATCAGAAATTAGTGGGTAAAAGTACCAATAATGACTGGAACTTTCATTCCTATTCTAATCAGAAATTAGTGGGTAAAAGTACCAATAATGACTGGAACTTTCATTCCTATTCTAATCAGAAATTAGTGGGTAAAAGTACCAATAATGACTGGAACTTTCATTCCTATTCTAATCAGAAATTAGTGGGTAAAAGTACCAATAATGACTGGAACTTTCATTCCTATTCTAATCAGAAATTAGTGGGTAAAAGTACCAATAATGACTGGAACTTTCATTCCTATTCTAATCAGAAATTAGTGGGTAAAAGTACCAATAATGACTGGAACTTTCATTCCTATTCTAATCAGAAATTAGTGGGTAAAAGTACCAATAATGACTGGAACTTTCATTCCTATTCTTTTGCTGTGCCCTTTATCCCCTGTGAGGGGGATTGAGGGGAGGGGTGCATAGGCCCCTAACCGATCCTCTCTGAGCAGGCCTGCCCTGTTCTAGCCAGATTCTCCCCATTTTTCTAGTATCTGTGTCTAGGAGTTTTCTCCGCTGCACCCTGCTGCAGCAGTAAAGCATGAGCTAGTACATGTATCTAGTTGGTCTAATACTCTAGCACATGTCTTTTTTAGCAGCAGGCGACATACATCCTTGGAGGTCCATGGTTTGAATCTGGATTGTCTATTACTACCTTTCTTTTTCTGTTGTGTTGGGGAATATAATGTCTGGTGTTATGTTTTCTGTTATCTGATGTATATGGTTCCTGCTGTCTGGTATATATGCTTTCTGTTGTATATGGTTCCTGCTGTCTGATGTATATGTTTTTTTGTTGTATATGTTTTCTGTTATCTGTTGTATATGGTTCCTGCTGTCTGATGTATATGTTTTTTGTTGTATATGTTTTCTGTTATCTGTTGTATATGGTTCCTGCTGTCTGATGTATATGTTTTTTTGATGTATATGTCTTCTGTTATCTGTTGTATATGTTTTCTGTTATCTGGTGTATATGTTTACTGCTGTCTGGTGTATATCTTTTCTGGTGTATGTGTTTTCTGCTGTCTGTGTTTCCTGTTGTCTGGTGTATACGTTTTCTATTGTCTGGTGTAATGTTTTCTGATATCTGATTCTGGTGTATATGTTTTCTGGTGTTATGTTTTCTGTAATCTGATTCTGGTGTATATGTTTCCTACAAATGATAAAAGCAGTCATCTCTGTGAATGTGTTGGAATGAGATCAATGAAATGGAGAAAGCTGCTTGTAAAATGCAAACATGTGTGTTTGTGCTCTTGTGATTTAATTCCTGATGCTTTAATCTGTCAAAGGACAAATTTAATCATTGTGGAGGTCCACAAGCTATTTTTACGGCAAAATTTTTGATAGCTCGACATCTTATTTGACAGCTACATAAGCATTAGTCACTAGCCACTTGTTCATGCACTGTTTGTGCTGTTGTCTGACCATTATTCTGCAGTGGCAGCTGTGTTAATATATTTATAAATTGGAAATTAAATGTAATTAACAGCCACGATAAAGTCACAGATGAGCTCTGCGAGACTGGCCACTGCAGGGCTGTTGCTGATGATCAACTAAGTTTGTCGAGCTGTTCACCCTTCTACAGTCAATGTCAAGCTGGAGAATCTGCATGTGTTTTATAGCTGGTGAGCTGTGTCAATTATTAGTAACTGTTGTGGTGTCAGGCAGTGAGCCCTGGCCAGCACATGTTGCAATGTTTCACATGGATGGGTGCAGTTGCTGCAGATAGGTTCATGTGCAGGGTCTAACTTGTTGAAGTATTGTTAATTCTTGAGGGGTTCTGTCCAATGTTGGAAAAGTATGCTCTGCTCACTGCATTGCAGTTTCTTGATGTAATTTTTGTTTGGCCATGTCATTACTTTAAACGTGGGAGGTCCAGTAGGCCCTTTCATCCTTCGGTTCAGCCATTCCTCTTGGAAGTTGTTTGTTTTTGCTTTGATATATGCATGTTGACTGGTGTGTTTACTTGATCCATGCTTGCTCCTAGTTTTGATAGTTAGTCTGCTTTCTCATTGCCTGACAGGTCTGACATAGTCCTGAAATCCACTGGAGTGTGACTTTGATGATAAGTGTTGTATGTATCTTATCAACTGTCTCAGTTGATTGCTGTCTTTAGCATTATTGGGTTAGTGTCTCTTGTCATTATACTTTCCAAAATTTGGGTTCCTACTGTAGGTGTATTTAACTGCCTTCCTGGGTAAAGGATTGGCCATTTTTGTGTTAGTTGCCATATTTAACTCTGCTGGGTACGGAGTGCTACAACAACTGGAGCCTTCCACGAGGTCTTATCCTAATATTTTGATACAAAAAAGAAAGAATAAATCATAAGAGACACCACATGCTTTCTTTGTTAGAACATGACAATCACAAACATGCATTTCACCAGAGAGCTAACACTACTTCATTGTCGGGGAACTTCACCATAGAGCTAACACTACTTCATTGTTGGGGGACTTCACCAGAGAGCTAACACTACTTCATTGTCGGGGGACTTCACCAGAGAGCTAACACTACTTCATTGTTGGGGGACTTCACCAGAGAGACAAAACTACTTCATTGTTGGGGGACTTCACCAGAGAGCTAACACTACTTCATTGTCGGGGGACTTCACCAGAGAGCTAACACTACTTCATTGTCGGGGGACTTCACCAGAGAGCTAACACTACTTCATTGTTGGGGGACTTCACCAGAGAGCTAACACTACTTCATTGTCGGGGGACTTCACCAGAGAGCTAACACTACTTCATTGTTGGGGGACTTCACCAGAGAGCTAACACTACTTCATTGTTGGGGGACTTCACCAGAGAGACAAAACTACTTCATTGTTGGGGGACTTCACCAGAGAGACAAAACTACTTCATTGTCGGGGGACTTCACCAGAGAGCTACACTACTTCATTACATCATTGTCGGGGAACTTCACCAGAGAGACAAAACTACTTCATTACATTGTCTGATGTAGGTGCACAAAATATATTTATGGATATATTTATAAAATTTGCATTATTTCTGAGTTTTAATTGCAATACCATTACAGTCTTTGACTTCCCATAACATTATAAAATCGTTTCAATTTCTGCCAATTCCGATTCCGTTCATTCATCCAGGAACACAGCCGCGGCACAAATCAAAGTGGAAATTCAGCAGAGTTTAAAAAAAAAATTCCATTGTACTTAGTCACAGCCTGTGAGAGGTGGGGGTGTACAGTGCCCTTTCTTGCTGTTTTTACTTTCCCTAACTCATGCGTCAATTACCCATTTACAGCTGGGTTGACTGGAGAAGAATCCCCCCCCCCCCCCCATTAAAATCACGGCCTGGATTGTGTTATTCCCCAAACGCGATTTAAACCGAGACATACTGTTACCATAGAAAATAGTGAATTGCTCACTATGAACTAAGCTAACACACCCCTCGGCACAAATAATTGGCTGCCTATATTCAGAGTTTCTATTTCTTCATACAAATATATCCTGAAGGTATTTTATTCACATAGGTTTGATAACGGATTCTTCTTCCTGATAATTATTTTCTTCTTTCTACAGCCTAGTCAAATGATGTACCAACTCCCATCGTTCTTCACTCACAAGAGACTGACCGTGACTCTTGCAGCAGTTCAGTGGACATTCCCATGGCTAACTCAACCAAATTATATTTTTTAAATTTGGCAATTACAAATAAAATATTGTTCATTTCAAAATGTTACAATTACTGATCAAATTTTAATTGAAAAAAAAAAAGAAGCATTTGATAATGAATCATAAACGTAAGAAAAGGAGGTTATAAAACGAGACCCATTGTGAAATATAACAGTACAATTGTGATGTGAAACTAAAAGAGTTGTGAGTCTCATAAGCGAAGTACTATTTGTATCACAAATGTTTTCCTGTTCTTGAACAAATCATTCTTACCTGGTCTGGTTTCATCGACACTTTTGTTGTTGAGAGAGAGGGGCGTGTAAATAAACACCCCAGAAGAGTTGTCTATGTCTGACTCAAGTTTGTTGACTTGTAAATGAGGGCTTGGGGGCAGAAGCCGAAAAGACCTGAACGTTGTGGAAATGGAGAATTTTCTTAGCAACATAACACCAAATTGTTCTGTGTTTTAACAATATTTTCCCACATTCATCATGATGCCCAAGGTGGAGCGCATTTCTTTGTTTTGTGTCTTATGGCCCAGTGCATCCATCTGATGTCAGTCCTTAAATAATTTCACAACACCCATAGCGAGTACAATCTTGCAGATTCATGCTTCCAAACACAAGCAATTGGTTTGTGAACCATGTCACTAACCCTTTAGTCAAACTTGAAATATAATTCCCTTACAATTCTCTCCCTTAGTTAAAGTGGACCAACAATAAATACTAACATCAGACAATGTCATTGCTTTATATTCTCTCCTTTTATTATATGCAGCTAACAATAAATACTAACAGAAAACGTCATTGCTTTATATTCTCTCCTTTTATTATATGCAGCTAACAATAAATACTAACAGAAAACGTCATTGCTTTATATTCTCTCCTTTATTATATGCAGCTAACAATAAATACTAACAGAAAACGTCATTGCTTTATATTCTCTCCTTTATTATATGCAGCTAACAATAAATACTAACAGAAAACGTCATTGCTTTATATTCTCTCCTTTATTATATGCAGCTAACAATAAATACTAACAGAAAACGTCATTGCTTTATATTCTCTCCTTTATTATATGCAGCTAACAATAAATACTAACATCAGAAAATGTCATTGGTGTATATTCTCTCCTTTATTATATGCAGCTAACAATAAATAATAACACCAGAAAATATGTTTGTTGTGTATCCTTTCCTGTAATTGCATGCACCACTCTACCAAGCTGTAAATTGGCACTTGATGCAGTTAGGGAAGGAAAGAGAACGAGAAGCAGAACTGGTCATCTCACCACACAAATGACTGAGATCTTGCACAAAGAAGTCTCTAACACTTCCTCATAGATGGCAGTGACTGCTATCTAACTACTTATACTTGTCTATTTGTAGAGAGAGCTAGCAAGAACAGTGATCTCACCTGACAGTTGGCAAGGACAATAAAGGTACTGGTGGCAAAATCAGCCCCGTGTCCAAGGCGATTGGTTGAGTGGTGCCAGCACACTTGGATGTCAATGTATGAGAGAGCTAGCAAGAACAGTGATCTCACCTGACAGTTGGCAAGGACAATACAGGTACTGGGGGCAAAATCAGCCCCGTGTCCAAGGCGATTGGTTGAGTGGTGCCAGCACACTTGGATGTCAATGTATGAGAGAGCTAGCAAGAACAGTGACCTCACCTGACAGTTGGCAAGGACAATACAGGTACTGGTGGCAAAATCAGCCCCGTGTCCAAGGCGATTGGTTGAGTGGTGCCAGCACACTTGGATGTCAATGTGGACAGGCCGGCGATAGCCTCCTGCTGGTCAGTGACGGTAAGGTGTGGCAGCAAGACGTCAACCAGGAGTGTCATGTGTCTGTAGAGACAAGGTTAAGATGGTGGATATCAGTCAATCAAAACCTGTCAGCACCCTGTGCGGCACATGTCTTTTTCTTTCTTCGATCCCCAGGAAACGAGTTATTCACTATCTTGTAGCAGACCCCACAGTTTGCCCTAGGGTTATTCTATCTTAAAACATTATCACACTCATCCACATCATTCCTGACCACACGCTGCAAATAATATAGCACACACCAGATGGCATATTTATTATATAATACTTATACCAGAAAAATGAGTAGTGAAATTACAAACACAATACAATACATATCATCTTAACTAAATATTCCTATATTATATATATGTTAAAATAAATATTAACTAAAGTGGAAATTTTAAGCATTAGCTGTTGATGGAATTCCCAACTATCTAAAACCCGGTTCTATTGCCCTACTCCCATTACATACACATCTCTTTAACTGCATCCTCAACACACCTTATCAAGAACTCTTCCTCACTCAAATTCCCTCAGGCGGGCGATCTGGTCATAACTCGTTCACAATGTGTCCTGCTTACAACAGACGTTCAGATTATCTATTAATACAAAACTCACACACCTATTTGAGTGATCCTGTTCTATCACTAACATTCGTACAACCGTCTATCAATCGCTCCTCTATCTAAGTCGGTGAGCTAAACATACTATCTAAATTCAGTCTCTCTCAAAAACTCTTCCTCACTCATCTCTCTATCCAGCCTCCTGAGCTAAACTTTGTCTCGAGTTATATACACTCAAGGAAAGTCAGAGCTTGACCAATGGATCTCAGGGGATGGCTCTATTCAGTCTTATTGGAACGAAATACTTTGCACACCTGTCACTCATCTATCGCAGCAAGCTCCGCTGCTGTCCCGACTGTCATTCATTCTCCCCCTACCCAAATCGGAAGGCCAGTGGTCAGCTCCTACCTGTCCACATACTTTGCCCCAACTCTGTTCTCCTTTGTTGAGATGGTGAGTGACCTTGACATGCATTCAGGTAGCTTTAAGCTTTAACATGTTCAGGTACCTTTGTTATCAGCAACCACATCACCCCTGTCCTAAACTCTTTGCTCCGGCGGGAACTGTTACAATCTTATTCTTGGATCATATGAGACTATTTGGACAAGACGAGCAAACTAACCACAAGAATGAATTCTAGCTTACTCAATATTCTTATGGCCGAGCCTTTCTTCTATTACAATAACTTGTCGCAGCGAGGCTGGCTCACTTGCTATTCTGGAAATTTTTTTGCGTTTTTACACAACACTACGAACTATGCAATCAGTTTCAGAAAGGAAAGTGTAAGTGCCATTGTGGCTGGCTCCAAATACCATCCGCTATTCAATCAGTGCTGCACACTCATTTGTGCTAGCCAATCGTCCATGATGTGCTGAAACTTAAGCTAGCCCTAAGCTAAGTACGACCACTGACAGTACATGTTGTTAACACTATACATTTCGGTAATGGCTTGACTTAGCCAATTGTTCCACTTTAACCAAGGGCTATAGAAGTCGTCTTCTCGTTTGCTTCAGCTTACAGTTTCTGCTAGCATCTGACCTCATGCTCAAACCTCCTTAGTCTCCATTTTCTGTTCTTTAGCAGTGCCTTTCAGAGCAAGTAACACACTGCACCTATTTGATAGTCCTGCACATAAATATCTCCCTAAAGCCTGCCATCATATGCAAGATCGTTTTTTGTTCTCCGCGATTGATCTGTCAGATTAAGCTTGTTTATTAAAACAATGTTCCGTTTAGCAGATGATCTTCTTTTCTTCTTCACCTTTTCCACCTTGGAGTGCAGGGTACATCATATCATTCAACCAACCCCAAGCAGCCCTGCCCTGCCTTCTCCAGGTATTCCTTGTTGATAGAAAGGAGGTAGGAAAACACTTTCGGTTTTGGTTGATCCGCGCCAATAGACCATATCAAAAGGCCTTTCTCATTCAAGGATGGCTCATTAAATATATTAGTTGACATTTTTGTAGTAAGGAGGTATTTATGGGGTGGGGGAGCTGGCCTTGTGTTCAACCCTTCTACTTTCTCGTCCGACCTTGGGATTGGACATGTCAGAGGTTTAGCAGTTAATATGCCATTTTACTCACATCAACTTCAGAAGTTCTTATCTTGTTTTGGAGAATGACTAATTCACCATCATCTACAAGAAGCCTAATGTGTGTGGAGAGTCTTCTTTCATAGAGTGGATAAAGCACAGGTCTCAAACAAACACACACCCAGCCCTTCCTTTCTGAGCCACACATCCTTGCTGTCTCCTGAGCATGTCTGCCTCAAACTCATTCTCCATGTGTGCCTCTATTTCCGTTACACAGATTGTCTTGTAATATTAAGAGCCAGTTTCCGTAATGTGTGACCTATCCACCTAGGTCTTCTGAAGGCTGTGGACTGGTCTTATCAGGGCATGTCCTTCTCAGGGTTAAACAAGAGTACAGACAAAACTAGAACAAGAACTACAAGACTCAACAGCACACTACAGAAGAATGGGTTACAACACAAAGGTAAACACACTCATGATATAGACAAAACATTGTCAACAATGATTGAACATGGCGTAGCCTGACCAAAAGCAAAACTAAATAAATAAAATAAAAATCTACCTCTAACAAAAAACCTATACAAACGATTACTAAAATTTTTTTTTAAATCTGTAATAGCTGTGAGCTGTTCAGAAGCTGTATTTCTCACCTGACAGCAATATGAGGGTTGCTCATACGCCTGGCTGCGTAGACCAGCTCATGCAGCACACGGTACTGTAACACAGGCCAGCCAACTGGGTGATCTGAAACAACAAACGGTTGTGGTATCGGTCATTTGACCAAATGGATGCATATTTAAAACCTCAGAACAGCTTAGGTGTTTTTCTACTGCAGAAATAATAAAATGCACACTGTTTGATGACTGCAGGGGCAAACAGCCTTTATTCCCCAGCAATGGAAATAAATACCATTATGATAAGTTTTAAAAATTTAGAATTCCATAGAATCCACAATAATACATTCCAGGAGACCCATAGGTGCGCAGTCCCTTTCAGAAAATGGTGAAAAATATGGATACTGATGGTTCTTGTAGCTCCCTGATTGTACACACACCTGCTCAGTCCTCTCATCTGGTGCTCTGCATGATCTACCTATTGTTGGTGCCAAGCTCTAACAATCTGTGTACTGCTAATTTTCATTGATTGCTCTTATCATATTACAGGTGATAATTGAATGTTATCATTATGTTGGTCTTCCCATATCTAATATCCAAACTATCTGTAATATGAAAATCAGGCAGAGTGATCTTTCTTCTTCTTCTTCTTCTGCGTACACAGTCAGACAGTAACCATTATTTTCTCGAAAAAAGCGGCGGTCATCCTGAGACTCTCGCCACTACCATAGAGCTTGTCTTGCAGTTCCACTGGCAATGGCCACATCTGCTCTCTCTGATCCTCGTATGTCGGGCAGTTCTGCAGCAGATGTTCAGTGGTCATTTTACCAGTACCGCACGGGCATTCGTCGGTACACCCTATCTTCAATTTGTTGAAGAGGTGGTACCTCAGTCTGTTGTGGCCAGTGCGAAGTCTGAAGACAACGACCTGCTCTCTTCGGTTCAACTGGTAATAGGCATCGTTTTTGGTGTAACCAGTATGTTCGGTTTCCCATTTGGACATGTACCTGGCTTTGATAAGCCGTTTTGACTCTTCGTACGTCATACTGGTATCTATTTTTGGTAGCCTTGCACCTTCTTTTGCCAGTCTGTCTGCCTCCTCGTTGCCTTGGATGTTGCAGTGTGACGGAACCCACTGTACCACTACCCTTTTTGGTGCGGACTGTTGGCACAGTTTGCAGAGTGCTGCTCTTAAGTCATTAAGCTCAGTGTTTTTCTGGCTTTTTAGCGCTGTGACTACTTCGAGAGCATCTGTCAGCAGGACTATATGGCTCTCATTTTCACTGTGTGTTACCATTTCTTCCACTGCCGCCCTCAGTGCCTCTGCCTCTGCTCTGAAATTGCTCGTGTACTTACCAGTAGCGAATGACAGTGTTATTTTTCTGCCATTTGGTAGGTTCAGGAATGGTCCTGCCCCTCCGTTCTGTGTAGTGTTTGTTACAGAACCGTCGGTGTATGCATGGGTCCAGTCCATGCTTGGGTAGCTTTTCGTTATGAAGCTTAAGGTAGTGTCTCTCCTTTCTTTTTCGGTCTGGCAGTTTTTGTTTGCAATACCTGGTATATTTTCTACCACCTCTGGAAATATATCCTGCCTCCAAGTAGGTTTTCGTACAGTAGTGATGGGTTTTGGTGTTGTTAGTGCGTTTATGGGATCTTCGTGCATCTTTGCTTTGGCTATTTCTGCAAAGTTTCTCCGCTTTAGTTTCCCAGTTCCCAAATTGTTTAGCCTCTGGTACATTGGATGGTCCGTCAGTCTTCGGAGTTTCTCTGACTGCAGCTGGGCTCTGCAGTCTCTTCTGTCGGTCATGGATTGCAGTTTTGTAATCTTTTCAAGTTCTACAATTGGCGTTGACTTCATGCCACCAGTTATGATTCTCATGGCTTGGTTTTGAAGTTTGTTAACTTTATCGAAGTTCGCCTTCGCTGCTGTTGTCCATGCCGCGATGCCATACTCGAGAACTGGTCTCACTCTTCCAGTGTACAGTTTCTTTAGTATGCCTTCGTCTGCTCCCCAGCTTGTGCCAGCAAGTTTCCTCATGATCGCCATTCTTTCTCTGGCTTTCATTCGGTTTCTCTCAATCTGACTTTTCCATGTCATGCGCCGATCAAATGTGACTCCCAGATAGGTTGGGTTGTCGTTTGGCTGCAGGATTTTGCCATTTAGGCTTAATTTGGTACTTTGGGGTTTTAATGAGAGCGAGAATATTGTGCACGTGGTTTTCTCCTCGTTTATTTTGACCAGCCATGAGTTCGCCCACTCTTCCAGCGATGTTAGGGCCGTTTGCATCCGATTTCTTGCTATGGTGAGATTCTTTTCAGAGGTCCACATAGCCAGATCGTCTGCAAACATTGAGCTATGGACTCTTCTTGGTATATTCTCTGTAATATCGTTTATATATACCAGGAAGAGTGTGGGTGACAGTACTCCCCCTTGGGGTACTCCCTGCTCGAGTGTCACCTTTTTGCTCATCTGCCCTTGTACTTGGACTCTGGCCGTTCTTTGTTTGAGGTAGTGGTTGATCCACTTGTACATCTTCCCACAAACATCACTTCTTCTTAGCTTGACTCTAAGTCCATCCTTCCAGACTTTGTCAAATGCCTTTTCCAGATCCACCCAAACAGCTACTGTGTGTTTCTGTGCCTGGTAGGCATCTTCTATCTCCTGGGCTATGAGGATGACCTGGTCCTCAGTGGATCTGTGCTGTCTAAAGCCGGCTTGCTGTGGAATTAGTATTCGTTTTTCTTCCAGATGCCACATCAGTCTGGTGTTTATCATCCGTTCCATCAGCTTGCCGACACAGCTCAGTAGGCTTATGGGCCTGTATCCATTCGGATCTGTTGAGTGATCTTTCATTACTATAAACTTCAGCATGACCTGCATAGTAGGTACATCCAAACATGTGAACGTTTGAGGTCAATATCAGCTCATTCATTGTCATAAGCATCAGGACAGCAGAGTCCTTGAAGGTTTGAGGTCTCTAAGCCTGCCCTTTCATTGCCATGAAACCCAGAACAGCCAGAAGAGTCCTTGAAGTTCAAAAGGTGTCTAAGCCTGCACTTTCATTGTCATGAACTGCCAAAGACAGATGTGTCAGACTCAAAGATGCAAATATCGCAGTCAATTGTAAACTAGCGACACAACACATTCCGTTCTCCGAAATACATCCGGCTACTTACAAAGCCCTGTTAAGGGCTTAGTAGCAGAAGATTGAGAACGAATGCAGATAAAGAAGAATTGCTACGAAATTCAGCATAGTCATGAGATCCAGCATAGTCATGAGATCCAGCATAGTCATGAGATCCACAGCATAGTCATGAGATCCACAGCATAGTCATGAGATCCACAGCATAGTCATGAGATCCACAGCATAGTCATGAGATCCACAGCATAGTCATGAGATCCACAGCATAGTCATGAGATCCACAGCATAGTCATGAGATCCAGCATAGTCATGAGATCCACAGCATAGTCAAAGATCCAGCATAGTCATGAGATCCACAGCATAGTCATGAGATCCACAGCATAGTCATGAGATCCACACACACACACACTGAAACATGTCTCCAGATACCATGTCTGCTCTTCTGTTGCCATGAATTCCAGCATAGTCATGAGATCCACAGCATAGTCATGAGATCCACACACACTGAAACATGTCTCCAGATACCATGTCTGCTCTTCTGTTGCCATGAATTCCAGCATAGTCATGAGATCCACTCATCTTTGAAGGTCTGAGGATACTATGACTGCTCTTTTATTGCCATGAATTCCAGCATGACAATATCCACTCATGTCATGGCCATCCCTTCTGTACCTTCCGAAGCAAGGATGTGTAACACTATGACTGCCCTGATTAATGAGGATCATGACTGTCTTACCTCTGTCCATCTCCCTAGGGTTAACAGACAAACTGTAACCCTCTAGACACTGCAGCAGAAGCTCGTAGCACTGGGTCCAGCTGGGGGAGCTATCTGGTGCCACACAGTGCATGCCAGACACACGTATGAAGAAGGCATAGTCATGAGATCCAGCATAGTCATGAGATCCAGCATAGTCATGAGATCCAGCATAGTCATGAGATCCAGCATAGTCATGAGATCCACAGCATAGTCATGAGATCCACAGCATAGTCATGAGATCCACAGCATAGTCATGAGATCCACAGCATAGTCATGAGATCCACAGAATAGTCATGAGATCCACAGCATAGTCATGAGATCCACAGCATAGTCATGAGATCCACAGCATAGTCATGAGATCCAGCATAGTCATGAGATCCAGCATAGTCATGAGATCCACAGCATAGTCATGAGATCCACAGCATAGTCATGAGATTCACGCACACACACACTGAAACATGTCTCCAGATACCATGTCTGCTCTTCTGTTGCCATGAATTCCAGCATAGTCATGAGATCCACATACACACACACACTGAAACATGTCTCCAGATACAATGTCTGCTCTTCTGTTCCCATGAAATCCAGCATCGTCATGAGATCCACACACACTGAAACATGTCTCCAGATACCATGTCTGCTCTTCTGTTGCCATGAATTCCAGCATAGTCATGAGATCAACACACACACACACACTGAAACATGTCTCAAGATACCATGTCTGCTCTTCTGTTGCCATGAATTCCAGCATAGTCATGAGATCCAGCATAGTCATGAGATCCAGCATAGTCATGAGATCCACAGCATAGTCATGAGATCCACAGCATAGTCATGAGATCCACAGCATAGTCATGAGATCCACAGCATAGTCATGAGATCCACAGCATAGTCATGAGATCCACAGCATAGTCATGAGATCCACAGCATAGTCATGAGATCCAGCATAGTCATGAGATCCACAGCATAGTCAAAGATCCAGCATAGTCATGAGATCCACAGCATAGTCATGAGATCCACAGCATAGTCATGAGATCCACACACACACACACTGAAACATGTCTCCAGATACCATGTCTGCTCTTCTGTTGCCATGAATTCCAGCATAGTCATGAGATCCACAGCATAGTCATGAGATCCACACACACTGAAACATGTCTCCAGATACCATGTCTGCTCTTCTGTTGCCATGAATTCCAGCATAGTCATGAGATCCACTCATCTTTGAAGGTCTGAGGATACTATGACTGCTCTTTTATTGCCATGAATTCCAGCATGACAATATCCACTCATGTCATGGCCATCCCTTCTGTACCTTCCGAAGCAAGGATGTGTAACACTATGACTGCCCTGATTAATGAGGATCATGACTGTCTTACCTCTGTCCATCTCCCTAGGGTTAACAGACAAACTGTAACCCTCTAGACACTGCAGCAGAAGCTCGTAGCACTGGGTCCAGCTGGGGGAGCTATCTGGTGCCACACAGTGCATGCCAGACACACGTATGAAGAAGGCATAGTCATGAGATCCAGCATAGTCATGAGATCCAGCATAGTCATGAGATCCAGCATAGTCATGAGATCCAGCATAGTCATGAGATCCACAGCATAGTCATGAGATCCACAGCATAGTCATGAGATCCACAGCATAGTCATGAGATCCACAGCATAGTCATGAGATCCACAGAATAGTCATGAGATCCACAGCATAGTCATGAGATCCACAGCATAGTCATGAGATCCACAGCATAGTCATGAGATCCAGCATAGTCATGAGATCCAGCATAGTCATGAGATCCACAGCATAGTCATGAGATCCACAGCATAGTCATGAGATTCACACACACACACACTGAAACATGTCTCCAGATACCATGTCTGCTCTTCTGTTGCCATGAATTCCAGCATAGTCATGAGATCCACATACACACACACACTGAAACATGTCTCCAGATACAATGTCTGCTCTTCTGTTCCCATGAAATCCAGCATCGTCATGAGATCCACACACACTGAAACATGTCTCCAGATACCATGTCTGCTCTTCTGTTGCCATGAATTCCAGCATAGTCATGAGATCAACACACACACACACACTGAAACATGTCTCAAGATACCATGTCTGCTCTTCTGTTGCCATGAATTCCAGCATAGTCATGAGATCCACACACACACACTGAAACATGTTTCCAGATACCATGTCTGCTCTTCTGTTGCCATGAATTCCAGCATAGTTATGAGATCCACACACACACTTAAACATGTCTCCAGATACCATGTCTGCTCTTCTGTTGCCATGAATTCCAGCATACTCATGAGATCCACACACACACTGAAACATGTCTCCAGATACCATGTCTGCTCTTCTGTTGCCATGAATTCCAGCATAGTCATGAGATCCACAGCATAGTCATGAGATCCACACACACTGAAACATGTCTCCAGATACCATGTCTGCTCTTCTGTTGCCATGAAATCCAGCATAGTCATGAGATCCACACACACACACACATTGAAACATGTCTCCAGATACCATGTCTGCTCTTCTGTTGCCATGAATTCCAGCATAGTCATGAGATCCACACACACACACACACTGAAACATGTCTCCAGATACCATGTCTGCTCTTCTGTTGCCATGAATTCCAGCATAGTCATGAGATCCACACACACACACACACTGAAACATGTCGCCAGATACCATGTCTGCTCTTCTGTTGCCATGAAATCCAGCATAGTCATGAGATCCACACACACACTGAAATATGTATCCAGATACCATGTCTGCTCTTCTGTTGCCATGAAATCCAGCATAGTCATGAGATCCACACACACACTGAAACATGTCTCCAGATACCATGTCTGCTCTTCTGTTGCCATGAATTCCAGCATACTCATGAGATCCACACACACACTGAAACATGTCTCCAGATACCATGTCTGCTCTTCTGTTGCCATGAATTCCAGCATAGTCATGAGATCCACAGCATAGTCATGAGATCCACACACACTGAAACATGTCTCCAGATACCATGTCTGCTCTTCTGTTGCCATGAAATCCAGCATAGTCATGAGATCCACACACACACACACATTGAAACATGTCTCCAGATACCATGTCTGCTCTTCTGTTGCCATGAATTCCAGCATAGTCATGAGATCCACACACACACACACACTGAAACATGTCTCCAGATACCATGTCTGCTCTTCTGTTGCCATGAAATCCAGCATAGTCATGAGATCCACACACACACACACACTGAAACATGTCGCCAGATACCATGTCTGCTCTTCTGTTGCCATGAAATCCAGCATAGTCATGAGATCCACACACACACTGAAACATGTCTCAAGATACCATGTCTGCTCTTCTGTTGCCATGAATTCCAGCATAGTCATGAGATCCAGCATAGTCATGAGATCCAGCATAGTCATGAGATCCACAGCATAGTCATGAGATCCACAGCATAGTCATGAGATCCACAGCATAGTCATGAGATCCACAGCATAGTCATGAGATCCACAGCATAGTCATGAGATCCACAGCATAGTCATGAGATCCACAGCATAGTCATGAGATCCAGCATAGTCATGAGATCCACAGCATAGTCAAAGATCCAGCATAGTCATGAGATCCACAGCATAGTCATGAGATCCACAGCATAGTCATGAGATCCACACACACACACACTGAAACATGTCTCCAGATACCATGTCTGCTCTTCTGTTGCCATGAATTCCAGCATAGTCATGAGATCCACAGCATAGTCATGAGATCCACACACACTGAAACATGTCTCCAGATACCATGTCTGCTCTTCTGTTGCCATGAATTCCAGCATAGTCATGAGATCCACTCATCTTTGAAGGTCTGAGGATACTATGACTGCTCTTTTATTGCCATGAATTCCAGCATGACAATATCCACTCATGTCATGGCCATCCCTTCTGTACCTTCCGAAGCAAGGATGTGTAACACTATGACTGCCCTGATTAATGAGGATCATGACTGTCTTACCTCTGTCCATCTCCCTAGGGTTAACAGACAAACTGTAACCCTCTAGACACTGCAGCAGAAGCTCGTAGCACTGGGTCCAGCTGGGGGAGCTATCTGGTGCCACACAGTGCATGCCAGACACACGTATGAAGAAGGCATAGTCATGAGATCCAGCATAGTCATGAGATCCAGCATAGTCATGAGATCCAGCATAGTCATGAGATCCAGCATAGTCATGAGATCCACAGCATAGTCATGAGATCCACAGCATAGTCATGAGATCCACAGCATAGTCATGAGATCCACAGCATAGTCATGAGATCCACAGAATAGTCATGAGATCCACAGCATAGTCATGAGATCCACAGCATAGTCATGAGATCCACAGCATAGTCATGAGATCCAGCATAGTCATGAGATCCAGCATAGTCATGAGATCCACAGCATAGTCATGAGATCCACAGCATAGTCATGAGATTCACACACACACACACTGAAACATGTCTCCAGATACCATGTCTGCTCTTCTGTTGCCATGAATTCCAGCATAGTCATGAGATCCACATACACACACACACTGAAACATGTCTCCAGATACAATGTCTGCTCTTCTGTTCCCATGAAATCCAGCATCGTCATGAGATCCACACACACTGAAACATGTCTCCAGATACCATGTCTGCTCTTCTGTTGCCATGAATTCCAGCATAGTCATGAGATCAACACACACACACACACTGAAACATGTCTCAAGATACCATGTCTGCTCTTCTGTTGCCATGAATTCCAGCATAGTCATGAGATCCACACACACACACTGAAACATGTTTCCAGATACCATGTCTGCTCTTCTGTTGCCATGAATTCCAGCATAGTTATGAGATCCACACACACACTTAAACATGTCTCCAGATACCATGTCTGCTCTTCTGTTGCCATGAATTCCAGCATACTCATGAGATCCACACACACACTGAAACATGTCTCCAGATACCATGTCTGCTCTTCTGTTGCCATGAATTCCAGCATAGTCATGAGATCCACAGCATAGTCATGAGATCCACACACACTGAAACATGTCTCCAGATACCATGTCTGCTCTTCTGTTGCCATGAAATCCAGCATAGTCATGAGATCCACACACACACACACATTGAAACATGTCTCCAGATACCATGTCTGCTCTTCTGTTGCCATGAATTCCAGCATAGTCATGAGATCCACACACACACACACACTGAAACATGTCTCCAGATACCATGTCTGCTCTTCTGTTGCCATGAATTCCAGCATAGTCATGAGATCCACACACACACACACACTGAAACATGTCGCCAGATACCATGTCTGCTCTTCTGTTGCCATGAAATCCAGCATAGTCATGAGATCCACACACACACTGAAATATGTATCCAGATACCATGTCTGCTCTTCTGTTGCCATGAAATCCAGCATAGTCATGAGATCCACACACACACTGAAACATGTCTCCAGATACCATGTCTGCTCTTCTGTTGCCATGAATTCCAGCATACTCATGAGATCCACACACACACTGAAACATGTCTCCAGATACCATGTCTGCTCTTCTGTTGCCATGAATTCCAGCATAGTCATGAGATCCACAGCATAGTCATGAGATCCACACACACTGAAACATGTCTCCAGATACCATGTCTGCTCTTCTGTTGCCATGAAATCCAGCATAGTCATGAGATCCACACACACACACACATTGAAACATGTCTCCAGATACCATGTCTGCTCTTCTGTTGCCATGAATTCCAGCATAGTCATGAGATCCACACACACACACACACTGAAACATGTCTCCAGATACCATGTCTGCTCTTCTGTTGCCATGAAATCCAGCATAGTCATGAGATCCACACACACACACACACTGAAACATGTCGCCAGATACCATGTCTGCTCTTCTGTTGCCATGAAATCCAGCATAGTCATGAGATCCACACACACACTGAAATATGTATCCAGATACCATGTCTGCTCTTCTGTTGCCATGAAATCCAGCATAGTCATGAGATCCACACACACACTGAAACATGTCTCCAGATACCATGTCTGCTCTTCTGTTGCCATGAATTCCAGCATAGTCATGAGATCCACTCATCTTTGAAGGTCTGAGGATACTATGACTGCTCTTTTATTGCCATGAATTCCAGCATGACAATATCCACTCATGTCATGGCCATCCCTTCTGTACCTTCCGAAGCAAGGATGTGTAACACTATGACTGCCCTGATTAATGAGGATCATGACTGTCTTACCTCTGTCCATCTCCCTAGGGTTAACAGACAAACTGTAACCCTCTAGACACTGCAGCAGAAGCTCGTAGCACTGGGTCCAGCTGGGGGAGCTATCTGGTGCCACACAGTGCATGCCAGACACACGTATGAAGAAGGCTGCCTTACGTTTGAACCCAATCTGGCTGTACAGGGCGGACAGCGTATTGTAGCGTTGAACCTGGAATTGTAATAAAATGAATGGAATTACTTACACATCAAGACGTGAGTAAAGTTATAGAAGCACAGGGTCATGAGCACATCTGGTTTCTTTACAGGAAGCATGTATCCAAGCACTTGCAGTGGTAGGACTATATGTACATTGTACATATACAACAGCACACTGTATGTGTACATGCAAAACTAGACTAGAAAAGTGGGATTTGTTGTTCCTCTGTGCCACGGTCACCGATGCTTCAGCATTTGTTTGTTGAGATACCGGCTGGAGTCGATCGATCCAGAATTGAGTTGCACTAGCTTAAGTCAACATTTACTTAATGTGATTCTTTAAGATCATCAAACGCTTTTGCTGTCAATCAGATAGAAGACTTGACTTGAGACTTTCAGTGAATTGACTGAGGTAGAAATGACAACTGAAAACCTATTACACTTTGGTAGGCGCCAAGATTGGCCCCCAAAAACATAAAAATGGTGTGAAGTCACAACAAAAATGGACCTTTGAAACATGCATTTGTGTTTTGTGATTTACTTTGCTGTATTACATTTTTTATTTGGCTCTACATGCTGGTTGCATCCATAATTTATGTTTAAATGAACGAGTATTTCTGATAGGTCGATCTTTGAAAGTTGACCCATTTATGGCAATGAGTTGGGCTTCAAAATCATAGAAATTATTTTTATTTGATCAGTCCAATGATCACGCATCTGGATTACTGATGGATATTCAACACATGTCCAATTCAGAATTTGACTGTTGCACATGATACGAAACATATTTGTATAGGAACTGATGGATATATCAGCGAAACACACAATGTAGTAAGTACGAACAATTAAATTTTCCTTTCAATTTCCACCTCAGCATTAATGCTATTAAACGCTTCATACTAATAGATAATCTTTTATTAAAACTAATCAGTTTAATTATGTGTCTTATGATGTTCAGATCATAATTTAAGCCGAATTTGTTCAACAATAATTAACTTTATTTTGAATAAAACTTTGACACACAGAATTCCAACATTTTGGTCTGGACTGAAAGTAAAGGTAAAAAATGTACATGAAATTTGGGTCTTAGATGACTTGGTACTTGACTTGAAAACAACACTGCCCATCAGTCACACATACAAGAAGAACAAATAAATGGCAGAAGAAGTACTATGGTTAGCTTACCCTGTCGTCTTCTTGTGAGGGAAGGCTGATGTACACAACATTCTGAAGGAAGTCGGATGCCTGTAGGTATTTCTACAATAGACGTAGTACAAGAAGTCAGTAGTACAATATGTATATAAATTTCTTTCTCTCTCTCTGTGTGTGTGTGAGTGAGAGAGGTAGTGTCACCAATTCTCTTTTCCAACCCTAAAAGAAAGTCAGGTAAATGTTTACAGTTGGATTGACTGGAGCGTATTGATGACAGGGATTGAACCACTCAGTACCTTTGTCGTGAGAGGTGATCACTCTACCACTATGCCATGTAGACACTCGACCATAGTGAACCATAGAGTAGGACATATTTGACAACATTGATGGAAGACCAAGACGACCCCCGCTCTTGTTTTCATCATCATTCTGGAAACATCCTGTGGTACAGCAGCCTGGTCAATGAGGTGGGGAAGAACACTGTGATCCCCAGAGTGATAAGCTGCTTAGAAGTCTTGCATTGCACTATAGCTAAGAGAATGCAGGTATACCTTCTTCAGTATATATCATGATTTTAGAATTGCAACTAAAGTAACACGAAGCTATCAATAAAAGATATCCACAGGGAGGGGGGAGGAGATGTAAAAAGCGAGCAACTGTGGACATGGCGGGGGGGGGGGGGGGGGGGGGGGGGGAGAAGATTGAAAGTTTGTATGGTCAAAGTGTATGTACAATTCACATGCAACAGTCCCTGACATACAAACCTAGCAACCCTCTTATCTTTGAAAGCTTGTTCCTGTTCACGCAAACACAAATAATAGACATTCTAAAGATGTTCTCATTATCCCCATGCTTTCCCATCTCTGTAGAAACAGAATCTCTACAACTAAGAGATCTTGTGTTTGACATAATGAAGTTATCTGAATACAGATGAGGTCCTGTAACGAACAGAACTAAGTTGTAAGTACAGGTAGATGACAGCTAAACTCATGATTTAATCAAGGTCGAGTGGATGTCCCCAAAGGGGGTGTGGTCAATCAAAAGTGGACAGAGGTGGATTTGAGTCTAAACATTAACACGAGCTCAGAACAGGACATGCGAGCAGCCATGAATGAGCTTTCAACTGTATGCACTAACTTTGGTCTTACGGTAAACACCAAGAATACCGAGCTAATGCTTCTACCTGCACCTGGGGAACCCTACCA
Organism: Ariolimax columbianus; assembly: GCA_036924085.1. Lineage (NCBI taxonomy): Eukaryota > Metazoa > Mollusca > Gastropoda > Stylommatophora > Arionidae > Ariolimax > Ariolimax columbianus. The sequence goes on from JAVGWX010000005.1 coordinate 114,581,512, forward strand.
TTGAACCAAACATCACTGTACAGGGACATCACTTACAAGCAGTTGATAGCTTTACCTACCTTGGTAGTACCCTCACTGTACAGGGACATCACCTACAAGCAGTTGATAGCTTTACCTACCTTGGCAGTACCCTCACTGTACAGAGACATCACCTACAAGCAGTTGATAGCTTTACCTACCTTGGTAGTACCCTCACTGTACAGGGACATCACCTATAAGCAGTTGATAGCTTTACCTACCTTGGTAGTACCCTCACTGTACAGGGACATCACCTATAAGCAGTTGATAGCTTTACCTACCTTGGTAGTACCCTCACTGTACAGGGACATCACCTATAAGCAGTTGATAGCTTTACCTACCTTGGTAGTACCCTCACTGTACAGGGACATCACCTATAAGCAGTTGATAGCTTTACTTACCTTGGTAGTACCCCCACAAGAGAAGGGAATTTTGACTCTAAGGTCCAGAACAGGATTTCCAAGGCGAGCTCTGCTTTTGGAAGACTATGAGCAAATGTTTTAGATTGACAAGGAATCAGTGTTGCCACCAAAACCAATGTGTATCATGCTGTTGTGCTAACCACCCTTTTGTACGCATGCAAAACATGGACAGTCTATAGCAGGCATGTCAGTAAACTTAATTATTTCCATGTAAACTGTCTCTGCAGACTGCTCAGAATCGGTTGGCAGGATAGAGTGCCTAACTCTGTAGTCTTCAGCAGGATGAAACTCTTTGGCATCCATACGCTGCTGTAGAAAGGCCAAATCAGATGGACTGGGCATGTCAGATGAGCGCAGGGCAGGACAACGCTTGACAGGGAGACAGAAGAAACAAAACAAAGACACTCAAAAAGTGTCTTTGAATAGTTCCTCCTTAATATTGCTGCCTGGGAGTTGTTTGCTCTGAACCACTTAGCTTGGCACATTTCCATAGCACATGGTGCTCACACAGCTGAGCAGAGAACCACTACTGAGGTACAGGAAAGGCGAGCTGCATAAAAAGAAAGAATGCAAATCAGCCCAATTACTAAAGCTGTTCACATGTGTCGCACATACGGTAGTTTGTGACACTCAGAAAGGACTGTACACTTTGTGACACTCAGAAAGTACTGTACACTTTGTGACACTCAGAAAGTACTGTACAGTCATATCTGAATAAACGAGTCTGATGATGTTGCCATCTTTCCTTGTGATGGGCAACTAACCAACTGACTCTACAAAAATGCCATAATTTTGTGGACATCTTTTATGAATGGCCCCTATTGTCAGAGTGAAGAACTCAGCATGAGCAGCTTCAAACAACAACACTGATGTACTCACTCGTTGCAAAATCAGGAAGCGACAGGCCTTCAGGCAAGCCTCCAGTTCAACCATAGCAGCGTTCTTAAACTGAGGATACAGGAAAAACAAACAATGAACTCCTTAACACTGGAGATCACTTTCATACCATTAACACTACTTTCACATCACCAACACTACTTTCACATCACCAACACTACTTTCAATCACCAACACTACTTTCATGTCACCAACACTACTTTTATGTCACCAACACTACTTTCAATCACCAACACTACTTTCAATCACCAACACTACTTTCATACCACCAACACTACTTTCAATCAACAACACTACTTTCAATCACCAACACTACTTTCAATCACCAACACTACTTTCATGTCACCAACACTACTTTCATATCACCAACACTACTTTCAATCACCAACACTACTTTCATACCACCAACACTACTTTCAATCAACAACACTACTTTCAATCACCAACACTACTTTCATGTCACCAACACTACTTTCATGTCACCAACACTACTTTCATGTCACCAACACTACTTTCACACCACCAACACTACTTTCATGTCACCAACACTACTTTCACACCACCAACACTACTTTCACACCACCAACACTACTTTCATGTCACCAACACTACTTTCATGTCACCAACAACTACTTTCATGTCACCAACACTACTTTCATGTCACCAACAACTACTAATTATTTTCATATCATCTTCTTCGTCTGTGTTCATTCTCAATCTCCCACTTCCAAACAATAAATAGGGATGTTGTCCAGAGAGCTGAATGCGTTGTGTTGCTAGTTAACAGATTGGCTGCGATATTTGCACCTTTCGGTCCGACACATCCGTCTTCGACTGGTTTCATATCATCAACACTACTTTCATATCAACTCATCTACTCTTCATAACAACCAATATCACTAAAAATAAAACAACCACCACCACTACCTTCATCATCTCTACTTTGACACCACCATTATGACTTTCATCATCAAGCAATATCAAAAGTTTCATAAAAACAACTAATACAACAACGAACCACCAATAACAACAAGCAAACACCACCTGTTCTACAACCACCCCCACCACTTCTGCAAAACCTACCTTGCTGTAGTAAGTGATGGCCTCTTTGTACTTCTCTACGGCTTCGTCAACGTTATAACCTCCGAGAGAAACGCCCTCCGAAAATGTGTCCAGTCCATTGGCATAGCTGGACCCTTCACATAGACAATGGTATCATATTACAATATATCTTAGTCAATCTGTAGTTCCACAGAAGCACATGCAGGTCCCAGCTCTGGCGTGAGCTGGATGTAGCCGGAAGGGGAATTTCTTGCTAAGCGGGCTAGATTCGAACAGTTTATTATTCCGATGCGTTGGGACAAGTGCAGCTGAGGGTGGTTAACCGATGTGTGAGTCTACCTTTATAGACTCAAACACTAGAGTTAAGTAGAATTGTGGTCTGTAAAGCTCCATCTGTGCTCTCCTAAACAAACCACCTAACCATGGGCGGTGTTATGTTATGTCACACAGTTAGTCACCTCTTACGACATGCTTGCTGTGGGGCAGTGGTGCTATTCATGTCCTTGTCATACACAAAGACCCCGGCGGACCACTGGGTTATTACAATATATAGTTGAAGTAATTGACACTGGTATGTGACAGGGATGTCTCTTATCACCACTTCTCTTTTCTGCTGACTATCCACTGGATTGTAAAAAACACAAACTTCAATCTACAAAAATCAAATTCAATGATATTTGACAAAACAAACTTGAGATCTGGATTTTACTGAGGACTTGACTCTTTTGTCTCACAAGTACAACCAGAATAAATAAGTATACTTGATGAGGTCAATGGCCTATGCATAAAGAAAAGGGGAGGGCTTTGACGGACAATAATGAGAATTAAAGTTCCGAACAACAATCAGATTGTGCTGGGAGACACACTCCCCTTTAAATATGTGAAACCATTCACAGATCTGGGTAGCAATATAAACAAAGTAGGAAGCACCACCTTATCCTCAATGCCAGTCCAGCATACGTGCCGTATGCGAGGAAGCCAACAATACTCTGTATGCGTCCCGATCTTTTGCAGGCCCAGGTCTATGATCAGTCCATCTCGCCATAGCATAGAAGGTCGACCCCATGGACAGGCATATAGCCACCAAAACATTGTTCTATATGTCCATCTGTTGTCAGGCATGCGTACCACATACCCAGTCAAACGATGTTTCCACAATGTCCCGAAACAAAGTTTAATGTTGAATTTCTTCCTTCCGAATCTTATCATGTATCGACATTTTTAGCATGAGTCGTTCCATTGGTCTCTGACTGAGCTTCTCTGCATCTGTTTTGTGCAAGTTTCACACTTTGCATCTGTAAATCATTGTTGGAATCGCTTTGACATTGAAAGTGTGTGCTCTTGTCGTGGTGTCTTTCATATCGAAGACTTTCGGCTTAATGGAGTGAAAAGAATACCAAACTGCTTTTCATCTTCTAGAGGCTTTTGGTCAATTATGTGGTTGACATTTATCTCTTGGTCTAGGTAGTTGACACCATCGACGGTTTCCTCTCCTAGCTTAATGTCCTGCGTTGGAAGCATGGAGGAAGACATCAAAATAAAGAAAATAGAACACGTGAGAAGAGCCTTGATTACACTGGGGAACTCATGGACATTAACAGAAATGAAGTCTACCACAAAAATACAAATCATCAACTTCAACTGTCCATCTTGTTGTATAGCTCTGTAACGTGGAGAACAATGAAAACTACAACTAGCCTTTACCATACCGCTGCCATTAAATTGCAACACGTTCGTTCCTTACCGGGGTCGACAACCTGCGACAGCTCTAGAGTCATCGCTTTATTGTAAATAAACTATAGTGTTAGCGCCATGGAAACAGCTGAATATACTGCTCTTTTCATTGTAGAGAGTTCCGACTTTCGTCATGTACGATTTGATGTAAACATTCGCAATTTTGAAATTTGTTTTAGGCATTTGCAAAGGATTCCTTCTGTTTTTCGCTTGGATTTTAAAATTCACCCATTATTGAGAATGGGGAAGTTTCTGCAACAGATTTTTAGGAGGTAGATCTATTTAGTTTGTTTACGTAGATACAATAATTACGCTTTAGCTGAAGTGACATACATAGCCATTACGATAAACATCGGTAGTAGGCCTAGTACGGTTTATGGTGAATTTTTGTTCTTCCTAACCAAGGGACGTCGCTACCGGGTGAGTCTATGTGTTTGTGCTATTTTTCACCACTATCACCTTCATCTTCTTGGATCTCAGAAACTATAATACACACAATAACACCCACAAATTCTTTATTAATATGTGCCTCTATGTACCAACAACAACAAATAATATAAAAAAAAGGTTAGAGGTTCTCAAAATTAACAACCGTGTCGTGACCTGACGTGCAGAATAACTATGCAGCTGCAGGAAATAGAGGTAATTTTTAAATCTGGTATGATAAAGGTTAAGGTTCAGGCTGTCATCAATGGATTCCTGTACTGAATTGAGGGATTAAAATGGTATGGAATGTCTCTAATGTGGGTAAGAACCGGTACAGATGTCAGTAGGACTTGACATGAGAATAAGTTGCTGGATAAGAAACCCATTAACAGCTGATAAAATTACAAGACAGCCTCTGTTCTGGAATCCACAAGGCAAGAGAAGTAGAGGCAGACCTAAACACTCAGAGAAGAGAACTTGTAACAAACATAAAGACTACATCGAAACGATGCACAAAACAGGCAGACTTGACCTGTATTTCTTGAAGACCTATGCTCTGCAGGGAGCTGAAAGGCTTTGATGATGATGAGGATAAAGTTATCATATTACAATCATTAGTATATTAACCTGTCTGATCCATTGTACTTCCTATGAAGTATAGAACCACCACTGTCACATGCACCTTTCAGGAAGCCTGTACCAAAGCCCTTTTGCCTTTAACAGTGGTGGTGTCTGTAGAAATTTGCTTTACATGTCATTGCCAGTCCCATCAACAACCCTACTTAGTCCCTTTTTACAACCAAGCATAGTGTAGATGAGGTGGTCCTATTCTTTCCTCCCTAAGTAAGGAATCCCATGATCCAGGCAGGGCTACAGTCATTACTTACAGAATATCTTCTGTCAATTAATCAAGAGAATTGTTACCAAGCACACAGAAGAGTGCCTGAGTCAATGCTTCTGGCAGAGGAGAGGTCAACCACAGCTGTGACTCACTGCTCCTACAGGACATCAACTAACCTGTTCTGTTCTTGGTCTCTGCAATTGGTGATCCTCGTTTGGTCTGAAAGGAAAGGTTCCTCCTCAACACAAGGGGAGATGACTTTGGGTAAGAGAGAACCACAGCAGCACAGGAAAGACCTTCATAACAACCTGAAAGACAAGGGAGATAATATTAACTGCTGGTCTTAAACTCAAATAATCTTGAAAGTGTGACAGATTTAGTCTTGCAAGACAAATCGTATCTCAGACTAGTCAGTTTCCTAGTTTTGATTTACCCCGCAAATATAAGAAGGTTTTTAAAGTGACGAAAAGAAATAGGGATGTTGTTTCCCCAGAGCCTGACCACACACAATGCCAGCGAACGCCGCCGACCGTGCACGGAATAATCTAGGATGCACCAAATCGGAAGACTGGAAACACGGAGGAACCAATCGGAAAAAGGAAACAACGCCATCTTGAAAATAAGTCCGGCGCGAGAAAATTAGTTCCGGGGTTTTCAAACACTGAAGCAAATCAGGAAGACAGTCAGCGCAGAGAGAAGGACCAGTGAACAGTAGTCTAGAGCCAAGGACAGACTGAACTGACTAGATTTCGACAGACTGCAGCTTACAATTTTTGAGTTGCCATCCTAAGTTCACAGCTGAAAAGTAAATATAGGTTTTGTCAAAGTAAATATATTTTGACAGAGCCAGCTTAGATTCTGACAGCCACTATGGGGTAGGAGAGTGCAGTCCTTCTACAAGACTCACATCGATCAAGAGTTATAATTTCATCAGATTATTTGTAGCTACGAGGCACAACAGAGACATCTTAGATTTTTTACAGCCATCACGCAGAACGACAGCCGGCGAAGAGAGCGGAGCCAAGGACGACCACCTGAGTTAGACTACAACCAATTTATCATCAGTGTAAATTAACGAACAATTCGCCAAGTTTGGAGAGTATATTCATGACAATAATTATAGGTTTAACTGTAGTTAGAGTATACAATCATAGAAAGCCATTAAGTAGGAGTGTGTAGTAAGCTGTGTGTGATAGAAGAGTGAACAGATGTTGTAACGTGTAGAAATAAAGAATTTGATTATTGTTTTGAAATAGTGTCTTTAGTTTATTGGAGTGAGTGTTAGTTAAAGTGATAGATTGAGGAGATTAGTAGTGGTGAGTAAAGGAGAGACATCAGTGTAGAAGTGTAGAGTCAGAAGAGCAGAATCCCATTCCGTCTGCTGCAATAGGACTGCTTGAAGTCAAGTTAATAGACCAGGGGATATATGAAGTCAAGATAATGATTCAAGGACCTAATGAAGTCAAACTTATGAGACAAAAGCTGTATCAAGTCAAGTTAATAAACCAAGGACTGTTAGTAATCACATTAATAGACCAGGGGATATATGAAGTCAAGATAATGATTCAAGGACCTAATGAAGTCAAACTTATGAGACAAAAGTCAAGTTAATAAACCAAGGACTGTTAGTAATCACATTAATAGACCAAGGACAGCAAAAAGTAAGATAATAGTTCAAGAGCAATAAATGGTCGCCAACAGACAAAAGGTTGATTGAAGTCAGGTTAATATGTACCAGAGCTGATCAATTTGATGGAGCTCTGTCACAGACGGTAAAGGGGTCTGCTCTATTCTTTTTCACTCTACACAAATTCAAGAAACACTAAATAAAAGCACAATACAACAGATTCTTCATTCAGGTAACACAACCAACTATAAATCTATAACTACTTAAATTCTTTCTCACACACGCTTATCTAAAACAGTCCCACCGCTAAACCTAACTTTATCAATACTGTTATTGCCCAGTTCTTTCTCCTCTCATAATCTGGCCTGCTGCGATCAAACTTTATTGCGGATTGTCGCTGATGGTGAAGTTCGTAGGTTCTAAACCCAGGTATGACGTCCGTGGTCTTGTTCCTCTTTGTCGGCGGTAGATCAAAGTGGTCTCGACGTGATCTGGATAGACTGCATGAAATATGATCCATGGGATCACTGGAGAACTGCCTCTAGCTGCGACTGACCACTTACATTCACGTGATCAAGGTGATGATGTGACCAGTGGGACTGCATCAATATGATGAATGAGATGACTGGAAGACTGCCTCTATAAGCTACTGATGACTTGTAATTACGACCAATACATAATATGAGGGTAGTTACCTTGCTTGCTGCGTGGCTATCTCAACTGCCTCTCTCCGTCGCCTGCTCTCCACTGAACGTCTCTTCGAATCCATATCTGTCTCTGAAGTGAATTGTTTCTTCATCTGTGGTTCTCAACTCAAAACTGTGTTCAAATCTCAACTCAAAGTTCTGAGCTCCTAGAATTCAACTGCTTCTCTCCGTATGTTTTCTCTAACCGTCTCTCTCAGTGGGTCTCAACTCAAATCTGCCTCAACTGCATATCTCCGACACCTGCCCTGCAATGAGCATCTTTCTCCAAAGTATACCTCTGTCTCTCAAGTGAAATGTTATCTCTCTGTCTCTGAAGTGAAATGTTCTCTCTCTGTGGTTCTCAACTCAAAACTGTGTTAAAATCTCACGACCCGTCTTTGTATGTCTCCTCTCAAGTGCAATGTTCTCTATCTGTGGTATCTCTTTCAAATGTGCCTCACATCTCTCCACAGGGATTTATATTTTGACCCCCCCCCCCCTCCCCCCCACGCGATTTCCAAAACAGTTTGCGTTTAGTCCACTTGCTTTCCATTATCCCCCATCCTGATCGTGCGGTTTCCAGACGATGTGGGTTTGTTGGTGGCAACAAGTCTATCCATCTACCGTGCCACGTGTGGACACAAGGCATGTAACTTACGTCAGGTTAGATATGTTTACATCTTCTTCTTCTTTGCGTTCAGGATCTTTTGGTCATGCTATACCTGCAGGCCAGTCGCCATGATGAAGTCTGTATTCTTCACCAGGTCAGAGAGGCTGCCCCACTTTTGTCTCGGCTCCACTTCCTCTGGCCAGGTCTGGTATCTCATTTCCCTATAGATTGGGCATTCCTGAAGAATGGGTTCAGGGTCATGGCCTCCTATTCCACATGGGCACTCATCGGTGTGTGAGATCTTTAGTCGGTATAGATGTTCTAGTATGCAGTGTCCACAGTTCTCAGACAAAATAAGGTAGTTTGTTGATTTCTTTTGAGTTGGTGAATTGGGTCTGGTGTACTGCTTATGTTTCTGTCTTCTCTCCATTGGTGTATATACTGATTTCTGATGATGTTCTTGATCTCTCTGTATGGTACTCGATAATTAAATTGTGCTTTTTTGCTGCCATCTTTTGCTAGAGTGTCAGCTCTCTCATTTCCATATGTTTACCTAAACTTCCACCTGCGCACTTTGATACCAAAAAACGAATGTGGTTCGTTTTGGTTACTTAAATTCTAGCGGGACTGAGCTCAACTGCACTGACTCGTCTCTTAAATCCTAAGAAAGAGAAAGAAAAATGGTTCTCTTCTATTTTCCTCCCAACTGTGTTAAATGTTAAAACATGTCCAAGTTTCTTCTATGATATGTCTCTACAGCTAAGATCTGTTATAAATAGATGAAAGGCTGATTGAAGTCAGGTTAATGGATGAAATGCTGATTGAAGTCAGGTTAATAGATGAAATGCTGATTGAAGTCAAGTTAATAGATGAAAGGCTGATTGAAGTCAGGTTAATAGATGAAATGCTGATTGAAGTCAAGTTAATAGATGAAATGCTGATTGAAGTCAAGTTAATAGATGAAAGGCTGATTGAAGTCAGGTTAATAGATGAAATGCTGATTGAAGTCAAGTTAATAGATGAAATGCTGATTGAAGTCAAGTTAATAGATGAAAGGCTGATTGAAGTCAGGTTAATAGATGAAAGGCTGATTGAAGTCAGGTTAATAGATGAAAGGCTGATTGAAGTCAAGCTAATAGACCGGGGGACGGTGTGGCCTAGTGGTTAAGTGGCAGGGCTCACAACCTCAAGGTGCTGGGTTCGATCCCCATCACAGCACCGGCCGTTACCCCGGGGAAGCAAACCCTTAGAAAATGCAGGAGGAAGCAGACCCTTACATAAAATGCGTGCTGAAGTCGGATGCACTGGGCCGACAGGCGCAAAATAAAAACCACAGTGCAACGCACACCGCCTTGGGGGATTAGAGAAATAAGGCGAACGAAAAAAAATAATTTATAGACCAAGGGATACATGAAGTCAAGTTTATTGACCAGGAGATGCATAAAGTCAAGTTATTGTGTTAAGGACTACATGAAATCAAGTTAATGGGCAGAGGACTGGATTAAGTCAATGGGACACACACAGACCACAGAAATAAAATCCAGTCAATGGGACACAGACCTCATAAGGGCTGTATAAAGTCCAGTGTGGCAGTGATCTTTTTGCCACACACAAAGAGTGCTTGACCACACTTTTAGCCATCTCTTATAGCATGATCTCAGTGTAATAGTGGTCCTACTCTCATTTCTGCCCCACAAAGACTTCTAGCCTAGAGAGGTTTGGCCACACTGTGCTGTCAGTTGTCCCTTACGATATTTTGTCAGTGTGACAGTACTCCTACTCTCATCTCTGTCATACAGAGCCTTCTACCTAAAAAGGATTGTCGAAATGCTTTCAGTGTGACAGTGGTCCTATTCTTGTCTCTATTACAGAGCGAGACCTCTAAGAAACAATTCAACTACGCTAAACGAAGTCAGACCCCAAGCCAGAGAGGGATGGAGCAGGTCGAACATGGCTCACAACGCTAACTTGTCTGTGGGGACATTGCAAAGTTCTGCTACTATGGCAAGCAAACATTTAAAAAAAATATGTGCTGCTAAAGTCAGATGCACTGGGTTGATAGGAGTAATACACAATACAGAGAACTTCTTCTTAAGAAACAATGCATTCAAAGGGCGGAAATAAAACACTGTCAAAAGACACATGATCATCCCAAGCTTACCGCCCATCCACAAGAAGTCATTCACAGACCTCAGCATGTCTAAGGCTGTATTGTAATGCAACACAGCTTCCCCTGGCATGGCTGCCTGCATGCACAGGTCTCCGAGATGTTTCCGCAGACGACCCATGCACTTCTTTCTGAAAGACCTTGATGAGCAATAAAAGAACAAATTTAAAATGTTAGATGCTAACATTAATGCTTAAAAAATTGTGTTTGTTGTGTTAACCAACAAGTACTAGCATAGACAGTTTATTCTACAGGTTATCGACTATAATCCCGCCGGATAGTGAAAACAAACAGAACAGCAAAGCAGTCTTTATTAAGCTTGCAAATGCATTTTGTCTCCCCCAAAAAAGTGGACGTATGTTAAAGTTTAATAACCCACAGTATACCACTAAGTGCATATATGCAAAAGTATTTTAAAATACTGGGTCACTGTAGTCAAGAGGTAAGGTACTCGTCTCTCACAGTAATGAACGGAAACGGTGGATAATTAAATCCCGTAAGTTTCAAGCGACCCACTGGTCTCGCGGAGGTAAGACCTGAGCGCCTGTTCACTGAGTCACCTCCAGTCGTTTCGACTGATAGTCTTGCTACTGGTCCGAGGTAACTTGGGACAAGAGAGTGAGGTTAATGGCCAGCGCATTTTCTTACTCATTATAATTCAGATACAGCGCAAGTTACATTAAGACAAAACCGTCTGATGATGTCACAATCATCACTTGCAATGGGCAACTAAGTAACTACGAGGAACATTCAAATCAAACCAGGACTTTTTGTTCTAGTTCCACCAGAATGGGTTATAGCGTGTTGGAACTACTATCATTAGTTGGGGCACTTATGCCCTATTACTGCTAGGTGGCCCACTTGCCACGGGCCAGATAAATAAAAATGGTGGACAACACCATTAGTGCTTGCATGGAACAGTGTGTTGTGATGAAGTTTCTTGTGAAAGAAGGCGTGAAATCTGCTGACATTTACCGAAGACTGCAATCACAATACAGTGATGAGAAACTCAGCTGCAGTAAGACATTTGAATGATCTAAATGTTTTAGAGAAGGCCGTACATCCGTACAACACTGGACCTCATATGGCGCACTGGACTATGTGCCATCTGCAGCAACTCAGCTGAGAGGTATTGTCACATCCACCTTACAGCCCAGACCTCGCTTCAAGTGATTTCCACCTGTTTGGACCGCTAAAAGAATTCCTGGGAGGTCAGCATTTCAGCACTGATGACGAAGTGAAGCAGGCTGTCTTGGATTGGTTCAGACATACTGACAAATCTTTCTACACTGAAGCTTTTCCAGCATTATTTAAATGCTCGGATAAGTACATAAATGTTGCAGGAGGTTATATAGAAACATAAATTGTATTTTTACTACTTGAACACATTTTTTTCATTACTACAAAATGAAAATTACACAAAACTTACTTTGTATCTGTATCTACCCCAACAAAGTCTTTCTTCTCAAATGGTGCACAAAGTAATGTGAGCTTGTCATTACGTTCGAAAGAGCGGTCCAATCGCTTTCCTTCGAGAACGTAATACAATGATGTTACAAACTCCTTCAGTCTATCTTCTAGATCATTACTAGCTTCAAGGCTCGGATAGAACACAATCTCAGCACCACTGCTTTCTTTAGTTAAACTATTACTATGAGTCCGTTTCTCATCTTGTTTTGAAACACTCTGGGGCTGAATGTCTAACGTTTCATAATTCTGATTATCTCCGATAGATTTACTAAATTCTGAATCCTCAATTCTGCCAGTCTCTGTTTGTTCTCGCCGCGGCTCTGAATCAGGTGACGTTGACACCCCAGAATCTAAGGGCAAATCATTTTTCTGAGCTAAGCAAGAACAGTTTTTACTATCACAGCTACAAGACTTCACAAAACTCAAACTTCCCTCTTGTTTATTTAAATTAGTGTTCATTCTTCTTTGTTCATTTTTCCCCACCTCAATTGGGGAGCCATCCGTATTCATCCCGAATACAATCAACCTTGAGTTGATGATCGTTGAGGAGTACTCTTCCTTTATGCTCTTATAGCTGGCAAATATATCCCCAAACTCATCATGATCGAGACACTTTCCAATGATAATAAGGCCCAGAACTTTCCTGTGGGCCTGGAAGTCTCCCCAAGAGTTGCATTCTAAAGGGTATACTTTCTTGTAACGAATGGCGATGTTTCTTTGCTGGCCCTCGACGTGAATCTGGTCAACATGAGAAATTCTATCGAATGCACGGTTGAAGCTCTGTGTTGGAAGCTGGGATCCGGTGTGTCTAACCAAGACAAGCAGTGACTGATGGTCTTCTGCTGTCTGGCTGTAGTCCACCATGCTCGTCATCATGGCTCATAGATGGCAGTAAATTTTTTGTACAAGCTGAACCATAGCATGTTTCTCTCCTCTAGATAACAAGTGCATGTCGAGGTATCCTTACTCTGGTACTGGATTGTGGATAAATGACCCATGGATCTGTCAGTAATAAAGAAAATGTGTTTTAATTTAGGTTTAACATTACCATGAATAAATCAAAATCTGTTAGCACCCTGAAGATCACAAGCCTTCTATGTTTGCAACCTGTGGTGTTGTTGTTTGAAGGCACTTGTGCAGTTTTTACATTTTTAAAGGATTTTCTGTAGTAGCAGGTTGTACATTGGCTGTACTTATATCCCAGGGTGTACTGAAAAAGGTGGGCCTGGGACCTCCTGGTTGTAGTGTAATGCAAGACTTCTCAGCAGATTCACCACTATAGAGATATCAGTGGTGATCCCCACCTTCAAGGCCAGGCTACTGTAACACATGCTGTTTACAGATGCATTGATCAATAAATTTCATCTGACCTTGATGTGACTAACTTCGCACGAGTGGAAATATAATCAAATAAGATTAGTTTATTTGTTCTCAATAAGTTAGCACATAATTGAATATGTGGACTAAAGTATGTGCTTCTAATGTTCATATTACATCCTACTGTATTGCACTGCGCAGTTTCCTATGTCTGTTCTGATTCACTTCAACAAATACACATCAGTCCTCGGACCCAGTGCCATCTCTCTCCATGTCTACCTTATTCCTTTTATGTCCTAGGTGAGGGGAGGAAGACTAACATCTGGTCAAGCAAAATATATTGTCCAAGACCCTCACCTCGGCTTCCTAGTAGCCCTCCCTAGAAATGGGCTGTTTTCATGACAGCCTGGCTAACAAGGTGACGGATCGATGTGATCCCCGTAGTAGTGAGTGACATGCAGATGAAGCCAAGCATAGCACAACCGCATGGAGGACCCCAGTCCACTTCATCAGCATGCTTGCCACTTAACGTCCTTTTCAGGGCGCACAACAGAGTAACCTACTCATTGTGGGCATTCGCAAACAACATGTCCAAGGTAAAAGCAGGCAAGTCAATGGCCCAGTTTCTTCTTACTTTTTCTGCACCGCATCATTAATCATCTTAACAGAGGACTTCCTTCTGACTTTTTCTGCACCGCACGTTTAATCATCTTAATAGAGGACCTCCTTCTGACTGAATGGTTAAGATATATTGTTACTTGTAGCTAACCTGTCCATACCTGTTAAAGTTTTAGTGACTATAAATTCTACCTATAATTTCTACAGAATAGGGTAGCCTGCTTCCTACTTACCCTTCCATCCATACCTTTTCAACTTCCTGTGGAGCATAGGTCTACAATAAATACTTGCAACATCATCACACGATGACCTGTTTAAGCTTTTGTGGCTTAAAGGTCGACAGGATGGGATAGCTAACCCCATACCCAACCCTCCTTAGTCATCTCTTATGACCTATCCAGCATGTTACAGTGTTACTATACTTTGCTCAACTACTGTGCCTCGATTACAAACATGGCAACTTTGTTTTCAGTCTATATAGTTAATTAACATGGATGAAAAATACACAGTAGAAAATAAAATTCCTTCCATATTATAAGTGGGAGGCCACTGTGAGTACAAAGTTCAAATTATTCTAAAAAATAACAAGAGCAAATGAGAAACAGAATGTCTAGAGTGCAGATTTGTCTTGGTAAAGATAATTGGTTCAAATCACCACTATCGCTTTGCTCCAGTCAATCTAGCTGTAAATAGGTATCCAACTTACTATTAGGGAAGCACGAGCAGCATAGAAAGGAACTGGCTACCTTACCTCAAACATTATATAATAAAGTCATCTAACAGTTCAATCCCAACTTCAGTGTCAGCCAAAACACTAGTGCCGGCTATTTCAACCGCAACACTAGTGCCGGCTATTTCAGAAAAACACCAGTGCAGGCTATTTCAGAAAAACACCAGTGCAGGCTATTTCAGAAAAACACCAGTGCAGGCTATTTCAGCCCTAACAGCAGTGTCAGCTATTTCAGCCCTAACAGCAGTGTTAGCTATTTCAACCCCAACAGCAGTGTCATCTATTTCAGTTCCAACAGCAGTGTCATCTATTTCAGTTCCAACAGCAGTGTCATCTATTTCAGTTCCAACAGCAGTGTCATCTATTTCAGTTCCAACAGCAGTGCCATCTATTTCAGTTCCAACAGCAGTGTCATCTATTTCAGTTCCAACAGCAGTGTCATCTATTTCAGCCCCAACAGTAGTGTCAGCTATTTAAAACCCAACAGTAGTGTCGTCTATTTCTTCCCCAATAGCATCAGTGTCATCTATTTCAGCCCCAACAGTAGTGTCAGCTATTTAAAACCCAACAGTAGTGTCATCTATTTCAGCCCCAACAGTAGCATCAGTGTCATCTATTTCAGCCCCAACAGCAGTGTCAGCTATTTCAGCCCCAACAGCAGTGTCATCTATTTCAGCCCCAACAGCAGTGTCATCTATTTCAGCCCCAACAGTAGTGTCAGCTATTTAAAACCCAACAGTAGTGTCATCTATTTCTTCCCTAATAGCATCAGTGTCATCTATTTCTTCCCCAATAGCATCAGTGTCATCTATTTCAGCCCCAACAGCAGTGTCAGCTATGTCAGTCCCAACAGCAGTGTCAGCTATTTCAGTCCCAACAGCAGTGTCATCTATTTCAGCCCCAACAGTAGTGTCAGCTATTTAAAACCCAACAGTAGTGTCATCTATTTCTTCCCTAATAGCATCAGTGTCATCTATTTCTTCCCCAATAGCATCAGTGTCATCTATTTCAGCCCCAACAGCAGTGTCAGCTATGTCAGTCCCAACAGCAGTGTCAGCTATTTCAGTCCCAACAAGTGTCAACTATTTCAGCCCCAACAGCAGTGTCAGCTATTTCAGCCCCAACAGCAGTGTCAGCTATTTCAGCACTAACAGCAGTGTTGGCTATTTCAGCCCCAACAGCAGTGTCAGCTATTTCAGCACTAACAGCAGTGTTGGCTATTTCAGCCCCAACACCAGTGTCAGCTATTTCATCCCCAACAGCTTTGTCAGCTATTTCAGCCCCAACAGCAGTGTCAGCTATTTCAGCCCTAACAGCAGTGTTGGCTATTTCAGCCACAACACCAGTGTCAGCTATTTCAGCCCCAACAGCTTTGTCAGCTATTTCAGCCCCAACAGCAGTGTCAGCCTCAACAGCAGTGTCATTCAACCCCAATAGCAGCAATGTCATCTATTTCAGCATCTAGAGCAGTGTTAGCTATGTCAGTCCCAACAGCAGTGTCAGCTATTTCAGTCCCAACAAGTGTCAACTATTTCAGCCTCCACAGCAGTGTCAGTTATTTCAGCCCCAACAGCAATGTCAGCTATTTCAGCCCTAACAGTAGTGTTAGCTATTTCAGCCCTAACAGTAGTGTCCAGCCCCAAAAGCAGTGTCAGCTATTTCAGCTTCAACAGTAGTGTCCTGCCCGATCAGCAGTGTGAGTGTCAGCTATGGGATCACTTGTATCATTTAACAGTCTTTATAGTCTTCTAAACCAGTATAAAGACGTTAAGTTAAAACTGTGCACCATTCATGAAAACAATTTATATGTTTTTCAAACTACCACATTACAACATTTATTCCCATCACTGAGATCCATTGGCAAAATTTATAAGGATAATAACACTGCACTACTATGTTCCCTAAAGCAGGACTATAAGGTCACTGCTACAGTTAGCCTAATATAAGTAAGCAGGAGTTAAAAAAATAAAACTGGTTGTATACAGACTGCAGAATATTCTAAACCAGTGTAAGACATTAAGTTAAAATATTTAGCACTTTTACTGTAGTGGTTTCTGTAGATCTAATAGTCTTTTTTACACAATGAAGTTGTTAGTCCTATGTACAATTCTCTGATGTAAATTTGTATAACATGCAGTAAGAGGCCCTGGAATCCACCACTGTGATGTCATAATATGTGGCTTAGTGCAAGAGGATAGCCACATACATCTTCACCTAAAATATACTCCTACAGAAATCATAGTTAGCCTGGCAACCTTTTCATGTAAATTGAAGTCACAAAAACAGCCTCAAAAAAGAACATAGGGTTGTGAATGAGGCTAGTAACATCATCATAGGGTTCCACAGGTGGTAGACACCCTCAACACATAAATATGTGTTGCAGAAACAACCTCTAAAAGATCAAATGCTTTTATGTATGCATCCAGCACAGAGGCCAACTACTGTAGTGTAGGTAATGGTAAACCTACCACGCTCCATCTGAGGAGTTAAACAGGTCATACAAAAGTACAAATGTTGCAATGCAAGTTAACTTTACAAATAAGACTAGCTATTCATACTTTGACTAACTATAATATATATAGACTACAAATTTCATACTTTGACTAACTATAATATATATAGACTACAAATTTCATACTTTGACTAACTATAATATATATAGACTACAAATTTCATACTTTGACTAACTATAATATATATAGACTACAAATTTCATACTTTTACTAACTATAATATATATAGACTACAAATTTCATAATTTGAAATATTATTCCTGTTATTTTTCTTCATGCCCAATGTTAATGTAGTCTACATCCTTAAGCAGCAAATGCCCTTTATTCGATGACTGTGCCAAACCCAAAGCACTTTGTTTATGTATCTCTGGGTTTTAAAAGTTCGAAGTTACAGCTGCGGAATTGGTTTATAAAGTGTATCATATTCTTATCATGCAGAGTACTACGATTGTCATTGTTTTGTACCGTACCAATTATGTTTGCTATTAGTATTTCACTATTATCATTATGTATGATAGGAAGGCTGGAGTGGTTCTATTCTTTGATCCCAACCTGAACACTTGTAATTTTATTTCATTATTGAATTTTATTGGTAATTGATTTCCAGGTTTGTAACATGATTATAAACATAAAAATTGCAAGCAGCAAGTTTCCGGACTAACTTAAACTAAACTAAACTACTGACACTGTTTGTTATTGAAATAGAATTTCGTATAGTAGCGTATATATATTCTTTACAGCTTGCAACTTATCTAAACTTCACACACATCTGACAGAGTTTGAGATTTAACTTAACATCTTTATACTGGTTTAGAAGACCCTGCAGAGTCTGTATACAACCAGTTTCATTTACATCACCTTGCTCTAAAAGCTATGCGCATCCAGTTTATTCTTAAATGCATTAACTGTCCCTGCCTCCACCACCTCACCTGGCAATGCATTCCAAACAGACACCACTCTCTGACTAAAAAAATATTTCCTAATATCTAATCTGGACCTCTCTTTAGTCAGCTTGTAGCTATGCCCTTGAGTTATTGTGGGTGGCCGTATTTTAAAAAACTTGTTATAGTCTAATTTATCCATTCCTCTGATCATCTTATAAACCTGTATTAAGTCACCACGAATTCTTCTCTCTTCGAGACACTGTAGGCCGGTTTTTCTGAGTCGTTCCTCATAACTGTAATTCTGGAATCCCACTATCATCTTTGTCGCTCTTTTTTGTATTCTTTCCAGCATGTTTATATCCCTTCTATGATAAGGACTCCACACCTGTACACAGTACTCCAATTTAGGTCTAACTAAAGCTTTATACAGTTTGACGATCACTTCCTTGCTCCTATGTTTAATATTTCTTTTTATCATACCTAACATTGCATTTGCCTTTTTCACTGCTACCTTAACTTGCTCACTCACCTTTCCTGTATGATCTATTATAACCCCTAGGTCCCTTTCCTTATCTATCTTTCTAATATTGTTTTCTCCCATTCTGTAATTATGTTCCATATTGGATCTACCCATGTGGATGACTGTACATTTATCTACATTAAACTCCATTTGCCAGCTTACAGACCATTCTCGAATTTTATCTAACTCCGACATCAATATATCCACTTCCACTTTAGATGAGACACTACTGCATAGTTTTGTGTCATCAGCAAATTTTGCAATCATGGATCCCATATCAATGTCCAAATTATGTATATATATCAAGAACAAAATTGGTCCCAAAACCGAGCCCTGTGGCACACCACTCAGAGTACTCCTTTTTTATGCCCACCCTCTGCCTTCTTCACCTTAACCAATTTTCAATCCATTTGGCAACTTCTCCACCTATTCCATGTGATTTTAACTTTCGAAATAATCTTTGATGAGGTACTCTATCAAAGGCCTTTGCAAAGTCTAGATAAATAACGTCCACTGGCTCCCCTTTATCTATGATTTTAGTAACCTCCTCCATGAGTTCTAATAGATTTGTTAAGCTTGATCTCACTCTAGTAAACCCATGCTGACTATTTCTAATTAGATTAAATTTGTCTAAATGCATTACAACGTTTTCTTTGATTATTGACTCTAACAATTTACAAACTATGCTCGTTAAACTCACCGGTCTATAATTTGCTGGATCTGATTATTTTAATAAGGGCATCACTCCTGCATCTTTCCAATCCCGTGGAACAATCCCTTTTGTAAGTGATTGAGATCATAATATAGCCAATGGTTTTGCTAGTTGGTCTCTAATTTCAAACAGCAATTTTGGATGAATACCATCTTGACCTGGACATTTATTCACTTTCAATCCCTCAAATTTTTTAAAAACCATTTCCTCTGTAATACAGATTGATCTTAATCCCGCTGTATCCATGTCTCGTTGAAAAATATCTATAGGCTCTGGGATCTTGGAGCAGTACTCTTATGTGTAGACTGTGCCAAAGTACTGATTGAGTAGATTAGCTGCCTCCCTATTCTCACTTATTATTTTCCCTGTACTGTCTATGAGAGGGCCTACTTTGTCTTTCGTTCTTTGTTTATTTCTAATATAAGAGAAGAAGCTTTTACTGTCGGTCTTGATCCTCTGAGCAAGTTTTTTTTCAAAGTCTACTTTTGCTGTTTTATTCGCTTTCTGAGATATGTTCTGCTTGTCCAAATATTTTACATATGTTTCTTTTGATTTACCTGCCTCTATATATTTTTTCCATGCTTTATTTTTCACTCTTCTACATTTCACTACAAATCTAGTTATCCACTTTTTACGCTTGGCGTGTACCTCCCTACATGGAACACATTCCTCTTCTAGCGTTTCTAGAACTGTTTTAAAACTCTTCCACTCCTGTTCAACATCTGTTCCTACGAAAATATCTTTCCAGATTATGTGGTTCGCTGCCTCTCTCATCCTCTTAACATCTGCCTTAGAGTAGTCATATGTTCGTGTGTTTATGTTTACTTTTTTCCCTGCAATAAGATCCCAAAGGATGATTTGATGGTCACTTGAGCCAAAACAGTTCCACAACGGTAACGTTTTCAATCATATTTTCCTCTGTAGTAAAAACTAGGTCTAGTATATTATTATTAGTAATTGAAATTGGTATCATATGTAACTATGTTAAACATAGTTATCATAGTATGTTTTTACCTCTGGTGGCTGCTTCTACATGTTGAATTAAAAAATTGTCAGTTATGCACTTAACAGAAGGTTTTGACTCTACAAGTGCTTCTGCCATATCCCATTTTATTTCTGGAAAGTTGAAATCTCCCATTAATAATAATTTCCATTCACTTGCCTTTGCTATGCTACTAAGTATGCTACTAACTAAGTAATCAGCTCCTAGTCCTCTTTTTGACTTGATGGACATCTATAGCACACTCCAATCACTGTTTTTTCACCCCCACTTTCTATTTCAAATGACACTAATTACAATCCAACAACTTGCTGATGAAGGCATATAAGAGCTTCAAAGTCGTACTACGTACCGAACAGTCGAACAACAAGAAAGGGGAGGACTGGCAATAAAGTTTTACTTTGCCTGTGGCAGCCATATTGAATAATATGCCCAAATAACTGAAAATAAACGAAGCGTATACAATTTTCCGGTTTATTACGTGAAAGTGTTATTTGGAAAAAAAATGGATGCCGCTTCTGAAAGCAAAAGAAGACATAATGAAAGTCACCTCTTGTCAAAGTCATTAGGTGGAGGACCTCACGGAATAGGTGAAAACAATCAGATGGATTTCTGAAACATATTGCAATTTGCTGTACTGTATTATGTAGGTTTGTCATATTTCAATGCAATTCGTCGATTTGGCTCTTAGTTATTTAAGTATTAAAATTAAGTTAATTAAACTGTAATTTTCTTTTAAATGCAGAACAAATTGAAGTAAAAGTCACTTCAGAAGTGAAATTGTGATGTCTATTAAATTAATCTGTCGGGCTTCACCGAAAAGCCAGATTAAAAAAAAGTACAGCACACTAAATAGCTGACATTGCTGTTGAGTCAAGACACTACAGTTGGAGCTGAAATAACTGACACTCAGTCTACTGACTGTTGGAGCTGAAATGACTGACACTACTGACTTGTTGGAGCTGAAATAACTGACACTACTGACTTGTTGGAGCTGAAATAACTGACACTGCTTTTGAGACTGAAATAGCTGACACTGCTGTTGAGGCTGAAATAGCTAATACTAATACTGCTGTTGGGGGCTCAAATAGCTGACACTGTTTTTGAGGCTGAAATAGCTGACACTGCTGTTGGGTCTGGAATATCTGACACTGCTGATCGGGCAGGACACTACTGTTGGAGCTGAAATAGCTGACACTGCTGTTAGGGCTGAAATAACTGACACTGCTGTTGGGACTGAAATAGCTGACACTGCTGTTGAGGCTGAAATAACTGACACTGCTGTTGAAGCTGAAATAACTGGCACTGCTGTTGGGGCTGAAATAGCTGACACTGCTGTTGGAGCTGGGAAAAAAGTACTCATCAAATTTTTAAACTCCAAACAATTCGATGGATCTTCCTAAAAAAAACTTTTTAAAAAAGGCAAAACATTTTGATTTACAAATTTTCAGACGCACTAAGTTAGTATTACTATGGGGCGTGTTCAAATGAAAACGGACCTAACTGCACCAAGTGAACATATGTACAATGTGTATGATATCACTTTTAGTGTAAACAGCATATACCAACAGTCAAGTTTGCAAAATTTCATTATTCTCCGACTCAGTTTCCTCAGCAGACCGTTGAAAACATGGTGGGTATTATACGGAATCCGTCCAGAGTTGATCAGCGGGCTGTAATTCGGTTTCTAACAGCTGAAGGATGTCAACCAGTTGACATTCATTGCAGAATACAAGCAGTGTAAGGCGACAAAATGGGTCAAAGACAACAGTGAAGAACTGGACAACGATGTTTAAAGAAAGACTTGAGTTAACGAAAGATCTTCCGAGACCAGGTCAGGCGCATATAGTTGCATCAGAAGATGCCATATCATAAATTGATGCAGCAATTCGGGTGGACCGTCGCCGGAGCTTACGTTCACCACACTTTTATCACCATATATAAAAGTTATTACATTAGATTAAAGTTACTCAGTAATAAGTAAGAAGTGCTACACAGTATGTAGTAAGTATTTTATTAACTTTATATCATCAACTCAATTCATCATACTGATCCTACTCAATCTAAAGGTTTATATTACCATATTCGAAGCTACCAACCTGGTAGTTGGTTCTATTAAACCAAATTTCTTAAATGTTACTGTTTTCAATTAGTTTGCGTCTGAAAATTTGTAAATCAACATGTTATGGTTTTTTAGGGGGATCCTACGGATGGCGAAGAGTGTGGACACTGATGGTTCCTGTAGCTTGTTGGTTGAAACACTTCTCCTGGGAGGGAAACTAGGGTGGAGAAATCAATTTCTGTGTAGATCATGAAAAGTGGAAATATACCAATGACCATTGTCCACAGTTACATGTAAGAGTAACACAAGTGAATGTGGATCTGATTAGAATTCTCATGATAAGGTCAATGTGATTTTCAAGTCCAACCTTTGTGGAAGATAAGCTGTTTGAACTTTGCCAAACAAGTTGAAGACTGACAGAAGATATGGACTGCTACCTTTCTGGCTTTAAGTTTGAAGATGTCCGGCAGAACTGGAAGAATTAAAATGTGTGCAGAGATCGGAGGGCTAGCATGCAGATAACTTCAAGCTAGCACAGTTAGAGACTTTTGGGCAACTCTGTACAGTGCACAGTAAAGGGGATTCCATATAATTTATTCTTCTTCTTCTTCGTACGCTGTCAAACATCAACTTGAATTTGTTCGAAGAAAGCAGCTGTCATCCTGAGCCATATAGAGCTTGTCTAGTGTTGCCACTGATGATGGCCACATGTGCTTTCTCTGGTCCTCCTATGTCGGGCAGTTTTGAAGCAGATGTTTAGCTGTAATTTTCCCTGTGCCACAGGTGCATTCGTCAGTACCACCTATCTTCAGTTTATTGAATAGATGGTACCTCAGTCTGTTGTGGCCTGTGCGGAGTCTGAAGACCACGACCTGCTCTCTTCTGTTCAGCTGGTAGTAGGCATCATTTTTTGTGTAGCCAGTATGTTCTGTTTCCCATTTGGCTATGTATCTGGTCCTAATAAACCTTTTGGACTCTTCGTAGGTCACACTAGTATCTGGTTATGGTAGTCTTGCACCTTCTTTTGCCATTCTGTCTGCCTCCTCGTTGCCTTGGATGTTACAGTGGGATGGAACCCACTGTACCACTACTCTGTTTTAGTGAGTACTGCTCTTAAATCATTAAGTTCGGTATTTTTCTGGCTTTTTAGTGCTGTAGCCACGGCCAGGGCATCTGTAAACAGGACTATCTGGCTTTCATTGCTTTCGCCTGTCAGCATTGCTTCTATTGCAGCCTTCAATGCCTCTGCCTCCGCTTTGAAATTGCTTGAGAATTTTCCAGTTGCCACTGGCAGTATTATTTTTCTACCATTTGTTAGGCTCAGGAATACCCCTTTCCCTCCATTCTGTGTTGTGTTTGTTACAGAACCGTCGGTGTATGCATGGGTCCAGTCCATGCTTGGGTAGTTTTCCGCTATGAAGCTCAGGGTTATGTCTCTCCTTTCTTGTTCAGTCTGGCTGTTCTTGTTTAAAATACCTGGTATATTTTCTACCACCTCTGGAATGTTATGCTGCTTCCATGTGGTTTTGCGTACAGTAGGGATGGGCTTTGGTGTTGTTACGGTGTTCATAGGGTCTTTGCTCATCTTTGCTTTGGCTATTTCTGCAAAGTTTCTCCGCTTTAGTTTCCCTTTTCCAAATCTATTTAATCTCTGATGCATTGGATGGTCTGTCAGTCTTCTTAGTTTCTCTGCTTGCTGCTGGGCTCTGCAGTCTCTTCTGTTGGTCATGTATTGCAGATTTGTTATCTTTTAAAGTTCTACAATTGGCGTTGACTTCGTGCCTCCTGTTATAACTCTCATGGCTTGGTTTTGAAGTTTGCTAATTTTATCAAAGTTCGCCTTTGCTGCTGTTGCCCATGCCGCAATGCCATACCCGAGAACTGGTCTCACTCTTCCAGTGTACAGTTTCTTGAGTATTCTTTCGTCTGCTCCCCAGCTTGTGCCAGCAAGTTTCCTCATGACTGCCATTCTTTCTCTGGCTCTCATTCGGTTTCTCTCGATCTGACTTTTCCATGTCATGCGCCGATCAAATATGTGACGCCCAAGTAGTTTGGGTTGTCGTTTGGCCCCAGATATTTACCGTTAAGACTTATTTTGGTGTTCTGGGGTTTATTTGAAAGATATAATTCATTCAACAAGCCAACACATCAACTCAGGAAAAATGGCACTGGTCTAACTGATGATTTTGTTGGCACAAAAATACACCATTTAAAAAATGACAAGTTTAAACAAGTTAATAAATCTACTTGCGTCCTGAATCTGCTCTTCATTTATGAACGCTAGTTATGTACATTGTGGTTTCACATTTGGATCTAGCACAAAATTGGAATATTCAACTGAAGTCAAATGGACATATTGTGAAAATAGTGTCTTTTAATTAAGTAACACTTAAAGCACATGTGCATTATCTTGAATAGAGAGGCTATTATCTTGTTTATGTATGGATATACAGTTGAATTTTGTTAGACGTGAGTACAAATGTTTGTAGTTTTGTTGCTTGGTAACAAAAACTGCATCACTATAATCTCTTCTACAAAAATCAACATTCCCACGCATCAGATATCTTTTTTCCATTCTATTCATCCGAATAGTTTAGCATATATATTAGTGATAGGTTCATGAAACAGTACTGAAGATAAATATGTCTCATAATAATGCCCATTTCCTAAATACGGATCTGAGTTAAATAAAATAAATCCATATTACATTTTGTCTTATATCATAGGTGACCCAGATGATCAAACACTTCGGAAAGTGGAACGGGAAATCCTAATTCCACAGAAGATGAAAGACAAAGCAAAAAAGCTGAAGTGTTCTAATGAGATCAAAGGTTGGTCTGCCCATGAATTTTATAACTGAAATAAGTTACTTGAAACCTTTGTTGATTTTTATAAAGGAGTTAGTGACCTCAGTCTGATGACATTTTTCGAAGGGGCAACAAACTTTCTCATGCCTTGCAGCTTGCAGGTAGTCTCGTGACATTCAAGGAATTGTGGAGTTGCTGTTTATCCATAACGGGTGATGAAAACCACTTTCTCTGTTCATCCAATTAGAATATGTTCAGTCAGACGATGGGTTTGAAAATGACAGAAGAACCCGATGCTAGTCTGGAAAGACCTAGGGCAGGGAGTTTATGGAGTTAATCCAAATTGAAAGGCTTACCAAAAATAAATATTCTAGACCGAGAGTCGAAAATGTCCATATTCAACTATACTATTATACAAAATCAACATCACTGCACTCTAGGCAAATCTATAGATGCCCAGTCTGTATTTCTCTCAGCATATGTCAAAGAGCATGGATATATATGGTTCCTGTAGCTCATTGGTTGTGAAACACTCTTGCAAGTTAATCTTGTATGTGTATCTTCACAACTAAAACTGCCTGTTAATCTTTTCAGTGTATGTTCACAACTAAAACTGCCAGTTAATCTTGTATGTGTATGTTCACAACTAAAACTGCCTGTTAATCTTGTCTGTGTATGTTCACAACTAAAACTGCCAGTTAATCTTGTCTGTGTATGTTCACAACTAAAACTGCCTGTTAATCTTGTCTGTGTATGTTCACAACTAAAACTGCCAGTTAATCTTGTATGTGTATGTTCACAACTAAAACTGTCTGTTAATCTTGTTTGTGTATGTTCACAACTAAAACTGCCAGTTAATCTTGTCTGTGAATGTTTACAACTAAAACTGCCAGTTAATCTTGTCTGTGTATGTTCACAACTAAAACTGCCAGTTAATCTTGTCTGTGTATGTTCACAACTAAAACTGTCAGTTAATCTTGTATGTGTATGTTCACAACTAAAACTGCCTGTTAATCTTGTTTGTGTATGTTCACAACTAAAACTGCCTGTTAATCTTGTATTTGTATGTTCACAAGGAAATATTTTTGTAGTCAGAGAGTGGTGTCTGCTTGGAATGCATTGCCAGGGGAGGTAGTGGAGGCAGGGACAGTTAATGCATTTAAGAATAAACTGGATGCGCATAGCTTTTAGAGCAAGGTGATGTAAATGTAACTGGTTGTATACAGACTCTGCAGGGTCTTCTAAACCAGTATAAAGACGTTAAGTTAACTAAAACTGCCTGTTAATCTTGTATTTGTATGTTCACATCTAAAACTGCCAGTTAATCTTGTCAGTGTATGTTCACAACTAAAACTGCCTGTTAATCTTTTCATTGACTGTTCACAACTAAAACTGCCAGTTAATCTTGTCAGTGACTGTTCACAACTAAAACTGCCAGTTAATCTTGTCTGTGACTGTTCACAACTAAAACTGCCAGTTAATCTTGCCTGTATTTTAGCTGTTATTATTATCATTAAGCTTGGCTGCAGTCCCTCATTTACTTGAAGTATGTTGCCATCATAAAAAGGATGTCCACTGTTTCTATTTCACAGGTTTTGGTGTGTGTGCTAAAGAACAAGGTTTCTTAATGCCATTCAAGTGTCGACAGGAGGCTCAACACTTAAAATCCTGCCTGGAATCTGCGTAAGGAGCAATTTCTTGAACACTGTTCTTTGTCTCTCATTTGTGTCCACTGTAAATCATCAACACCCGGTTGAAAGAATAGAACCACTGTAACCATCAAATTAGGTTGTAAAAAGTGAATAATGAAGGTTGTACATGGGGCTAGCAACCTCATCATGCAAAACAATTTGTATAGGAACTGTCACTGCAAGTTTTTGGACACAGGCTTCCTGCAGGAAGACCAGCATCAGTGGTGGCCCTGTGCTTCACGTGGAACGAAAAGATAAAATAAGCAAATATATCATCAATAGCAGACTAGATGATCACACTGATCAAACGCAAACTAGTAATAGCTGTAGGTAAGGGGGGATAGAGTGGGCTAGAGGTTAAGTGACACAGCTCATAATCCGAAGGTGCTGGATTTGCTCCCCAATCACAACACCGGCCATTACCCTGGGAAGCAAACCCTTAGAAAATGCAGGAGGAAGTAGGCCCTTACATAAAATGCATGCCGAAATTGGATACACTAGGCCAACAGGTTCAAAATAAAAACAAGATTTCCTGTTCATCCCAGCTTGAGGTTTTAGAAATGTGTAGCTTATCCAATGCCACCTTTTTCCTAAGATCTCCTGCTCCTTCTTCTTCTTCTACGTTTATTCTCAATGTCCCACTACCAATCCCTGAACAGGGCTTTGCAAGTAGCAGGATTTAAACTGGAGAATGGAATGCATTGTGTCGCTAGTTTACAGTTTCACTGCGATATTTACACCTTTCGGTCCGACAAATCCGTCTTTGGCAGACTCCTGTTCCAACTATCTTTACTCTCTTCTCTCCCATATACTTGCTTAGCAAGGAAGGAAGAAAACATAAGTACACAAACATAACATAGAAATTTCTCTAGATGTCAAGAAGATGAAAAAAGCATTGAGCCACATAATCTGGAAATATATGGTCTGTGGAACAAATGTTGAACAAGAGTGGGAGTGTTTCAAAATAGTTCTAGAAAAGCTGAAAAAGGAGTATGTTTCGTGTAGGGAGGTAAATCCCAAGCGTAAAAAGTGGACAACTAGATTTGTAGTGAAATGTAGAACAGTTAAAAATTAAGCATGGAAAAAATATATAGAGACAGGTCAATCAAAAGAAACATATTTAAAATATTTGAGCAAGCAAAACAAGGCTCAGAAAGTGAATAAAGCAGAAAAAATAGACTTTGAAAAAAATGTGCTTATATGATCAAGATTGATAGAAAAAGCTGCTTTTCTTATGTTAGAATTAAACAGAGAAACAAAGTAGACAAAATTCACGGATGACACAAAACTATGCAGTAGTGTCTCATCTAAATTTGGAGTGGATATGTTGAGGTCGGATGAAGATAACATTTGGGAATGGTTTGAGAGCTGACAAATGGAGTTTAATGTAGATAAATGTGCAGTTATTCACATTAGTAGATCCAATATGGAACATAATTACAGAATGGGCGAGAACAATACTAGAATAATAGATAAAGAAAGGAACCTAGAGGCTATAATAGAGAATACAGGAAAAATGAATGAGCAAGTCCAGGTAGCAGTGAATAAGACGAATGCAATTGTTAGGTATGATAAAAAGAAATATTAAAAATAGGAGTAAAAAGGTGATTGTCAAACTGTATGAAGCTTTAGTTAGACCTAGATTGGACTACTGTGTACAGGTGTGTAGTCCTTATCAAAGAGGGGATATAAACATGCTGGAAAGAATACAAAGAAGAGCAACAAAACTGATAGTGTCTAGAAAAGAGAAGAATTCGAAGTGACAATACAGGTTTATATGATAATCAAAGGAAAGGATAAATTAGACTATAACAAGTTTTTCTAAATACAACCACCTGCAAGAACAAGAGACCACAGCTATAAATTAATTAAAGATAGGTCCAGATTAGAAATTAGGAAATATTTGTTTAGTCAGAGAATGGTGAATGCTTGGAATGCATTGCCACAGGAAATAGTGAAGACATGGTCAATTAATGTATTCAAGAATAGATCGGATGTGCATATGTTTTAGATCAAGGAAATTAGGTGGCACTGACGAATGCACCTGTGGCACAGGGAAAATGACCGCTGAACATCTGCTGCAAAATTGCCCGACATACGAGGACCAGAGAAAGCACATGTAGCCATCACCAGTGGCAACACTAGACAAGCTCTATGGCAGTGTCGACAGCCTCAGGATGACAGCTGCTTTCTTCAAACAAATTAAAGTTGGCGTCTGACAGCGTACAAAGAAGAAGAAGATCAAGGAAATGTGACTGTTGTATACAGACTCTACAGTCTTCTAAACCAGTATAAATACGTTAAGTTATTAGTAACCATATTAAAGGCCAAGAATCTTTCTCAGAGGTTTGTTGATGAAACCCTGTGGTCTCTTAACATTTTGTTTGATCCACCATGTTTCCACTCCGTGTGAAAAGGTAGACTTTACATTGGTGTTGAAGATCCTTAGCTTCGTATGAATTTTTAGAAATTTAGCATTCCATATACTTTATCTTTTTGCAAACTTTTTTTTTCCACACACTCGTCTGCACCTCCTGTCATGTCTGTGATGTTAAGTAAAAGTAAAGTGGGGATTCAGCAGAATTAACCGCTGGTTGGAAATGGAGTTTTTGAAGACTCCATTGTACTAAGCTGCAGCCTGTGAGAGGTGGGGTGGGCAGTGCCCTTCTTTGCTGTATTTACTTCCCCTAACTCATGTGTCAGGTACCCAATTACAGCTGGGTTGACTGGAGAAGCGTTCCTCAATTAAAATTACGACCCAGATATTTCATGGGTCTCCGGACGTGATTCGAACTGAGGCATGCTGTTACCATAGAAAATAGCGACTTGCTGGCTATGAACTGAGCTGACGTGCTTCACTTCTATGATGCTACATACACAAAATCCTTCCATGAGATTGTATCACCTACCTAATATCATCTCATTGTCATTTTTTTTTTGTTTCTCCATCAATTTAAATATTCACACAACTTGGTGAGTGATTTTCCTTTGTGTCTCATTGGCAGTTACAAAGATCAAACCTTTGTCGACCTTTGCACCCAGGAATATCTAGATGAAAGGTCTGAATACAGGAGGACAGGAATTAAAACCAAAGAACGTATAAAGAAAACTGCATCATGACCTCAATCGTGACCATTTGTTAAAAACAACTTTGGGGGAGGAGAATTCAAGAGTTTAAATGTCGGTTTAGTAATGCGATTATTTGATGGGTAGATTAATGAAAATGATTAATTGATCAAACATGATCAATAGATTCATGATGAGTAATCGTTAGATTAATGAAAGTGAGTGATTGATACATTAACACAACGGAGATCAACATGATCAATAGATTCATGATGTTGTGTAATCAATAGATAATGGTAGTGGGAACAATAGATTCATGAAATTATATGATCAGCGTATTGACCTTCTAGTTTCCACATTTTTTTATTACGCCACAAACATTTAGACTCATCCATTTTTGGATACATCAGCTGTCTTGTAAGTCCATTAAATTGTCACAAAGCACTGGTAGTGCATATCTGTTAGTTTATACTACAAACGTATTTAAAACATCTACATAAACAAACTAAGCAGACCTACTTCAGAAAAATTCATTACAACAACTTAACTTAATCACAATCAATAATGGAATAACAATCCAAATCTATGTGAAACAGATACAAAACCGTAAAAAAATTGTGCAAAGTCAATCTAGACATCATATTGTTTTCAAGATTGGAGGAAATGACCTCATTTGGGATTCAGCCATTTCTATAGCAAAAACTGGTGTTAACGCAATGAATTATCCGTTGAGTATAAAGAAACAATGCCCCAGGAACATTGTTTCACCAATGGTTCAGTAACGGAGATATGAAGGAGGTTGTTGTAGCTGAGAGGTAAGGTGCTCGCCACTCAAGAAATGAATGAAAATGGGAAATTGTCGGTGTTCTAATCCTGCATGTTTCAAGGGTCCCCTCGTTTCAAGAGAGGTGGGATCGACTGTCTAGTTTTATCAGAGATGGATGATAAACTCAGAAGTTCTGTGTATACACTGTGCACCTAAAAGAACACAAGGCAGTTGAAAATCTAAAAGAGTAGGACTGCCAACCTGTCTAGGCAAGAATTCTAAAGGTAATGAGAGAGCTACCCAATAGTGGCCTGCATGAAGATCAAAAGGAGATGGCCCTTCTATCTTGCAAAGACACAATAGACCAATGGCCTGTTTGTCTGCAAGTATAGATAAAAGGCATGAAACCCTTCCCAGTGGCTTTACTACAAACATATGAAAGCTACATCAGCAGATGTGCCAGAATTAAACAAAGTAATTGTTGGGAAGCAAGTATGCCCCGGGAATCATTCAAAGAAGTTGCCATAGACACACACATCCCACTGCTTGGAGAGACGTTGGATACCATACGTTGAAAAAAGACTGGTTGATCATTGAATTTGGTCACCGATGTCATAACGCCTGCATCGGAGTGGAATCGTTGTCCTGTAAAGCTCTTTTTAAGTGTCAGAACAATGATAAATCACATGATGACAGACCAGAGCTGTATAGGCTGAGTGTGGCAGAACTTCCCGCATTTTCTGTGCTAACGATTTTTACACAATGTTCGTGGCATGCGGACAAGTATTGTCATTCAACAGAATCAAACCATGTGAAAGCACGCTGGGTCACTTATTCTTGATAGTTTTATATAGCTTGTCTAAGTGTGTCCTTGTAACAGATGGCATTGATGTTCATGCCAGGCTCTTTAAAGTCTGTCACCAAAAGCCCTTCCTGGTAAAAAAAATGGATCAGAATAACCTTACCAGCGGAAACCTGTGACCTGAATTTTGTGTTCTGGTGATCCTGGATGTGCTCGCTATTTTGCTGGCACCATGATTGCAACAGAAATGTATCACCCTTCGCATTGTACTGCAGCAAGTAGTTCAAACTCCTCCCCATGCATTCTTCCTTGTGGTGGTCGGTTAGATTTCTTTTGACCCATTGCGATACTTTATTTTTTTCTGAACTCTCCCTAATGACACAGTGAATTCCTCTACTAATGAACATAAGTTCCAACAGTCCACCCATATTGCTGCATAAATCCTGGCAATGCCCTCTTCTGTCACAACAATATGCACTTGACATGGCTACAGAAGCTCTTTTGTTAACTCACGTCCTTCCGTGAACATATGTGCCCAGTCCTTCACTGTTATCTTCGGCACACGTTTGTTACCATTCACTGCCTGCATTCAGCAATGAATGTTGATTGGTCGACATAGTTCGGCTTTTAGAAACTGAATCTCCACTTGCTGATCCACCTTGGACGGATTCAGTATCACACCAGCCATATTGTCAACGATCTGCAGCAGAACCTATGCATGCGAGATAACTGATCGTGTGCTCGCTTGTTCGTTGGTCTGTGCTTATTATGTGATGTCATCATGCTCGTCGTGTGCTGGTGCACATGATACAGCACGGATGGGTTTCATTTGATCATTTTAATTTTGTAAAGGACCTCTACACCACCAGGGGTAGAACAGGAACGACTAATATAGGTATAATAATAGAAGTGAGTTTGTGATTTATTCGTCATCTTCTGTCATGGGATGTGAAGTGAGTTCATGACTTAGTCGTCATCTTCTACTATGGGGTGTATATTAATAATAGAAGTGAGTTCGTGACTTAGTCGTCATCTGCTACCATGGGGTGTGAAGTGAGTTCATGACTTAGTCGTCATCTTCTACCATGGGGTGTATATTAATAATAGAAGTGAGTTCGTGACTTAGTCGTCATCTTCTACCATGGGGTGTGAAGTGAGTTCATGACTTAGTCGTCATCTTCTACCATGGGGTGTATATTAATAATAGAAGTGAGTTCGTGACTTAGTCGTCATCTTCTACCATGGGGTATGAAGTGAGTTCGTGAGTCATCTTCTACCATGGGGTATAAAGTGAGTTCGTGACTTAGTCATCATCTTTTGCCATGGGGTATGAAGTGAGTTCGTGAGTCATCATCTTCTACCATGGGGTATAAAGTGAGTTCGTGACTTAGTCATCATCTTCTACCATTGGGTGTGAAGTGAGTTTGTGACTTAGTCATCATCTTCTACCATGGGGTATGAAGTGAGTTTGTGACTTAGTCGTTGTGTTCTGCCATAGGGTATATGTCTTTGTTTAATTTCTCTTTGCAGCTTAGTCTCTACACGATGCAACTCGTCTTAGTTGCTTCTTCTGGCAGGTTACACTGACTATTCTTTCTCCCTTTTCGAGACCCAGTAACAGACAGACATATTTTTAAAAGTCTTGTGCTCTTCTTCAGCCATGAGGTGTAGAGTCTTCTACCAAGGTGTGTAGAGTTTTCATTTTCTTTTCCTTGTAGCTAAAAGTTTCTATAGGATGAGGTAGCTAGCCCCATGCACAACAGTCCTTAGTCAACTCTTAACATTATGCCTGGTAAGTTACAGTGTTACTATTCTTTACTCCCCTTTAGGTCGAAGTAATGCAAGGGATAGAAAGTGGGTTATCGATAGAATGGATTATTGAAAGCAGGTGATTGATGAATTGTACAATAGAAAGCAGATGATTGACAGATTGTGTTATTGAAAGTAAATAATCGATAGTGTAACGACAGAAAGGTTACTGCATTAGCCAGCACCATGATTATTGCATGTGCTATGTTTGTTTAATACGTTACGCAGCCAATTTTAAAATGGGCTGTTTTACCATTCATTTTTGTTGTCCATTTTTTGCCCAGTTAATAAATAAAGCTGTTGACAAATAAAAAAATTGAACATCAGTTTGTCTTTCATATATTTCTCGTTCTTTTTATCATTACACATCTCCATTGTGAGTCTTTGGCATCGTTGCCACCCATTCATACTGCTCATCGTCCCTCAGCAGACTTGACCAAGTGGTCCCCAGGCTAATGTTTTGTGATAAGTAACTAGGGAAGTTGTTCATGGAGCTAGCACCCTCACCATGAGAAAGCCACTGCGACTGAAACCACACTGTAACAAATGGATTCAGGATTTCCTAAAGGCTAGCTAAGGTAAACCAAATGTTGGACTTGTACTCTGACATCTGGAGCGGCATGATGAGACTTGATGCTGTCAGCAGTTCTGTGCCACAGTACAGAAACTGCTTTGACGCTGTGAGCAGTTCTGTGCCACAGTACAGAAACTGCTTTGACGCTGTGAGCAGTTCGTGGCAGTTAACTCTTCACAGTCCCTTTCTACTGGTCACCCGAGTGCATTTGATTTTACATCTAGCACATGTGTTACATTCTGTCATTTACTTATGACTTTTGAGATTTTGAAATACCTTAAAACATGGCTGACAATCCGGCACAGGTGTAGTTTTCATTTAATGAAGAGTTTCTTCCATTATGCGTTTTCTGTGAATTTCTAAAGTTGTAGCATTCTGCTCTATGTAATTGGCAGTTCAAGAGTCGAGAAATGATTTATTTCGGGTCAGTGATCGTGCATCTGGATTACAAGTTGATATTCAATAAAAGCCGATTCAGACTATGACCGTGAAACAGACAACAGCAAAAATAGTAACACTTCAGATAATAAAGCAGCAATATCATCACGTCATGAGTACAAATTATGTGGTATCCTCACCCCTAGGTTAATAGTATTTAACGCTTCATACTCATTCCTAGGTTAATAGTATTTAATGCTTCATACTCGTCCTTAACCCGTAGGTTAATAGTATTTAACACTTCATACTCATCCTTAACCCGTAGGTTAATAGTATTTAACACTTTATACTCATCCTTAACCCGTAGGTTAATAGTATTTAATGCTTCATACTCATCCTCACCCCTAGGTTAGTGATATTTAACACTTCATACTCATCCTTAACCCGTAGGTTAATAGTATTTAACACTTCATCCTCACCCCTATGTTAACGATATTTAACACTTCATACTCATCTATTTTTACTATGAATATTTCATGTTATAGAAAGTTTAATTGTGTGTCTTAAGATCTCTAGATCATAATTTTAGCTCAATTTATTAAATATAAATTTATTTGACTTTGGAAAAAAACCTATTAGACCGTAGATTGTACATTTAACTAAAGTTAAAGTAAAGATTGTATGTCACTTGCCATGGACTGTGAGATCCAAATCAGCAAAATTAGGCCAGAATTGTAACGAGTTAATGTGTTAGTTGGCTAAATTTATCCTTCATTGACACTTTTCCTGAACTTGTTTTAAGGAAACATAAAAAAATAAAAACATGCAAGACCAAAGAACAGTTTCAGTACTTTACCTCTGTTTAGTGTGGAGAGTCGATGGGCAAAAAAGTATGTTTGGAAATCTTGATGAAACTGCTGTTATTTTAAAATTGTTTATAAATAATAATAAAACAGTTTTTGTTGTTAAGCAGTTACGGAACCTCAGGAATAGAGTGTCACTTGCAAGTTGCGTTGTTATTCTTGAGATACTAAGGACATAAGCCATTCATTCTGTGATCGTTGTATCTTATATGTGTTCATTAAAGGGGTACACAGGGTGAAAGAATAGGACCACTGTAACTTTCCAAGCATGTTGTAGGTGACTAAAGATGGTTGTGGATGGGACTAGCAGTCTCATCATGTAAAACCATTGGGGAGCAGACGAAAGTATACTAAAGAAACTGTACACTGGAAGAGTGAGACCAGTTCTTTAGTATGGCACTGCAGCATGGACAACAGCAGCAAAGGCAAACTTTGATAAAATTAGCAAACTCCAAAACCAAGCCATGAGAGTTATAACAGGAGACATGAAGTCAACGCCAATTGTAGAGCTGGAAAAGATTACAAATCTGCAATCCATGACCGACAGAAGAGGCTGCAAAGCCCAGCAGCAAGCAGAAAAACTCAGAAGACTGACTAACCATCCAATGCATAAGAGACTAAATAATTTTGGAAATGGGAAACTAAAGCGGAGAAACTTTGCAGAAATAGCCAAAGCAAAGATGAACGAAGACCCTATGAATGCATTAACAACACCAAAGCCCATCCCTACTGTACGCAAACCTACCTGGAGGCAGCATATATGTTCAGAGGTGGCAGAAAATATACCAGGTATTGGAAAAAAGAACAGGCAGACTGAAAACGAAAGAAGAGACATAACCCTGAGGTACGAAAAACTACCCAAGCCTGGACTGGAACCATGCATACACCGACGGCTCTGTAAGAAACACAGAACGGAGGGGCAGGGGTATTCCTGAGCCTACCAAATGGTAGGAAAACAACACTATCAGTGGCAACTGGAAAATACTCAAGCAATTTCAGAGCAGAGGCACTGAGGGCTGCAGTAGAAGAAATGGTGACATGCTTACAGATGCCCTGGCCGTAGTCACAGCACTAAAAAGCCAGAAAAATACTGAACTTAATGATTTAAGAGCAGTACTCTGTCAACTATGCCAGCAGTCCGCACCAAAAAGAGTAGTGGTACAGTGGGTCCCATCCCACTGCAACATCCAAGGCAATGAGGAGGCAGACAGAATGGCAAAAGAAGGTGCAAGACTACCACAACCAGATACTAGTGTGACATACGAAGAGTCAAAACGGCTTATTAGAGCTAGATACATGACCAAATGGGAAACAGAACATACTGGCTACACAAAAAAACGATGCCTATTACCAGTTGAACAGAAAAGAGCAGGTCATGGTCTTCAGACTTCGCACTGGCCACAACAGACTGAGGTACCACCTATTCAATAAATTGAAGATAGGTGGCACTGACGAATGCTTGTGCGGTACTGGGAAAATGACCGCTGAACATTTGCTGCAAAACTGCCTGACATACGAGGATCAGAGAAAGCAGATGTGGCCATCACCAGTGGCAACACTAGACAAGCTCTATGGCAGTGTCGACAGCCTCAGGATGACCGCTGCTTTTTTCGAAAAAAATAAAGGTTGACGTCTGACAGCGTACGACGAAGAAGAAACCATTGCTATTAAAGCTGCAATTGCTTGTAAAGAAGCTTTATATACAAGGTCATCCGTTGTGGTATCCCTATACTTCACATGGAGCGAGAAGGTGGATCTTCAACTATGTGCTCAAAGGGAAGGCGAAAGAGAGGCTGATCAGACAACTTGCTGAAGTACCAAAGAAGCTGAAATAAAGATCATGAGTCAGGGCAGGTGCACTGTATGAAGGATAGGTGCAGGCAGGGTGAGATGGAGAGAATTTGTTGCTTACTTTAAAGATGATGGCTACTGAGCACTTTGTCAGCCATTGATAAAGGATCTACGAAGGATAATAATAATTTGAGCTCAATTATGAGTTTGAAAGAATTTTTTTAAATATATTTAGCCAAAGTTATTATTGCTGCCTGGCTTGTTTAGGTGCAAGTCTAATAAATAAGGATGCACCTACACCGATTAGGAGTTTGTTTACTATTTGGCTGAATACAAGTAGAGGCCTTTAATTATTCTACTGAATATGAATACGGTTATGAATAGTGAGCAAATGTTTGGCATAAAACTTTGTGTTCAATACAGCTACCGACATTTCCTATAGTTAGATCAATATCCCTCAGCACACAGCTCATTCAGTTGATCTTCAGTAAGGTTTGAGGTTCTGGTCTCTGTCTGGTTGTTGCATGCTTGCACAGAACCCCATGAGGACCAAAAATCATCAGATGTGATCTTTCTCTTTTTGCTGAGCAAATTATCATATTTCTCTGGTATGCTGTTGTCATTGACAGTGTTGTTGTCTGGTCATTGACATAATGATCATACTGTTGCTAATATTTATGACCTGCCTTTAATTTTGTGTACTTCAGTTAAGGGAAGTTTGATCTGTTGATCTAGACCTGCAGAAACAACAAACAATCCACGATAAAACACACCAGCATGCATGTGTTGTAAAGATTAATTTTTTTCCCATTGCACTATTATTTTATTTTGTGCCTGTTGGCCCAGTACATCTGACTTTGGCATGCTGTTTGTGTAAGGGTATGCTTCCTCCTGCATTTTCTAAGAGTGTGCTTCCCTGGGGTAACAACCAGTGCTGTAAATTGGTGAGTGAAACCAGTACCTTTGGATTGTGAGCCGTGTCACTTAACCACTAGCCCACGTCATTCCCTCTAAAGGTGATATAATTTCTGCAACAGACGTTTGTATTCCACCAACACACACGTCCTCCTGCAGATACAGCAAGATAGGCTAACAACATAATTGACTTAAATTTGATTACATTGCTGATCACTTAATTTAATGTCTTTATACTGGTTTAGAAGACTCTGCAGAGTCTGTGTACAACCAGTTTCATATACATTTACTTGCTCTAAAAGCTATGTGCACACAATCTATACTTAAATGCATTGATTGTCCTTGCCTCCACTGTGTGGGTTGTTCACAGGCTCCCAGTGACGTCACAACACTAGTTAAAACTGAAGGTATTCCAACCTTTTAGGTCTAAAATGATCATGCTGTTCTTTGACTTATTCACATTCGCTTGCAGGGTATTCGCTTGCAGGGTACTATTTGGCCAAATACGAATAGTTCATAAATGCACTATTTGGCAATGAATGGTTATTGTGCAACTCCACTAGTAAATTAAGTTAGATAGTAAAAAGTTCAGATAAATAAGTCTAGTTTTTATTTTAATTATAAATGGTTTATTTACGTCAGTGTTCCACATATTTGACCATAACATGACACTACATACATCAATAAGCCAAAAATAAATGTGATGTTCCACTTTGCTACATTATTAACTTGACTAAACCTGTCTGGAACATAACTTGTCATTTTATCGAGATATGCATGTACATCCCACATGTGAACATCTTCAAAATGATGCATATAATAGCTCAACAGAGGGGAACATGTGCTTGCTAACCTTGAAGATTCCGTACATGCCAAAAGAAATTAAGATTCCAACTAAAGACAGGAACTAGCCATGAATATTTCTGCAGAACTGAACATCTGTTGCATGCATGCCAAACAAGCAAGACATAGGGGAAGCACATATGGCCAGTACCATTCCTAGACAAGCTCTCTATAGTGATACCTCAGGTATCCAAAGATATATTCAAGTTGATGTGGAGAAAGCTTATTAAATATATAAGACACATACTTTTTGAATTGTATTCTGCTGTCAGCACAATTGTTCTGAAGATATTTAGTTGCCAAGTCTCACATAATGACCAAGACCCCCACCTAAATTCCATGCTGCATACCTGGAAACAGACTGTATTACGGCAGCCTGGCCAAAGATGTGAGAATCGACACCGTGGGCCCGTAGTGGTGAAAGTACTGAGTAGTTTTGCATTGCTCTAAAGCTAGAAAGACCCAGGTCCATCTACTTCAGTACGACCCATGATGTAAGATCTATATAAAACCCACTATCAGAGAAAATTTGTCAAGAGTGAAGAACTCAGTACGAATAGCTCCGAACACCAACTACACCATCAACAAGAACAACAACACCAACAAGAAGATCAACAACAACAAGATCACTATCAACACACCACCACTATCATCAACAAGATCAACAACAACAAGATCAACAATACTATCAACACACCATCACTATCAACAACAACAAGATCAACAATACTATCAACACACCACCACTACCAACAACAACAAGATCAACAATACTATCAACACATCATCACTATCAAGAACAGCAAGATCAACAATACTATCAACACACCACCACTAACAACAACAAGATCAACAATACTATCAACACACCACCACTAACAACAAGATCAACACCAACAAGATCAACAACAACAAGATCAACAATACTATCAACACACCACCACTACCAACAAGATCAACAAGAAGAAGATCAACAATACTATCAACACACCACCACTATCAACAACAACAAGATCAACAACTACAAGATCAACAATACTATCAACAACAACAAGATCAACAATACTATCAACACACCATCACTATCAACAACAACAAGATCAACAACTACAAGATCAACAATACTATCAACAACAACAAGATCAACAATACTATCAACACACCATCACTATCAAGAACAGCAAGATCAACAATACTATCAACACACCACCACTATCAACAACAACAAGATCAACAGGTATTGCTGGAAGCTATTGGTGCTGGGTTGAGTGGACATTTCTTTGGTAGTTGGTTACAGTGACCCTTCTTATATCTTTGGCTGTGTTAAAGTAGGTGAACCTGGGTCTTTCGAACTGTAGTGAAATGTAAGGCTCCTCAATAAGCTCACCCCTACAGGGATTACATTGTCAATCCCCACGTTTGACACAGCCTGTTTTAGTAGCACGAATGAGAACATAAGGTTGGGGTATTGATCAGTATGTTTCACCGTGATTGCTTTCCACTCTTGACCAGGGTTCAATCACCAGTTGGTGTGGGATTATTGTTCTGATCACAAACCGGCCGCTCTGGTCGACCCAGTCACAGAAATTGGGTACCAGAAAAATCTGGGAAGTAAAGCGACCGGCGTGATGCTGATCACATCACCCACTATGTGCCGTTGTTACAAAATAATATCGGCCTAACACCATATTTCCTAAGCACCGCATGGCGTACGGGATCGTTTACTTTAACTGCAAGGAAGTTTTATCCTAACCCCAGCTATCCACCTCTCTTATGACAAAAATCATCTAAATGTCTCCCAAAGTGAAATAACAATGATAATAAAAGGTAACAAAAAACTATCATGTCATCATTTTCTCACTGCTGAGGTGCCCTAGGTTGTATTTACATGACAGGCATAAAGGCCACTTGCTCCACACAGCCTGGTATGTGATACATTTGTATTTTATCACCAACAGAAAAAAATACAGAGATTTTACTGAGGGTTGAAACCTTCTCTCTTGATTAATAGATAATTGACTGGCGACACACTCTTCATAATAGTGAACAAACACAGACTTAAATAGATATTTAAACTTCCCTCAACCCTCAGTTTATTGAAGCGTAGGTCCAACACTCCATTTGTTGAAGCATAGGTCCAACACTCCATTTGTTGAAACATAGGTCCAACACTCCATTTGTTGAAACATAGGTTCAACACTGCATTTGTTGAAACATAGGTTCAACACTGCATTTGTTGAAACATAGGTTCAACACTGCATTTGTTGAAACATAGGTTCAACACTGCATTTGTTGAAACATAGGTTCAACACTGCATTTGTTGAAACATAGGTTCAACACTGCATTTGTTGAAACATAGGTCCAACACTCCATTTGTTGAAACATAGGTCCAACACTCCATTTGTTGAAGTATAGGTCCAACACTCCATTTGTTGAAGTATAGGTCCAACATTCCATTTGTTGAAGTATAGGTCCAACACTCCATTTGTTGAAGTATAGGTCCAACACTCCATTTGTTGAAGTATAGGTCCAACACTCCATTTGTTGAAGTATAGGTCCAACATTCCATTTGTTGAAGTATAGGTCCAACACTCCATTTGTTGAAGTATAGGTCCAACACTCCATTTGTTGAAGTATAGGTCCAACATTCCATTTGTTGAAGTATAGGTCCAACACTCCATTTGTTGAAGTATAGGTCCAACACTCCATTTGTTGAAACATAGGTTCAACACTCCATTTGTTGAAACATAGGTTCAACACTGCATTTGTTGAAGTATAGGTTCAACACTGCATTTGTTGAAGTATAGGTCCAACACTCCATTTGTTGAAGTATAGGTCCAACACTCCATTTGT
Source organism: Ariolimax columbianus (assembly GCA_036924085.1). Classification (NCBI taxonomy): domain Eukaryota; kingdom Metazoa; phylum Mollusca; class Gastropoda; order Stylommatophora; family Arionidae; genus Ariolimax; species Ariolimax columbianus. The sequence continues at coordinate 114,622,986 of JAVGWX010000005.1, forward strand.
TGAAGTATAGGTCCAACACTCCATTTGTTGAAGTATAGGTCCAACATTCCATTTGTTGAAGTATAGGTCCAACACTCCATTTGTTGAAGTATAGGTCCAACACTCCATTTGTTGAAACATAGGTTCAACACTGCATTTGTTGAAACATAGGTTCAACACTGCATTTGATTCCCCATACCAGCTTTTAGGAAAACCAGTAATTTGTAGGTTTTTACATGGTGAGGTTGTCAACCTCATGTCCAACCTTCTTTAGTTATCTCTTGGGGAATAAAGGCTAGTGCCGTGGTCAGGTGAAATAATAATAGCTGTCCATCGTTGTCGATGAGGACCGCCGACATCATCCTTGTCACAGATTTCCCTGTTGGGTGTGGGTGCGCATGTGGCTGAACAGGCCAATGTGAGCACGAAAATATCTGCTACATATCGGGCACACGAGGTTTGTAGAAGGGGATGGTGTTCCCGCTGCTCGGGATTTCCGCGTCTCTCGTCTGTTCTGGGCTTTCACAACACGGTCATCTTCACCGGCAGCTACACCCGATTTGACTGCGCTTCTCCAGTCAGATCTGTTTTGCGCAAGACATTCCCATGTGTCGATGTCTATCTGGCAACTTTTTAGTGAGTCCTTCAGACCGTCTTTAAAACGTTTCTTTGGGCGCCCTCTCTCGCGCCATCCCTCTCTCAGCTCGCCGTAGAGAAGCTTCTTTGGGAGCCGCTCGTCTGACATACGGACGAGGTGTCCGGCCCATCCTAGTCGTGCTTTTTCTAGCAGTGCATGGATGCTGGGCATGTTAGCCCTCGAGAGAACCTCGATGTCAGTGACACGATCTTGCCATCGGATGTGGAATATTCGCCTCAGGCAACCTGTGTGGAAGTGGTTTAACCTCCTTGCATGTCCAGAGTATACAGTCCAGCTTTCGCAAGCGTATAGTAGGGTTGGAATGATGGTTGCACGGTAGACTTTGAGTTTGGTCTTGACGCTGATGCCACGACGTGCCCAGACCATCGAGCGCATTCTTCCAAAGGCTGTGCTGGCCTTTGCTATTCTGCTTGCCACCTCATCGTCTAGGCTGACAGATCTCGACAGCGTACTGCCCAGATATGTGAATTTGTCTACGGCATTCAACGTCTGCCCGCTGACTGTAGTCTCTGGTTTTGTGTACGGCATGCCTGGTGCTGGTTGGTACATGACCTCTGTTTTTTTGGCATTTATGGTCAGGCCAAAATTTTTGCATGCGGCAGAGAACTGGTCCATTCCAACCTGCATGTTCAGTTCTGAGTTGCTCATTAGAGCGCAGTCGTCAGCAAATACAAGTTCCCTGATTATATCGCCAGCCACTTTGGTTTTGGCCTTCATTCTTCTGGAATTGAGTAACTTGCCATCTGTGCGGTACTTTATGGGTATTCCAAGCTCCAATGATCTGAAGGCGTCTGTCATCATGGCCGCGAACATCATGCTGAACAAAGTCGGGGCGAGTACACATCCTTGTTTTACTCCGTTTGATACTAGAAACGTTTTAGAGATTGCACCGCTGTCCAGTACACCAGCACACATGCCTTCGTGTAGCTGTTTCACCATTGTTATGAACTTGTTGGGGCAGCCAAACTTAGACATTATCATCCACAGCCCTCCTCTGTTTACTGTATCAAATGCCTTTGTCAAATCAATAAATGTGGTGTACAAGGCCTGATTTTGTTCTCGACACTTCTCTTGTACTTGGCGAGCGGCAAAAATCATGTCCACTGTTCCTCTTCCGGCTCTGAATCCACATTGGCTTTCTGGGAGGTGGTGGCTTTGTTCAAGGTGTTTGTTGAGCCTGTTTAGCAGTAAGCGCGCTAGGATCTTGCCTGCTACGGAGAGTAGAGATATTCCACGATGATTGTCGCATTCCTGACGGTTGCCTTTTCTTTTGTACAGGTGAACGATTGAGGCGTCCTTTAGCTCCTGCGGAATTTTACCTTCAGCCCACATGTGACAGAAGAGTTCAGTGATCCTTCTGGTGAGGGATGGGGCAGCTGTCTTATATACCTCTGTTGGTATTGCATCAGCTCCTGGAGCTTTTCCTATAGATAGTGACCTGATTGCCCTGTCGACTTCCTCCTCAGTAATGACTTCATCCAACGCCAGGTTCAGTTCCACCTGCGGCATTCGCCGGATGGCCTCTTCATTTATGGACGATGGGTGGTTTAGTATTTTGCAGAAGTGGTCTGCCCATCTGTCTAGAATCTGAACCTTATCTGTTAGCAGTACCCCATCCGCACTGCGAACTGGAGTATTACTAGAGGGCTGCGGGCCGTAGAGAGCTTTCAGTGCCTCGTAAAACCGTTTGGTGTCATGACGCTCGGCGAACATCTCAATTTCGTTAGCTCTTTTGCTGAGCCAGGAGTCTTGCATCTCTCTAAGCCTGGTCTGGACAGCTTTGCGAGCAGTATTGAAGGCAGCTTTTGCTGCCGGAGATGGTGTGTCCCTCTGGTATTCCCTGTGCGCTTCATGTTTTGCATCGAGAAGGCCCTGTATTTCCAGATCGTTCTAATCAAACCAGTCCTTATGCTTGCGCGTGAGCGGGCCAATGTGTTTAACAGCTGTGTCGTAGAGTGTGTTTCTCAGTGATGCCCAGTTCTCTTCGATGTCATTCTTTTCAAAACGAAGCTCAGATAGTCTGCCCTCAACCTCTTCCTGGAAGCCTCCTCTCGTGGGTTCGTATTTCAGCTGAGAGACATTTAGCCTCCTAGGTGGTTTCTTTCCCTGGGGGTGCATTTTGGGCTGGATCTTGAAGTTTAGCTTGGCAATGACAAGTCGATGGTCGGTCCAACATTCTGCACCACACATGCTCTTCGTTACCATAGCATCCGCTCGATCCCTACGTCTGATGATAATGTAGTCAATGAGGTGCCAGTGGCGGGACCTTGGGTGCATCCATGTGGTTCTATTTCGGACAGGTAGTCGGAAAGCTGTGTTTGTAATGAGTAGTTCATTTGCGGCACATGTCCTCAGAAGGAGCAGTCCGTTACTATTACATTTTCCGATACCATGTCTGCCAATGGCCCCCTCCCATGCTGTATGGTCTGTGCCAACCCTAGCGTTAAAATCACCGAGGATGACCAGTTTGTCAGATTTGGGGACTGCAGCGATGAGCGCCTCAAGGTCCTCATAAAACTTATCTTTTTGTTTCCTGAGGATTTGTCATTGTGGGTGCATATGCACTGATGAGTGTTGCATGGCGCCCTCCTATTTATATATAAATACACTTATCAAGATTTCAGCTAATGTCCTCACAGTGGTTCCTGGAAACAGGTTGTGGTTCCTGGAAACAGGTTGACCAATGAGGTAGAGGTCAACACTCGGATCCCTATAGTGGCGAGCTGACTGTGGAGCTTCACATTGCATAACAGCTAGGAACACCCCAGTCCACCTTATCCAGTAGGCCTCATGATGTTAGACAAGCCGCTGTAACCCAGTACCAAGAAACATCAAGAGTTAACTCATGAACAACAATGTTGTCGCCTCTTACGACATGCAGGAAACAGCTGTGCTACTCTGGCACTGTCTCATGAAATGCCTGTATTGCTTGTTGATATAAACATAGGCCAGGCATGTTGAGCAACCATATGCTTCTGCAAAGAGAGCCCAGATAGGATGGAGGGGACATGTTCACATACCCGATGGGCACATCTCGAAGCAGCTGTTGTGCGGTGAACTCAGAAAAGGCAATGATCGTCAGGGGACAAAAGAAACACTAGAGAGACTGCTTAAAATGGTTTGAAGAACTTCAATGTTGATGTTACCTCTTGCAAGATGACTGCACAGAGCTGTTCCACCTGACTCACTACTATCACACAAGGTGCTCAGATCGCAGAGCGGAATATCACTTCTAAGATTTGCAGAAATCTTCCAAAATGAACAGGACGACCCTAGAAACGGCTCCATACAAGTGTGTCGCAAGTGCAGCAGAATCTGCCATGCCAGGATTGGACTTGAGTCAATGAGCTCACAGCACATCTGATGCTGTTGCCATCTTTGCTTGTGATGGTCAACTATTATCTTGTATTAGGGTTACATAAGTATATATATATATATGTAATCCTTGTATTATTTCCTGAAGATTATATTGTAGAACTGATTATATAACTCTTCTCTCTTTCATTATCTGTAATTAATGAATAGTTGGTTTCAATACATCTGAGCGTTGTGTGTAGCTTATGTCATCGGTCCAGGGCCATGTACATTGCACAGTCATTGTAACCTCATATATCCATCCATTGTGCTCTGTATCCAGAAATTCTTGCATTGTAAACCACCAGTGGAAGCTGACCAGGGTGTATTCATGAGATGGTCAAACCATTGTGTCTTTGTCTGGATATGTACACAACACAATAGGTAGCTGCAACCATGCTTCTAAACACAGGTGTTGTAAATTACATTTTGTTACCTTTTTTTTTTTTTAAATTACTAGTTCTGTAAAACAAAATAGATTTTCCCTTACTGGGGACCAGAGCAAATCCCAGGTCAGCTACCACACCATCAAGGTGGTCAACATGCCATGATATAACAAAAAAGACTGGTTGAAAAAGGGACATGCCTTGTCAAAATACCTAATAAACATCAACATAAAAGGACAGATATTAACCATTTACACCCTAAGCTGTGACACAGAAAATCTGTCTTTCCATCCCACACATATACCATTTCTTTACACCATCCCAAACATATATCATTTCTTTACACCATCCCAAACATATATCATTTCTTTACACCATCTCACGCATTTACCATTTCTTTACACCATCCCAAACATTTGCCATTTCTTTACACCATCTCACGCATTTACCATTTCTTTACACTATCCCACACATATACCATTTCTTTACACTATCCCACACATATACCATTTCTTTACACCATCCCACACATATACCATTTCTTTACACCAACCCACACATATACTATTTCTTTACACTATCCCACACATATACCATTTCTTTACACCATCCCACACATATACCATTTCTTTACACCATCCCACACATATACCATTTCTTTACACCATCCCGCGTATATACCATTTCTTTACACCATCCCAAACATTTACCATTTCTTTACACCATCCCGCGTATATACCATTTCTTTACACCATCTCACGCATTTACCATTTCTTTACACCATCCCACACATATACCATTTCTTTACACCATCCCGCGTATATACCATTTCTTTACACCATCCCAAACATTTACCATTTCTTTACACCATCCCGCGTATATACCATTTCTTTACACCATCTCACGCATTTACCATTTCTTTACACTATCCCACACATATACCATTTCTTTACACCATCTCACGCATTTACCATTTCTTTACACTATCCCACGCATTTACCATTTCTTTACACTATCCCACATATATACTATTTCTTTACACCCTAAGTCATGAAATCTATCTTTCCTATCCACACATATACCATTTATTTACACACTAAGCCGTGACTGACACATGAAATCTCTCTTTCCATTCCACAGATAAACCATTTCTTTACACACTAAGCCTTGACTGACACATTAAATCTCTTTCCATCCCACAGATAAACCATTTCTTTACACACTAAGCCATGACTGACACATTAAATCTCTCTTTCTATCCCACAGATAAACCATTTCTTTACACACTAAGCCGTGACTGACACATTAAATCTCTCTTTCCATCCCACAGATAAACCACTTCTTTACACACTAAGCCATGACTGACACATGAAATCTCTCTTTCCATCCCACAGATAAACCACTTCTTTACACACTAAGCCATGACTGACACATGAAATCTCTCTTTCCATTCCACTTCTTTACACACTAAGCCATGACTGACACATGAAATCTCTCTTTCCATTCCACTTCTTTACACACTAAGCCATGACTGACACATGAAATCTCTCTTTCCATCCCACACACATACCATTTCTTTACAAGAGAGATTTCAATGTTATCATAATTAAAAATTAAATTGACAGATTGCCGTAAACAGAATAATAGTAACATTTGAAAAAAAAATAAGGTTTGTTACGGACAAAAGAGTAAAACAAGTGAAAACTTCCAAAGTTGAATGAATATTAAATGCTGTGTTACTTTAATTCTAACATGTACTTTTTCCCTATGTAAGCGTCCAATCGGGATGCTTTTTACAATCGATGGTATCTAATAATCATCGTCAAAATTAAAATGTCTGCCATTGGGCAGATGAGACATCAGGTGGCATTGTCATTTCCTTCCACAAATGCAAATATAGTGGTGGAACTTGCTGTGTAGTGGAACTTGCTGTGTTCATCTTGTTATAAGATCATTGTGTCATTGAAGTTTCTTCCATTTAGATCCCTTATTGTGCAAGACTACCACAACCAGATTCTAGTGTGACCTACGAAGAGTCCAAAAGGTTTATTAGGGCCAGATATATGGCCAAATGGGAAACAGAACATACTGGCTACACAAAACATTATGCCTGTTACCAGCTGAACAGAAGAGAGCAGGTTGTGGTCTTCAGACTCCGCACAGGCCATAACAGACTGATTTATCACCTATTCAATAAACTGAAGATAGGTGGCACTGACGAATGCACCTGTGGTACAGGGAAAATGACCGCTGAACATCTGCTGCAAAATTGCCCGATAAACGAGGACCAGAGAAAGCAGATGTGGCCATCACCAGTAGCAAGACTAGACAAGCTCTATGGCAGTGTCGACAGCCTCAGGATGACAGATGCTTTCTTCGAACAAATTCAAGTTGACGTCTGACAGCGAAGAAGAAGAAGATCCCTTATTGCTTGCTGTTAAAACTATTGTTAAAAAGAGTGCACTGTAAAGCCATGTTGAAGAGACATGTTTTGGTGTATGAGGAAGAACATGGAGCATCAGTCAGAATTTGACATTAGTCAAGCAAATGTTTATCATTGGAGAAAAGACTAATTCCATATTTTCCTGCACAGCTAACAACCTAGAGCACATGAAAGGAAGATTTGACTAATTCCATATTTTCCTGCATAGCTACAACCTAGAGCACATGAAAGGAAGATTTGACTAATTCCATATTTTCCTGCAGAGCTACAACCTAGAGCACATGAAAGGAAGATTTGACTAATTCCATATTTTCCTGCACAGCTACAACCTAGAGCACATGAAAGGAAGATTTGACTAATTCCATATTTTCCTGCAGAGCTACAACCTAGAGCACATGAAAGGAAGATTTGACTAATTCCATATTTTCCTGCACAGCTACAACCTAGAGCACATGAAAGGAAGATTTGACTAATTCCATATTTTCCTGCACAGCTACAACCTAGAGCACATGAAAGGAAGATTTGACTAATTCCATATTTTCCTGCACAGCTACAACCTAGAGCACATGAAAGGAAGATTTGACTAATTCCATATTTTCCTGCACAGCTACAACCTAGAGCACATGAAAGGAAGATTCCAACAGCTAGATGAAGTCATGCAAACAAATCTACTTGCATGCTCATTACCATAAGAGACACATGGTCATTTCCAGCTGGCGGTGATGAAGTGTCCAGATTCATATCCTGGCACAATGGCTCTCAGAGCCAACTCTTTACTCAGTTATGGACAGTACAGTAATATTGTTCTTAGTAATGTGATTGATACTATAAACTTTGTTGGGAGTTATTTTGTAGATTAGATTCACAGATTAAAATTGGTTGTGTTCGTGGTGCTGAATCTAAGATGGTAAGTTGTAGAACTTGGTTGTGTTCGTGGTGCTGAATCTAAGATGGTAAGTTGTAGAACTTGGTTGTGTTCGTGGTGCTGAATCTAAGATGGTAAGTTGTAGAACTTGGTTGTGTTCGTGGTGCTGAATCTAAGATGGTAAGTTGTAGAACTTGGTTGTGTTCGTGGTGCTGAATCTAAGATGGTAAGTTGTAGAACTTGGTTGTGTTCGTGGTGCTGAATCTAAGATGGTAAGTTGTAGAACTTGGTTGTGTTCGTGGTGCTGAATCTAAGATGGTAAGTTGTAGAACTTGGTTGTGTTCGTGGTGCTGAATCTAAGATGGTAAGTTGTAGAACTTGGTTGTGTTCGTGGTGCTGAATCTAAGATGGTAAGTTGTTGTTTAATGTCCACAATGAGCAGGTTTACACTTTTGTGCGCCCTGAAAATGACATTAAGTGATGGGTTGCAGTAGCTTTCTTCCCATCCCAAGCGTACTGATGAAGGTGGACCATGGTCCTCCAGGCGGTTGTGCTATGCTTGGATTTATCTGCGTGTCGCTCACCACAATGGGGATCATGGTAAGTTGAATGTAGAACTCATCATCATCATCAAAACTTTTCTGCTCCCTGTGAAGCATAGGTCTTCAACAAATACATATCATCAAATGTTGACCTTCTGATATCTGTTTCTGTGGCTTAAAGTTTCTACAGGATGGGGTAGCCAACCTCATGCCCAACCCTCCTTAGTGTCTTACCCTTACAGGTTACAGTGTTAGTATTCTTTGCCCCTCTTCTGGGCTCCCGTAACACTCAAGGGAGTTGTTGAACTGTTTTACATGAATGAAAGGGTCAAGGAACTAAGCAAGTCAGGTACCATTGTACAACTGGGTTGATTAGAGCATATCACGACTGGGAAGGGAAACTTGGAGTCATTTTACCCTTGATACATCAACAAATGTCTTCAGGTTTTGGTCTGTTAACTTCTGGTGGGTGTTTTGTCCATTAACTTGACTTCAGACTTTCTTTGGTCCATTAACTTGACTTCAGACTTTCTTTGGTCCATTAACTTGACTTCGCATGTCCTCTGTCTATTGACTTGACTTCAGGCTTTCCTTTGTTCATTGACTTGACTTCAGGCTTTCCATGGTCCATTGACTGGACCAAGCTTTTCCATGGTCCATTGACTTGACTTCAGGTGTCCAGTAAGATGATTTAATACTGTCCTTTGTCCATAAATTTGACTTAGACTTTCTTCAATCCATTGACTTGACTTCATGCGTCTTCTGTCCATTGACTTGACTTCATGCATCTTCAGTCCATTGACTTGACTTATTCCTCTCCAGTCCAAGAAAGAAGGCATCGGTGGCACAAAAGCATCAGTTTCTCTCTGATTCTGTGTCATTTGGTATATTTCAACAATATTTTTCATTTAACTAAAGATGGCCGACTATCTTGCACAACAACAGCTTTAATTTAATGTAGAGTTATTTCTGTTGGGTCAGTATTAACAAATGTAGTAAATTTTCAAACTTGATGTAATATTTTGTGATGGAATTAGGATTTTAATTCCAGAGAAATTACTGATTATTTGATCAGACCAATCATCACGCTACTGAATTACGTATGATATTCAATACAAGTGTGATTCCGACTGGGACACGAAGGAAAAGTGACTAGTAAACTATTGATGTGAGTAAAACTAAGTGTGTGCTCTATATTTTCTGCTCCATACGCTTGCTCTATTCATTTGACATCAGGTAGCTCTTTATCCATGAACTTGATTTCAGGTAGCCCTAGGTTCAGTACTTTTAGTTTTTGTAGTATTGAACCAGTACCTTGACTTTCTGTGGTCTTGAACCAGTACCTTGACTTTTTGTGGTCTTGAATCAGTACCTTGACTTTCTGCAGTCTTGAACCAGTACCTTGACTTTTTGTGGTATTGAACCAGTACCTTGACTTCATGTGGTCTTGAACTAGTACCTTGACTTTTTGTGGTTATGAACCAGTACCTTGACTTTATGCGGTCTTGAACCAGTACTGTGACTTCATGTGTGTGACCTTGAACCAGTACCTTGACTTTTGTGTGTGGCCTTGAACCAGTACCTTGACTTTTTGTGGTATTGAACCAGTACCGTGACTTTTTGTGTGTGGCCTTGATCCAGTACATTGACTTTTTGTATTGAACCAGTACCTTGACTTTTTGTGGTATTGAACCAGTACCTTGACTTTGTGTGGTATTGAACCAGAACCTTGACTTTTTGTGGTTATGAACCAGTACCTTGACTTTTTGTGGTTTTGAACGAGTACCTTGACTTCATGTGTGTGGCCTTGAATCAGTACCTTGACTTCATGTGGCCTTGAACCAGTACCTTGACTTTTTGCGTGTGGCCTTGAACCAACACCTTGGCTTTATGCTGCTCTAGGTCCAGTACCTTGACTTCATGTGGCCTTGAACCAGTACCTTGACTTTTTGCGTGTGGCCTTGAACCAACACCTTGGCTTTATGCTGCTCTAGGTCCAGTACCTTGACTTCATGCGGCCCTATGGTGAAATGAGTTGAGACCCCACGGCTTTATATACAAACTGGAAAGAAACTGGCTCTAGTAAAACAAGAGAGACTAAAGGAACACAAAGAAGTGACAGATTTATTATCAATAGTATAACCCACACGGTCTAGCAGTGACAAACATAACCAGACAGTCCAAGCAGCAGTCAAAACACATGCAGAGGGAAGCGTTCATCATAGCTTTCTGTCTGGAGGAGGGGGCATCAGTTTCGTTGCTTCAGGCTGCCATCTGTCTTTATCTATTACATGCAAGAGCATCTCCTTGGTAACGGGGTGCTGGATGCTGCCGCACACTCCTGCGGAAAATTTAAAAAGTTTAGCGTATAGGTCTTCTCTTAACACCGTTAACAATGCAAGTAGATCATCTTTTACATTATGTATATGTTACTTTAAACTTCTTTGCATACAGCACTAGTCCTATTGCTTCTCATTTTTTGTGGTTTTCCTCATGTAAAACTGTACATTATTGCAAGCTAGTTTGTGGCTAGTGTGGTCTGGAGGTAAAATGTCCGCCTGTGGTGTCGGAGGTCACGAGTCCAAATCACGGTGGAGACCGGAGCTTTTTCACGTGGATTTTCTGGTTAAAAACTCCCCTGAAATTCTCTAGGTAGTGAGATTGAACTCCTGTGTTCAGGGTTGAGCGCATTAAAAATCCCTTGGCAGATAGAAATCGAAAAGAGTAGGCTTAACGGCTGCTGTCCGATCAAAATTAAATAATTCTAGTTAAAAATCTATCAAAATTATTTGTACCTTTCCCCATGCCTAGTGAGCCGCACGAAAAATAAAATACCTACTACGGATAGTCTTCGGCTAACTGGCCACATACATTAACAACATGCTTGTTTGAATACCAGTATTCCAAGTTTGTGAGAGTGTCTGCGCTCCATCACCTTTCCTAAAGCAGAATTTTTCATCAAAGAGGGATTCACATGCAATTCTTGTAACCTCATCTATTCTATCCTCTGCCGCCAGTGTGGTATGACATACATAGGGGAAACTGGTATGGAACTGCAGGAATGCTCCTGCAATGCTCCACCAACACCTCACCGACATCCGCAACCGCACTAGTTCCCCAATTGCCAGCCACTTCAATGGTCCTGAGCACCGGGGTAAGGCTGACGTTAGTGTCACTGGTCTAGTTTCGTGCTTCTCTGACGATCGTCATCGATTCACCCTTGAGAATAGACTTATCTCCAGCATGGGCTGTCTCCAGCCCCATGACATTAATATCTTCCATACTTTTTCTTAAACCCTCATACTGGCCCCCATCTATTTGTCTTCCTTTGCCCCTCCCCCCCAATTCTTCTATCAGTTCTCACACCCCCTCCCCCCTCCTATATCAATCTCACGCCCTCCTGGCTTATATTACCTTCTCTTTGTTCTCCCATCTGGACCACTAATTGGCCACCATTGGCTTATCCGGCGCATTCCCCCACGTTGATAACGCTCTCCTGGCCACTTTGTGTTTGACCGCTCCGATTCAGTTTCAGTCAAGCTTCTGGCCCAACCGGTCGCTTAGACAGACTGGGTCGACTATCGGAAACAGATGAGTTGACCATTTTTTCTTATATGTTGATTTGTTAGTTCAGTATTGTTGTCCCTGATGAAGGCCTATTGGTCGTAACGTAGGTTTTGTTTGTGTTCTTGTCTCGGTGCTGTATCTGACCATACCCATTTTTAAATTTTGATTAAACTCAACCTTAATAAACTTTTACAAGTTTTTTTTCATGTTTTTTCCCCAAGGTAGAGTGGTAGCTTCTCATGGCAAAGACATATGTTCAGACTCAGCAAAATAGTGCTTATGTGAAGTAAACATGTCTTATAACATGATGAAGTCAGATGCAATGGTATGTATGCTTTGTGGTGGTAGTCTTGTTACGTGGCCAAACCATTTTAGTTGCTGTATTTTGATGTAGTCTAATACTGGTGTTGTTCCCACCAGTATCTTAATGTCATTGTTTCTGATCCTATCTCTTCTTATTGTACCCAATATTTTTCGCAGGCATTTCATTTCTGCTGTTACAATTTGCAGGTTTTCAATTGATGTTAGTTTTCAGTTTTGACATTGGTAGCATAATGGAATGAAAATTGTGTTGTATAAAGCTCTTTTAGTAGTTATTATCCCGTGCTTGTAATTAACCCTAACCAACCTGCATAGCAATTTTCTGTACTTCATCTGCAACCACATTATTTTAGTACGTCATGTTTTACTATGGTTGTAGACTTTGAAAGCCTGTAACCTTTTTGTTTGTCTATAGATATGATTTTGCTGTGTGTAGAAACATAGAAAATTAAAGAACTTGTTGGTGTTATTGTTGTGTGTGTGTTAGTTTCTGAGATACAAGAAGATGAGGGTGAAAATGTATAAAACAAAGCGCAAACATTTATACTCATCGCTCTGGGTGCGTCACTCCTCAATAAATCCATTGAAATCACCACTTGGCACTGATAGTGTTCTGAACACGGTATGAATATCTGTTACTTTACACTAAAAACATATTTATTTCTTTCACATAAACAAACTAAACAGATCAGCCTCACAAAGATCTTTTGCAACAGCTTAACTTCACCATTATCAATAATGGGCTGACTCCAATCCGCGTAAAGACGATAATAAAGTGTTTCAAACTCATGTTAATCTAATACAAAAGGCTTTCCGCCGATCAAACATGTGCAGAAGGACATGACATATTCATCATAACAAAAAAACTTGATTTGAGTCGATCTATTGTAGCCAGGTTTGGTCATATATAAAACAAAACATTGTGACGCAGTCTCAACAACGTGTGGATAATTGCCCCTTAATACATCTTTATTGGATTTTCGCTATGATTCTACTGTCTGCTGATAATGTGCTCCTTAATTATGTGAAATCTTTCGCATGTTTAATTTGCTGCTTTGCAAGGAATATATTAGTTTGTCTGCTTGTCTAGAAATTTTCATGATCTCAGTTTTTTTCTACATTGATTTTCATGCTGTATTCTTTGCACGTCGCATTTAGTTTGTAAATTTGTTTGATGTTCCAATTGTATTTTTGAAGTTGCTATGACTGTTTGATCATCTGCAACAAACAGTTCCTGATCATATTCAATTGTTTTCTCCACAAATTGATTGAGAGTAAAAATTGCTTCTGTTCTTTCTAAAACTCATCTCTGTATTATTGAGCTGATGGTCGATGATGTAGCATAATCTTTTTTCTAGGAGTTTACCAAATATTTTGCCAATGTGGCTCGAGCAATATTACTCTGTATTATTGAACTGATGGTCGATGATGTAGCATAATCTTTTTTTTAGGAGTTTACCAAATATTTTGCCAATGTGGCTCGAGCAATATTTCTCTGTATTATTGAGCTGATGGTCGATGGTGTAGCATAATCTTTTTTGTTTAGGAGTTTATAAAATATTTTGCCAATGTGGCTCGAGCAATATTACTCTGTATTATTGAGCTGATGGTCGATGATGTAGCATAATCTTTTTTTTAGGAGTTTACCAAATATTTTGCCAATGTGGCTCGAGCAATATTACTCTGTATTATTGAGCTGATGGTCGATGATGTAGCATAATCTTTTTGTTTAGGAGTTTACCAAATATTTTGCCAATGTGGCTCGAGCAATATTACTCTGTATTATTGAGCTGATGGTCGATGATGTAGCATAATCTTTTTGTTTAGGAGTTTACCAAATATTTTGCCAATGTGGCTCGAGCAATATTACTCTGTATTATTGAGCTGATGGTCGATGATGTAGCATTATCTTTTATCTAGGAGTTTACCAAATATTTTGCCAATGTGGCTCGAGCAATATTACTCTGTATTATTGAGCTGATGGTCGATGATGTAGCATAATCTTTTTTCTAGGAGTTTACCAAATATTTTGCCAATGTGGCTGGAGAAATATTACTCTGTATTATTGAGCTGATGGTCGATGATGTAGCATAATCTTTTTGTTTAGGAGTTTACCAAATATTTTGCCAATGTGGCTGGAGCAATATTACTCTGTATTATTGAGCTGATGGTGGATGATGTAGCATAATCTTTTTGTTTAGGAGTTTACCAAATATTTTGCCAATGTGGCTGGAGCAATATTACTCTGTATTATTGAGCTGATGGTCGATGATGTAGCATAATCTTTTTTCTAGGAGTTTATAAAATATTTTGCCAATGTGGCTGGAGCAATATTACTCTGTATTATTGAGCTGATGGTCGATGATGTAGCATAATCTTTTTTCTAGGAGTTTACCAAATATTTTGCCAATGTGGCTCGAGCAATATTACTCTGTATTATTGAGCTGATGGTCAATGATGTAGCATAATCTTTTTGTTTAGGAGTTGACCAAATATTTTGCCAATGTGGCTCGAGCAATATTACTCTTGTAGTCTCTTTAGGAGTTGACCAAATATTTTGCCAATGTGGCTCGAGCAATATTACTCTGTATTATTGAGCTGATGGTCGATGATGTAGCATAATCTTTTTGTTTAGGAGTTGACCAAATATTTTGCCAATGTGGCTCGAGCAATATTACTCTTGTAGTCTCTTTAGGAGTTGACCAAATATTTTGCCAATGTGGCTGGAGCAATATTACTCTTGTAGTCTCTTTAGGAGTTGACCAAATATTTTGCCAATGTGGCTCGAGCAATATTACTCTTGTAGTCTCTTTAGGAGTTGACCAAATATTTTGCCAATGTGGCTGGAGCAATATTACTCTTGTAGTCTCTTTAGGAGTTGACCAAATATTTTGCCAATGTGGCTCGAGCAATATTACTCTTGTAGTCTCTTTTGTTGCTACCATTCTTTTTCCATATTGAAATCATTATTGCATTTCTCCAATCTTCTGGCCTGTTTGTGTGGTACATACATACTAGGTTATACCATCTTTGTAGCCACAATATCCCTACACCATCGGCTGCTTTGATTAATTCAACAGCGGTTTCATCAGGTCCTGGACATTTGTTGAGTGGCGCAGCTTGTACAGCATTTCTGAAAGTGTGATGTTTGGTTTCTAACTCCCTGCTTACGTTAAGATTGGAATCTTGTGTGTCAATGTCCCCAGTTGTTGGTAAGTTGAGAAGTTCTTTAAAAGTATTGTTGCCATCTGTTCAGATCCATTTGTTGGTCATTTATTGCAATTCCATTGCCTTCGTTTATAATTTTTGTTGGATTGTAGCAATTATCTCTGCCTCTCATACTTTTGAATTTCATGTAGAAATTTCTTGTTTGCGTCTTTGTAATCCGAATGAAAAAGTTCCCCATATTCTTTCCAGGATTTAGATTTAGCCTCATTAATTATCAACTTTGCGTGCGCTCTCGCTGCCTGATGGTCGACATATTCTTGTTCTTTTTTGCTTGTAATCTATGTTTTGTATCTATTCTTCTTCTCTTTGGTAGTTCTTTTAACTTCATCGCTTCACAACGCTGTTATTAACGGTCTTGAACCTCTTGATTTTACAATTTCACATATTTCTATAGCTGCTTCTATTTAAGTACTTTTAAATGTTGCCCATTCTGTTTCAACAGATTTAGTTCTTGTGGTCAGTCTATGCTTCATTAATATTAATATGAAGTATTAAATGTTATTAATGCGGAAGCAAAAATACGGCAATCAAAAACTTTTTTGGCTCCTGCGCCATCTTTTGTATTTTATTCAACACCATTACCACAAAAATTTTCTTCTGTGTCCCAGTTAAAGTCTGAACTGGGTGTGTGTTGAATTTCCACAAGTAATTCAGATGTGTGACCATTGGTCTGACCAAATAATAAACCATTTCTCTGGTCTTGAAGTCCAACTTTCCTTGAGCTCAATTCATAGACTTTGGAACCTCACCACGCCCTTAAATGTCTACCTATCAGAAATAACTTGACAGTTAAATGACAGTTGCAGATGTGTGAATTGTAATCATCATGCAGGTTACTTTCAATCCTGAAATTCTAAAGGACAGAACAAAACTCATGTTTTAGGAGTCTATTTTCGCCCATTCTGTAGAAGTGTAGCCACTAAGTCAAGTCTGGTAACTTAAAGAAATAACCTAAAGATCTAACACCAAAAATAGCCACACAAAACTTACCCATAGCTGTGTTGTAACTGTTTGGAAAAGACTTGTCAGTTCTCTCCTTTATGAACTGCCAGGACTTGCCGTCAAACGAGCACTCAATGATCTTTCCTTCGTACTGCCGTAAATCCTTGGTTACCTAGACATAAACAGCAGAATGGATTTTGAGAAAACAAGCAGGTCAGATACAGTCAGGAGTCTTCTTTGTTTTTCTAGGTAAGAACAAATCAAAGACTAATGGCTGATGGCTGATGGGCATAACTTAATACTGATGGATACAATTACGGGACATAACTTAATACTGATGAATACAATTACAGGACATAACTTAATACTGATGAATACAATTACGGGACATAACTTAATACTGATGAATACAATTATGGGACATAACTTAATACTGATGGATACAATTACGGGACATAACTTAATACTGATGGATACAATTACGGGACATAACTTAATACTGATGGATACAATTACGGGACATAACTTAATACTGATGGATACAATTACGGGACATAACTTAATACTGATGAATACAATTTCGGGACATAACTTAATACGGATGGATACAATTACGGGACATAACTTAATACTGATGGATACAATTTCGGGACATAACTAAACAACGATGGCTACAAGCAAGGGGCGTAACTAAAGAATGATGGCTACAAGTAAGGGACATAACTACCACCAATTATTGGTCGTATACCATGGAAAGTTTAGTTTTTGAATACAATAAGTTGAAGACCTGGATGTGAAAGTTGGAGACCTGGTGTTGAAAGTTGGTAGATGTGGGAGACATGAGTGGGTGGAGTTGCCTTATACTTTCATTGCCATTGTTACAAAGGACTGTAACAGTCACTCTCTACAGATTATATAGGAACATAAGAATATCTCAGTGATTCTATCACCGAGCAGAGTAGGAGGCTCACCCTAGGGCCACTCTTCCCCTTCTCTCTCCTCTTCCCTCACTCTGTTTCATTTGACTCTGTCCTACAGTCACACCCTTGTACAACTCTCACACGCGCCCTCATGGTGAGGCCCTTCCATTGCACTTTGGTTAGGCTAGCTTCTGATTCTGAGGGCGCACAAACCTAGCATAGGTACATACAGACGCACACATGCATCCAAGCACTGGTTTATGCGTCCTGATATCGCCCAATGGACTACTGTCTGGGGTGGAAAATGGCGCACCTCCGCCAGTAGAAACTAGTGAGGCAAACATCTAAGCAAAAAAAAAAAAAAAAAAAAAAAAAAAATTGTGAGGCCCTTCCATTGCACTTTGGTTGGACTAGCTTCTGAGGGTGCACAAACCTAGCATAGGTACATACAGACGCATACATTTATCCAAGCACTGGTTTATGCGATCCTGATATTGCCCAGTGGACTACGGTCTGGGGTGGAAAATGGCGCGCCTCCGCCAGTAGAAACTAGTGAGGCAAACATCTAAGCAACAACAACAGTGATTCTATCAAAAATAGGTGGAAGGTCTTCTACCCTGTGGGCAACTCTTCTCTCTTCTTACCTCACTCTGTTTCATTTGACTCTGTCCTACAGTCACACTCTTGCCTACAGTCGCACAACTTTCACACGCGCCCTCATGGTGAGGCCCTTCCATTGCACTTTGGTTGGGCTAGCTTCTGAGGGCGCACAAACCTAGCATAGGTACATGCAGACGCACACATGCATCCAAGCACTGGTTTATGCGTTCTGATATCGCCCAATGGACTACGGTCTGGGGTGGAAAATGGCGCGCCTCCGCCAGTAGAAACTAGTGAGGCAAACATCTAAGCAACAACAACAAAGTGATTCTATCTGTTCTTTATCTATAATTAAACTAAAAATCCAAATCTTATCTCCTGTCTTTTTAATTCACCAGTTTTATGGTGGTCCTTTCCTCAGTCTGGACTAAAAGGACGATGGACAGGAAATAGGCGGAGTTTTTTATGGCAGAGTGGACTGACAGGAATCTTAGGGTAAAGAATGGTTCTCATGTAGGCCATATATTACTCACCCCCTTGACTACTGTACAAGTACACAAAACCTTTATGACTCTATAGCTTTTTTGGAATAATATAATACTTATATATATATATATATATATACACACAAATGTGTGTGTATAAGCATATATGTATGTGGGTAAGTAAGTTTATTCATGTACACATACGTACATATATATGTGCGTATGTACATGAATGTGTGTGCATACGTATGGAGGGATGGATGGATAGACGGATGAATGCATGTATGTATGTGTGTATGTATGTATGTATGTATGTATGTATGTATGTATGTATGTATGTATACATAGGTGTAAGCATGAGTGGGTATGTATGCATATACGTATATATGTGTGTGCGCATGTGTGTATATATATGTGCCCGTGGGTGTGAAAAGATATATGTATGTGCAAAATGAATAGGTATGTATCAGCAAGTACACATGTGCATTATTTTATTTGGGCATTCATTTATATGTACATTCATTTATGCTTTCACAAATAAATGTATGTCACCTTTCACCTCACAAAGTGTAACTCCCACCATCTCACGTTTCATCTCATGGGAATTTTTCACCTCACATCACCTCACATCACTTCACCTCACATCACACAAAACTTTGTTTTAAAATTGTGCAATAAAGAATTTTTCAAAATACAAAAAAAATAAAAAACAATTAAAAATCCAACCTCCACGAATGATGGCTGCAGGGACAAGTAGCTTTATTCCCCAGTCTGATAAAGTGGTCCTCACCACCAACCGATTAACAACAAGATGTGGTTGAACAAAGGGAAACAAGGGGATAAACAAAATGTAGAAGAACCAGAATGACATGAAGAAGTGGTTGAACAAGAAGAATAGAAAGATGTAATTGAACAAGATGAAGAATAGAAATAAGTAATTGAACAAGAAGAAGTGGTTGAACAAGAAGAAGTGGTTGAACAAGAAGAAGAATAGAAAGAAGTAATTGAACAAGAAGAAATGGTTGAACAAAAAGAAGTGGTTGAACAAGAAGAAGAATAGAAAGAAGTAATTGAACAAGAAGAAATGGTTGAACAAAAAGAAGTGGTTGAACAAGAAGAAGAATAGAAAGATGTAATTGAACAAGAAGAAATGGTTGAACAAGAAGAAGTGGTTGAACAAGAAGAAGAATAGAAAGATGTAATTGAACAAGATGAAGAATAGAAATAAGTAATTGAACAAGAAGAAATGGTTGAACAAAAAGAAGTGGTTGAACAAGAAGAAGAATAGAAAGAAGTAATTGAACAAGAAGAAATGGTTGAACAAGAAGAAGTGGTTGAACAAGAAGAAGAATAGAAAGAAGTAATTGAACAAGAAGAAATGGTTGAACAAAAAGAAGTGGTTGAACAAGAAGAAGAATAGAAAGAAGTAATTGAACAAGAAGAAATGGTTGAACAAGAAGAAGTGGTTGAACAAGAAGAAGAATAGAAAGATGTAATTGAACAAGATGAAGAATAGAAATAAGTAATTGAACAAGAAGAAATGGTTGAACAAAAAGAAGTGGTTGAACAAGAAGAAGAATAGAAAGAAGTAATTGAACAAGAAGAAATGGTTGAACAAGAAGAAGTGGTTGAACAAGAAGAAGAATAGAAAGAAGTAATTGAACAAGAAGAAATGGTTGAACAAGAAGAAGTAATTGAACAAGATGAAGAATAGAAATAAGTAATTGAACAAGAAGAAATGGTTGAACAAAAAGAAGTGGTTGAACAAGAAGAAGAATAGAAAGAAGTAATTGAACAAGAAGAAATGGTTGAACAAGAAGAAGTGGTTGAACAAGAAGAAGAATAGAAAGAAGTAATTGAACAAGAAGAAATGGTTGAACAAAAAGAAGTGGTTGAACAAGAAGAAGAATAGAAAGAAGTAATTGAACAAGAAGAAGTGGTTGAACAAAAAGAAATAGTTGAACAAGAAGATGAACAAATAGTTGAACAAGAGGAGATGGCTGAATAAGAAGATGAACAAATGGCTGAACAAGAAGAAGAGCAAGAGGAGGTAGCCGAATAAGATTAACTAATGGTTGGACAAGAGGAAGTAGCTGAACAAGAAGATAGCAAATGGTTGAACAGAAAGATGAAGTGGTTGAACAAGAAGAAGTGGTTGAACAAGAAGACAAAGTGGTTGAACAAGAAGATGAAATGGTTGAACAAGAAGATGAAGTGGTTGAACAGGTAGAAGAACAAAAAGAGGAATAAGAAATATAATAATGAGAATAAGAAGACGAAGAAGTAAGAAAGTCCTGAGACATGTACCTTGATCTCACTGAACGGGCTCTCAAGCTGCCCTACGTACAGGTAGCCCTTGGTCTGAGGCAGCATTCTGTGGACAGCGTGAGTAGAAGTGGTCACATAACAGGCACTGGCATCAGGGATAAGGTGCTAGAGCCTTTAATGTACTAGGTCTCTGACATTTTTACGTGAGGTTGGGGTTCAACCAGTTCTTATTCTCAGAACCTTGTCTTTGCTAGCTGTATGTTAGGTGTCCATTTACATCTGGGTACACTGGGGCATGTCAAGACTATGGATCAAACTTACATTGAGAAGTAAGTTCTTGAACCACCGGTTTGCTCTAAGTCTACACAACTATGTTCGTGGCAGTACTCAGTGGCAAGCATGCTTGAGCTTTATGTACTACACATGTATCAAATGCAAACAAGTGCTGACTGACTGAGGGAAGAAACCTAACAACTCGGCCAGACCCATTGTCTCAACCTGCTCCTGACCCACTCAACTTGTGACTGGACACAATCTTCCAGTATATGGTAGAGAATCTACCTCACAGTGGCCCATCTGTTCATTCTTTGTGTGACACCATCTACCATAATATATTAGAGAATCTACCCCACAGCGGCCCATCTGTTCATTCTTTTGTTTCATTTTAGTTTTCTATGGTGCACCGATCGCGTCTATTTATCAGTTCTGGCACGCGAGGAAAAAGATGTCAATGTTAACTTTACAACGCAGGTAGAAAAAAGATCTGTGCCTCAAGAATGTGTCTACTGATTAGATCATTGATGATTAAGCATAATAGACAAGATCTTGCTCTAAATTAATGTGAAACATTCTACTTTAAATAGTTATGGACTATGAATTGGTTGAGCAAAAAGTGACTATTTTAATATTTTATTATGATTTTTACAAAATAATTTAACAAAAACCCAGCTGTCCACATTTATATTTTCTGTAAACAATAAAAGTTTATTTGATTGTATAGAGTTCAACTTCCGTCACGTCGGGTTTAAAAACAATGGCGATGTTGACAAAGCTGATAATGGGATTCCAGTTATGAGAAAAGACTCAGAAAAATTCGCTTAAAGTGTCTAGAAAAGAGAAGAATTCAAAGTACTTAATACATGTTTATAAGATAATCAAAGGAATGAATAAATTACACTATAACAAGTTTTTCAAAATACAACCACCTACAATAACAAGAAAGTATAGCTACAAATTAACTAAAGAAAGGTCCAGATTAGATATTGGGAAATATATTTTTAGTCAGAGAGTGGTGAATGCTTGGAATGCACTGCCACAGGAAATAGTGGACGCAGTGACAATTAATGCTTTTAAGAATAGATTGGATGCACATAGCTTTTAGAGCAAGGAAATGTAAATGAAACTGGTTGCATATGGGCTCTGCAGAGTCTTCTAAACCAGTATAAAGACGTTAAGTTAAGTTTTAGACTTTTGGAAATGATTTCTGTTTTTCACTTGGATTTGAAGATTCACCCAATATTGAGAATAAGGAAGTTCAGTTTTTGCAACGTATTTTTCAGAGGTTAATCTATTTAGATTGTTTATGTAGATACAATAATTACGTTTATAAGGGGAACTGACAGATATAGTCACTTGTAAATACTGGTCATTCATTTTAGGTGACTTTTAAAATTGTTTTTCAAACAAGGGACGTCGAAAGCTTGTGAGTCTAAATGTTTATGCTGTATTTCATTTTAACCTTCATATTCTTGTACCTTAGAAACTAACACACACATAGCAAAAACACCAACAAGTTCTTTATTCATTTATGTCTCACAGGTCTGGTCATCCCCTAACCAGTGAGATCATTGGGGCACACATGAAGACATCCTCACAACCCCACACCACTCTTCTCTGTCAGTGGCTGCTGCCTGTGCCTCTTCTGGTCGGAGATTGGTCCATTCTTTTATGTTGTCCTCCCACTTCTTTTTGGAGTGGCGTATTCGTAGTCTGCCTTGCACCTATCCGTAGATATTTGCAAGACCATTTGATCTCGATATGTGCTCGTACTAAGCGAGTTTTCTTCTTTTGACAGTTGCCAAGAGGTCTTCAAAAGGCCCTATTGCTGTTGTAATTCTATCTCGTATTTCCTCATTTGTAACTCGATCTTTGTACGTGACTTTTAAAAGTCTTCGGAAACATCTCATCTCCAAGGCTTGTATCCTTCACTGAAGGTCAGCTGTAACTGTCCATGTCTCACATGCATAGAGGAATAATGACATGACCAGTGTACGCATTAATCTGATTTTCGTGCATAGTGCTAACCGTTTATCTTGCCAGATTTTGTTAAGCCGTGCAAGCGCCGCTATTGTCTGTGCTATTCTGGTCAACACCTCACATTTTGATCCATCATCACTGACAATCGACCCAAGATATTTAAAACGGTCAACCACTTCGAGTTCCTGGCCATTAGCTTTTATCCTCCTGTTGAAGCCCTTGGTCTTGTTGGTCATTAATTTTGTCTTTCCAGCGTTTATCTTCATACCATAGTCAAGAGCTGTTTCATCGAGCCTTCTGATCCATTCCTGGAGTTCTGCTTCCCATCGATGTCATCTGCAAAACGAAGGTTGGTAATCGTTCGGCCCCGTATCTTGACAGTACCAACGTGACCTCCAAGTGCCTCACTCATAATTCCCTCAAGGAATATAATGAAAAGAGTTGGAGAGAGTGTACAACCCTGTCTTACACCAACTGTCCCATTCACAAGAACTGCGCTAGACGCCTTGTCATACAGGTGTTCGAGGACCGTTATAATATTTCCGTTGATTTTATACATCCTCATGGTTGCCCATAGCACTTTATGCCATACCCTATCAAACGCCTTCTTAAAATCCACAAACACATGGTACAGTTTTTGCTGCTGTTCTATATATTTCTCGATTAGCAGCCTTAAATTAAATATCTGTTCTGTAGTGCTTCTTCCCTGTCTGAACCCTACTTGCTCCTCAGCAATGATATTCTCTACTTGGGGTTTCAATCGGTCGAGGATTAATCTAAGCATGACCTTGCTAGGGTGGCTGATGAGGGTTATTGTTCTGTATTTTGGCACAGCTTTAGGTTTTCAGACTTAGGTAACGGTATAACCATTGATTTTGTCCATAAGTTCGGCCAGTTTCCTGTCATCCATATTTTGTTGTAGATGTGTATCAGGCCTTCCACCACTACCTCCCCACCTGCCTGTAAGAGCTCTGCTGGTATATTGTCCACGCCGGCCTCCTTCTCTCTTCTCAATGTCTTTACCGCTGCAGCTACCTCTTCATTCGTTATCAGTTGGATATCCTCTATAGTTGTCGGTGTTGGAGGGACTGTTTTCTCAGGTTCGTTCTGTCCCTCATAGTTGTATAACTCAGAATAGTACTCTGTCCATCGTGCCAGTATGTCCTCAATAAGGCACTTGCTGCTTTTATCCTGCCTTGTCTTGGTGTTACCAGTTCTTTGACCACCTTGTATGCTCCTTTGGCGTCATTTCTGTCTAACCTCTCTTCGATATTTGTACATTGCTCACATATCCACGCTTCTTTCGCCTCTCTCATCTTTTGTTGTTTCGCTTTCTTGACCTCTTTATATCTGCCGACCTCATCAGGTGGATGATTTTGGTTTTTTCAGTGACCTTCTTCTATCACGAAGTTCTAGAATTTCTTTGGTCACCCATGGCTTCTTTTTTGTTTGGTTGCATCCCAGGATATCTGTTGCTGTATCTATGAGAGCTGCGTTAAGAGACTCTGTCACTGTATCAGTATCCAGTCCCTCTCTGAGAGCTAACAGTGGAGCAAATCTCCCTCCTACCCTTGATTGGAACACTTTGATGATTGTTGGGTCTTTTAGTTTGTTTAGGTCAAACTTTAATCAAGTCACATCTTTCTTTGCGACTCCCTTCAATCTCAGACGCATAGTCATCATAACCAGATCGTGGTCACTTCCTATATCCACTCCGAGGAAACTTCTTGCTTTGTTGATGTTGATGCTAGATCTAAACCTCCTCTGGACCAGTATATAATCAATTTGGCTGTGCACTTCATTGTTTGGGTTATGCCACGTCCAGCATCTAGACGGCTTGTTAAACCCGTACGTGTTTGCTACCAACAGCTTATTGCATCATGCAAATTATAGGAGTCTGAATCCCCGGTCATTGGTTTCTTTGTTTCCGTATGGGCCACTTGTTCACCTCCAGTCATGGACTGCATCTTCTCCAATTTTTGAGTTACAATCCCCCTGGACTATCAATATGTCCTTTTTTGGCGTTTTTCGATTATCAGACTCTGAAGTTGATCATAGAATGCCTCTATTTCACAATCTTCATAGTCTGCAGTGGGTGCGTAGCACTGTATTATGGTAATATTAAACGGTGCTGCCTTTAGTCGTAAGATGATAAATCGGCTAGATATTGGACGGCAACCCAATATGATGTGTATATATATATATATCTGGTTGTGTCTTTATGTACCAGTATCCCCACTCCGTGTAAGTGTTTGTCCTCCCTGCCACTGAAGTAGAACTTGTGGCCCTCCTCCATGGTAAACTCACCAAAGTTTTTCCATCTAGCCTCGCATATACCCAGGATGTCCCACCGGTAGTTCTTCATCTCATGTGTTAACTCAAATCTTATCTATACAACAAACAAACAAAAAACATGGCTCTCAAAGTCAACAACATAGAAAAATGTGAAGCGGTGACAAATAATTCAGAGGCAGGGGAAGTGCGTCATTTTTGTTTATTGAGTGTGGTAAAGTTGATGTGTGTATATTATATCATTAGTCGTATAGCCTTCAACAACAACATGCCTAGCCATCAAACACCGACTTGCCAATATCTATTAAAGTTAGTATGGCCTAAAGTGTCTTTATAAATATATATATGATAATAATAAACAAGGTTGTGTGTCTGTGTTTGTAATTATAAAGTATGCTACTCATGAGTCCCAGCATCACCAAATTTGGCATATGGATCACAGGGATCCGTTGTGATCCCTGCCAGGTTTCAGTCCATGCTAGAACCAATAAACTTAGGGATCACAGGGATCTGTTGTGATCCCTGCCAGGTTTCAGTCCATGCTAGAACCAATAAACTTAGGGATCCGTTGTGATCCCTGCCAGGTTTCAGTCCATGCTAGAACCAATAAACTTAGGGATCATAGGTATCCGTTGTAATCCCTGCCAGGTTTCAGACCATGCTAGAACCAATAAACATAGGGATCTGTTGTGATCCCTGCCAGGTTTCAGTCCATGCTAGAACCAATAAACTTAGGGATCATAAGGATCTGTTGTGATCCCTGCCAGGTTTCAGTCCATGCTAGAACTAATAAGCATAGGAATCCGTTGTGATCCCTGCCAGGTTTCAGTCCATGCTAGAACCAATAAACTTAGGGATCATAGGTATCTGTTGTGATCCCTGCCAGGTTTCAGTCCATGCTAGAACCAATAAACTACCTTACAAAGGAAACGTTGATACCATATTTTGAAATATTTACAAATGTAGAAAAAAGAAATATGAATTGTAACGTCACTGCACTTGTCACGTTCAACAATCACAGCAGGAAATAGCATTAGTCAGCATAATGGCCTCATTAGACTTGGTGTGTAATCGGGAATGAACAAAGTAGTGCACAGCTTTTAAGATTGTTTTACAATCCAATTCTCAGAAAAGATTAGCAGGATTAAAAATTCAATAGTTGCATAGTTATTCTGGTGCCTCAGCTAATATATGCATGAAGAGAAGAACATGACGGAGCAACAGAGACAGAACTGGACAACTTCTGTGTTACTCACCCAATCTGTTCAATTCTCTGTATCCTGAGCTTGAAGTCAACACTGTTCAGACTGGGTGGCTTCCATTTGAGGATATGCACACATCTTCCACAGACATAGGGCTGACAGACAGACACAAGGAATACTTGATTTTATGTTCATGGTTAGCCAGACAGAAACAGGACTGACTTTTTACATTTTTCTTCCGCAGAGTGCTGAAAGACTAAAACAAGACAAACTTGATTTGATGTTCATGGTCGTCGACCACAATAACACAAGACAGACTTTGTTTTATGTTCATGATAGACATAAGATAGACTTGCATTATGTTCATGGTTTGACCAGATGGACGTGCAGTAGACTACACTTGGTTTGAAATACACACTTGAATGACATTTTAAGAGAACACTGCTGAATGATTTGATATTTAGTTTTTGGAATAGTGGCCTGATATTTTTGACTGGTTAGCCAGATCTGGTCCCATGCCAACCCCTGCAGTTTAAGATCAACAAGTGAAAACGAGAAAATTAATAAGAAGAAAACAAAAACTTACATCTGCGCTGGGCTGAAAAATGAGTCCATCCACTTCATGGCTGAGTGTCTTAACAAAACTCCCTTCCAGGATCTGAGAAAGGAAACGGAGAACTTATATAGATCATTTTCTTGCTTGCTTGGGTTGTCTGTTAATATCTAAATTGACATAAATGAAGTCCAGGCAGAATCATAAATGCTTAGTTCCCTCCTCAGTAAATGGTTACTAGCCTCTTTCAGTCATGACTGACTATAAGATGATGTGACTTTGGAGTGGTAACTCTCAACTAAGTTTATAGTTTTTTTTGGTTGGGTGCCACGAGCATTGTGAGCAAAACCTCATTCACAAGACTGACAAAGGACTTCATTGGAACAGAGATTAATATTAATATATTTTATTCTGTGCCAGCTTTTGTTCAGAATATTAATCATCATCATAGGCGTCTCAGTATCTATAGATCATGCGCAAAAGTTATTAATAAAAACACAAATAAAGGTAATTTAAAATGTTTTTATAGGTTTTCTTTCTGGGTATGATTGTATAGTACTTTTTAGGTCATGAATTACAAAAATTCACATAAATTATATTTTTCAAAAGAAATCCACATAAGTTTACATTTTCTTAAATAAAAGCTTGCAATATCTAAAAAATACTCATTAAAATAGTAAATGGAACCAATCAGTAGGTGTGAGGATAGGTTGAAAGCAAAAAAGTTGCACAATTTTACTCACTGTGTACAGGTCAAGGTTACCGTAGGTAATGCACAAACATACCAAATTCATACCATCAGATTCCTTGTCCAATATGCTTTCAGAAAATGTATACTTATATGGACCTCTGATTTAATTTTCTATGTGTTTCTGGTATTTTATTGGGACATGTCAGAATCCTTAAAAAATGCCTTGGCACCACGTAGCAATAGAACTTAACAGTTGAAGGGTTAAACCAGGACCCATTTACAGCTGGGTTGGCTGGAGCGTGTTCGGTTACGGGAGTTATTCAACTGCGCCATTGTTGTTTGCGAATGCCCACAATGAATTAGTTTACCCTTTTGTGACCCCTGAAAAGAACATTAAGTGGCGGGTTGCAGTAGCTTTCCTCACATCCTGAGCGTGCTGGTGAAGGTGGATCAGTGTCCTCCAGGCGGCTATGCTATGTTTGGCTTCAATTACGTGTCGCTCACTATGTGGATCACGTCGATTCATCATCTTGTTAGCCAGGCTGCCATGAAAACAGCCCGTTTCCAGGGAGAACTGCGGGGAAGACAAGGTGAGGGTCTTGGCCAGTATATTTCGCCTGACCCTGACTAACATGTCTGATCAGTATATTTTTCCTGACCAGACGTTAGTCTTTCTCCCCTCAACTGCGCTATAATCAAATATGCTTTCTAAAGTGAATCACTAGTTTTTCTAAGAATGAGAGGAACAACAAGGTTATGTGACAAAAAAGGACGGACAAGAATGCCAACCTTCCGAGACATAGTAATGTCATAGAACTGCTTAAGTCGTACACTGAATGGCTCCCTGGCTTTGTCCAGTGATCCCTGCTGGATTTTGGTGTGTCTTGGCCCAATAATTTCTTTCTCTATACATAAGAGCCGGCGATCAAAGTCTGTTCTACCAACATCAAGACCCTGAGAAAGAACAAGAAAACAAAGAACAATATTAAATGAACAGTCCCATATTTGATCAGAAGTTCTAAGGTAGATAAAAACAGAAGTTCTAAGGTAGATAAAAACCTGCTTCTGTCTCAGAATGAGGCACTTGAGACTCTTAAGCCACCCCTATTTCCTCTAGATATCTCACACAAACAAAAGTCTGTGCAAGATTGTAACTCCGTCACATAAACAGATTCTTCACAACTGCCCTGCCAATAATAATCTATAATGTCAGAATTGGCCAAGCGGTGGGGAAGAGCTGAGGTTGAGACGCTGTCATCCAGATCTGGTCATGGGGTGTAGAGCTGCTGAGGTTGAGAAGCTGTCATCCAGATCTGGTCATGGGGTGTAGAACTGCTGAGGTTGAGAAGCTGTCATCCAGATCTGGTCATGGGGTGTAGAACTGCTGAGGTTGAGAAGCTGTCATCCAGATCTGGTCATGGGGTGTAGAGCTGCTGAGGTTGAGAAGCTGTCATCCAGATCTGGTCATGGGGTGTAGAACTGCTGAGGTTGAGAAGCTGTCATCCAGATCTGGTCATGGGGTGTAGAACTGCTGAGGTTGAGAAGCTGTCATCCAGATCTGGTCATGGGGTGTAGAACTGCTGAGGTTGAGAAGCTGTCATCCAGATCTGGTCATGGGGTGTAGAACTGCTGAGGTTGAGAAGCTGTCATCCAGATCTGGTCATGGGGTGTAGAACTGCTGAGGTTGAGAAGCTGTCATCCAGATCTGGTCATGGGGTGTAGAACTGCTGAGGTTGAGACGCTGTCATCCAGATCTGGTCATGGGGTGTAGAGCTGCTGAGGTTGAGATGCTGTCATCCAGATCTGGTCATGGGGTGCAGAACTGCTGAGGTTGAGACGCTGTCATCCAGATCTGGTCATTGGGTGCAGAGCTGCTGAGGTTGAGAAGCTGTCATCCAGACCTGGTCATGGGGATATCTTTCAGACCAATCCAGGGAGTTGCAGAGCTGAGCTTGAGAGGCTGTCATCCAAACCTGGTCTGGGGATTCCTTTTAAACCAAGTCAGGGGTTGTGGAGCTGAGATTGAGAGGCTGTCACTCAGATCTGGTCAGGGGTTGTCTTCCAGACCAAGCCAGAGTGTGAATAGCTAAGGTTGAGAAGCTATTGTCTAGACCTGACCAGGAGGTGCAGAACTTAGCTTAAGCGGTTGTCTAGTCCTGACCGACCTGGCCAGGTGGTGCAGAACGTAGCTTGAGGGGCTGTTGTCTAGTCCTGACCATAAGGTGCATAATTTAGCTTGAGGGGCTGTTGTCTAGTCCTGACCGACCTAGCCAGGGGATACAGAGCTTAGCTAGAGGGGCTGTTGTCTAGTCCTGACCGATCTGGCCAGGGGGTACAGAATTTAGCTTGAGGGGCTGTTGTCTAGTCCTGACCGATTTGGCCAGGGGGTGCAGAACGTAGCTTGAGGGGGTGTTGTCTAGTCCTGGCCAGGAGGTGCAGAACTTAGTTTGAGGGGCTGTTGTCTAGTCCTGACCGACCTGGCCAGGGGGTTCAGAGTTGAGACTGTTAGGCTGCCATCCAGATCTGGAAAAGACTGCGTACTTTCTCCTGACGACAGGCCTACAAATCTAGCATGATCAATAAACCTGAGCTCAGAAGAAGAAATAGCTTACTTCAAATTTGATGATGTCGTAAACCAGATATCTCGGAATGTCTTGTCCATCCACCTTATCTATGATCAACTCCTGGAAGCACAGAAAACTTGTTACAATGAAAAATATATTGCTAGTGTATCATAGTGATGTTAATCAGTTAGTTTGTCAGTCATTTAGATTGTTAACTAGCTAGTTAGTAAGTCATTCAGTCAGTTGGTTGGTTAGTTAGATACTGGTAGTAAGTCAGTTAGGTATCAATCAGGCAGCCAGTAAGTTAGTTAGTCAGCTAGTTAGTTAGTTATAGAGGTATATTTGCCAGACTTCTGGTTTTATCAAGGCATGTGGGCCACCTTGATGATGTGCCAGTTGGCCTGGGGTTAACCTTGATAAATGCTGAATTATTCACGACCCAGCCACACTCAGAAATTGACACAGCAACACTCTCCAGCAAACTGTGTCATTTTTAATACTATCCCATTCCATAAAAAATGAGAATACAAACAACACAAGAAATACATCTTAACTACATAATCATCATTTATATATTAATACTAATAATTTCGGAGGTTGTAAGCACAAGCTTTTGAATATTGCCCCCAACTAATCTAACCCAGTTCTAGCCGCTACACTCTCCTCCCCTTATCTGCACACTTACAACACTCTCACAAACTTGTCTTCACGATCGTATTCTGTGCATTCAATCACACTCAGATCCATTCAGGCAGGTGATCTTGACATTACACGTTCAGATCCCTTTAGCCAGGTGATCTTGACATTACACGTTCAGATCCCTTTAACCAGGTGATCTTGACATTACACATTCAGATCCCTTTAGCCAGGTGATCTTGACATTACACATTCAGATCCCTTTAGCCAGGTGATCTTGATATTACACGTTCAGATCCCTTTAGCCAGGTGATCTTGACATTACACATTCAGATCCCTTTAGCCAGGTGATCTTGATATTACACGTTCAGATCCCTTTAGCCAGGTGATCTTGACATTACACGTTCAGATCCCTTTAGCCAGGTGATCTTGACATTACACGTTCAGATCCCTTTAGCCAGGTGATCTTGACATTACACATTCAGATCCCTTTAGCCAGGTGATCTTGACATTACACATTCAATCTGTTCGACTTATACTCACATGTGATCACACACTCAATCAATCTGCATTTACACACACTCCGGAACATACATTGTTCCCTCTGTGTCCTTCACACACATCCGGATCTTTTCTAGTCACAGGGTGCCCAACACACACCTTATAGAGCAACTGGCCAAGACTCAAAGGCATATGCTGGTTCAGTCAGCCTGCAATTCATTCCATCTTTCATACATTCGTAAAACAGCCTGCTAAACTATTAGCGGCCTAACAATCCCTCTTGTAGAAAGTCAGTGAGCTAAACAGTCTCCTAGCTAAGCTCTCAGTCTCTCTCTCTCTTTCTCTATGGCCAGCCTCCCTGAGTTAAACTTTGCCTAATAATATATAGTCTCAAGCAGTATCAGGGCTGTCCATTGGTCTTCTGTGGGTTGTCACTCAGCCATCACTCTAGTTTGGATCTATCTCCACTTAGTTGTTATTGGAACGAATCACTTTGAATTCTTGTCACTCTAAAATGTCGCAGCAAGACCTGAAGGCCTCTGTCTGTCCCTAACTCCCCAATACCAAAATCGGAACGCCAGAGTGGTCAGCTCCTAACCCCTACCTGTACCAGACACATTCTTCCCCTCAACCCCCTGTTTTCCTTTTTCGACTTAGTGTCGAGACGGTGAGTGACCTTGGCACACATTCAAGTACCTTTGTTCCCAGAGTCTCAGACCCCATCACCCCTGCCCTTAACGCCTATGCTCCGGCTGGAACTCTTACACTGCCGCACCCCCCTGTTTAGTATGGTTTCAATATTCTTCTTCGGCACTCATGCTGAACAGGATGTTCTGATGTAGTTTATAGTGTGAATACATGCACCTGCTGGTCCAATAATCTGGTTTTAGAATGGCATTTTTGAGACCAGGCTTACCTTATCTCTTCGATCCCAATTCTCTTGGCCAGACTGCATGGTTGCAGTCTGTTCCAGGGTCATCACTTGAAAGCGGAATAGGTTCTTAGTCTGCTAGATCTTGCAGGCCCTGATGCAAGGAGCCAGCTATGGTTCGTTGACTGCTGTCAGCTCATTCACTTCAACCCCAGGTATACACATAGTAATCTAATAACAACTCTCCATGCCTCTTTTGACTAATTTTAATCAATTTTATAAAGAACATAAAATTTGTTGCCAATGTTGAATAGTAAAGTTGCTAAAAGTCCTTGGTCAGAACTGTATGAACAGAATATATAGCTTATTCACTGTGTAATGACATACAGGGGATAGTTGGTCACAGCTGAATTACAGCATGTCAGGCAAGTTTGAGACAAGACTCACCCCAACATTGCTCTAACTCACCCCAACATTGCTCTAACTCATTCCAACATTGTTCTAACTCATTCCAACATTGCTCTAACTCACCCCAACATTGCTCTAACTCACCCCAACATTGCTCTAACTCACCCCAGCAATGCTCTAACTCACCCCAACATTGCTCTAACTCACCCCAACATTGCTCTAACTCACCCCAACATTGCTCTAACTCATTCCAACATTGTTCTAACTCACCCCAACATTGCTCTAACTCATTCCAACATTGCTCTAACTCATTCCAACATTGCTCTAACTCATTCCAACATTGCTCTACCTCATTCCAACATTGCTCTAACTCACCCCAACATTGCTCTAACTCATTCCAACATTGCTCTAACTCATTCCAACATTGCTCTAACTCATTCCAACATTGTTCTAACTCACCCCAACATTGCTCTAACTCATTCCAACATTGCTCTAACTCATTCCAACATTGCTCTAACTCATTCCAACATTGCTCTACCTCATTCCAACATTGCTCTAACTCACCCCAACATTGCTCTAACTCATTCCAACATTGCTCTAACTCATTCCAACATTGCTCTAACTCATTCCAACATTGCTCTACCTCATTCCAACATTGCTCTAACTCACCCCAACATTGCTCTAACTCATTCCAACATTGCTCTAACTCATTCCAACATTGCTCTAACTCACCCCAACATTGCTCTAACTCATTCCAACATTGTTCTAACTCACCCCAACATTGCTCTAACTCACCCCAACATTGTTCTAACTCATTCCAACATTGCTCTAACTCACCCCAACATTGTTCTAACTCACCCCAACATTGCTCTAACTCATTCCAACATTGCTCTAACTCACCCCAACATTGCTCTAACTCACCCCAACATTGCTCTAATTCACCCTAACATTGTTCTAACTCACCCCATCTAATAACGTTTCAGCAAGATGGGTCGCCAGGTTTTTCCTTTTGAAGAAGTTGAGGTGGGGGACATGGAAGACGCAGTTGTCCCTGTCAATCATGTACACTTCATCTTTACCATCCACCAACATCATATACCTGCAAGGAGACAACCACACGTGAATTAAGTCGGGGAGCCATCCACCAACATCGTACACGTGAATTAAGTCGGGGAGCCATCCACCAACATCGTACACCTGAAAGGAGACAACCACACGTGAATTAAGTCGGGGAGCCATCCACCAACATCGTACACGTGAATTAAGTCGGGGAGCCATCCACCAACATCGTACACGTGAATTAAATCGGGGAGCCATCCACCAACATCGTACACCTGCAAGGAGACAACCACACGTGAATTAAGTCGGGGAGCCATCCACCAACATCGTACACCTGCAAGGAGACAACCACACGTGAATTAAGTCGGGGAGCCATCCACCAACATCGTACACCTGCAAGGAGACAACCACACGTGAATTAAGTCGGGGAGCCATCCACCAACATCGTACACGTGAATTAAGTCGGGGGGCCATCCACCAACATCGTACACGTGAATTAAGTCGGGGAGCCATCCACCAACATCGTACACGTGAATTAAGTCGAGGAGCCATCCACCAACATCGTACACGTGAATTAAGTCGGGGAGCCATCCACCAACATCGTACACCTGAAAGGAGACAACCACACGTGAATTAAGTCGGGGGGCCATCCACCAACATCGTACACCTCCTACAAGGAGACAACCACACGTGAATTAAGTCGGGGGAGCCATCCACCAACATCGTACACGTGAATTAAGTCGGGGAGCCATCCACCAACATCGTACACGTGAATTAAGTCGGGGGAGCCATCCACCAACATCGTACACGTGAATTACGTCGGGGAGCCATCCACCAACATCGTACACATGAATTAAGTCGGGGAGCCATCCACCAACATCGTACACCTGCAAGGAGACAACCACATGTGAATTAAGTCGGGGAGCCATCCACCAACATCGTACACCTGCAAGGAGACAACCACATGTGAATTAAGTCGGGGGGGCAGAATCTGTGCAAGAAATGGGGTTTCCAACACACCTGTACCAAGAACAACAAGCAATGGTCAGAATAGCTGGAGAGACATCGGACTGGTTTGATGTGCAAAATGGAGTAAGACAAGGATGCATACTCTGCTCCTGTCTTTTCAACATTTATGATGAAAACATAACGAGAAACATACAAAATGACAACAAGTATGAAAAGTCTGACTCGCTCCCAAACAGTGGGAATTAAATACCAGAATTAAAATATGCAGATTGTACAGTTGTCTTTTTTAAAAGTGCTGTGGGTGGAACAGGTGATCCTGTCGATTAAACAATACAGCAAAGAACAAAATCTAGACCTAAATTTGAGCAAGGCAAAAATAATAAGCCCAGACGAGGCAAAAACTACACCTAAAGTTATTCCAGAGAAGCAAGAAGTTACAAACGTCACAAACTTTGATTATCTTGCCTCGATTATAAGCAACAACGGAGATTACCAAAAAGAAGTAAGTAGAATTGCCATGACATTGCAGAGGTTAACTAAAATGTATAAATTTTAAAACAGCGGTTCTCAAAGGGCACTTCTGGCAAGGTCGGGAGGACCTTGGGCACAAAGAAATAACTTTTTGAACCCTAACCATCCAGACTGTAAAATTCCATTCTCCTGTGCTCCTGAAAAAATTTGCAGAAGGCAGACATTTGAGAAAAGCTATTTACTATGACAAAACTATGTGCTCTAATTTCATTATTCTATCTCAAGTTGACTGACCTGATCATCTCAAATGTCTCTACTTGTTAAACCAGTAAAATGTAGAATATATTTATTGAGGACCATCCTGTATCAAATGTACTTGATACATCACGTCACGTTTTGCCTGACCAGATGTTAGCCTCATCATCCTGGTCGGTGTGCTACATGTATAGTTAATCTGGTCCTAGTGATCAGGAAGTGCAAGGAAAGCCTTAGATTAGAATAAACTGTGTAGGTGTAGTACACCATAACAGAAGTTTAGTGGCATGACGTAGAATTCACCACAGACCCTAGTACTTAATTTTCACAGCTAATATAATGTATTTCAATAAATAAAATTACAACCAAGTATTTTCACCTCCGAGTCCCATTATATGAAAAGCCTTTTTCCTCCAACTGATAAATAAACACTTATGGAAACTGCTGCTTTTCGTGTTTTTTAAAAAATGAAACTAACCAGGAAACCCACCTTGTACCATCCGCCTTCCAGCTGACTTTGTATGGTTTTTGCTGAATATACCTGAGATTATTTATATCCATTGAGACTGGCTGTGACCCAGGAAAACCAGTGCTGGCAACAAACACAGAAAATGAAACAAAGGATTGGTCAATAACAGAGCCAAAGAATTGTCAATAAAAGCATAAATAACTGACTAAATAAATAATGATTGGTTAATAAAAGGGCAAATGATTGGTCAGTTATGGAACAATCTTCCTCGTTCGTCTTCAGACCTCAACTTCGATTCAATGAAGACAGCAGTCGACTCAAGGCTCTGTACACTTCCGTACAGCTTCTCATGGAAGGACACTGGCTGTTGCCAAATGCCACTTCTTTTGTCGGTATACAGTGGACAGGACTGCAACATATGTTCTGCCTTCATGGGGGCTGTGCCGCAGGCACAAAGGTCTGTAGTGCCAATCTTGAACTTGTTGTACAGATGGCATCTAAGTCTGTTGTGACCTGTGCGTAGCCGGAGAATTATCACCAGGTTTCGCTTGGAGAGTTGATGGTAGGCATCATGTTCTATATGGCCAGAGTGGTCTTTTTTCCATTTTACACTGTACGTTGCCCTGATGAATGCTTTAGTCTCGTTGCATGTGATTTCTGTATCATTCTGCTGCAGCATTCCTCCCTCTCGGGCGAGTCTGTCCGCCTCCTTGTTGCCTGGAATGTCGCAGTGGGCTGGTATCAACTGGACTGTGCTTTTTTTTAAGCACTGGGACAGGCGTTATAGTAAGTCTGCCAGAGCACTGAGTTCATTTTTGTGCTGGTTCTTGAGCGCCATTAACACTGAAAGGGCATCTGTAAAAATGACCACTTGCTTTTCTGAATGACCAATCAATTAACTCTCTTCAGCTCAGTGCGACTTTTTTCGGTCGGCTAGAAATTGTAAGTCACATCCGACTTGTCAGTCCAGCCATTCAACACTGGTGTCAGCCATTGTTGCATAGGAGCAGACTCTCCTTCATGATAAAGACAAAGTTGTAACTGAAGATCCAGGACATGATAAAGACAAAGTTGTAACTGAAGATCTAGGACATGATAAAGACAAAGTTGTAACTGAAGATCTAGGACATGATAAAGACAAAATTGCAACTGAAGATCCAGGACATGATAAAGACAAAGTTGTAACTGAAGATCTAGGACATGATAAAGACAAAGTTGTAACTGAAGATCCAGGACATGACTTTTGAAGTTATGGATTCTTTGCTTCAGGGTATGAAAAGTGATTTTATGCATAATCAAGTCAACGATGATTCTGGTGCTAATCGGATGCATACTCTGATTGCAAAAATAATGGATATGACAGTGAAAATAATAGTGATGTTTGGCATTCTGGCGATGATATTTTGGGAGAAGTCTGGTTGATACAGCATACTCCGGTTTAGGCTTCAGACTTTGTCGAACACACATTAGGTATTGCTGCTACCACTTTTGACTACTTCAGTTTATTTATATGTTGAACAAAGGCACAGAAGGAAAGGGGAAATATATCAGCACTGGAAAACAAGTGCATCTGAAGAAATCAAAACGTTCTACATAAATTTGATGTTTGGCATAGTCACACTGTCTGAGATAGACCTTTACTGGTCATAGTCACAATGGCTGAGATAGACCTTTATTGGTCATAGTCACACTGTCTGAGATAGACCTTTACTGGTCA
Organism: Ariolimax columbianus; assembly: GCA_036924085.1. NCBI lineage: Eukaryota > Metazoa > Mollusca > Gastropoda > Stylommatophora > Arionidae > Ariolimax > Ariolimax columbianus. The sequence goes on from JAVGWX010000005.1 coordinate 114,660,458, forward strand.
TAGTCACACTGTCTGAGATAGACCTTTACTGGTCATAGTCACACTGCCTGATAGACCTTTACTGGTCATAGTCACACTGCCTGAGATAGACCTTTACTGGTCATAGTCACACTGTCTGAGATAGACCTTTACTGGTCATAGTCAAACTGCCTGAGATATACCTTTACTGGTCATAGTCACACTGTCTGAGATAGACCTTTACTGGTCATAGTCAAACTGCCTGAGATAGACCTTTACTGGTCATAGTCAAATTGCCTGAGATAGACCTTTACTGGTCATAGTCAAACTGCCTGAGATAGACCTTTACTGGTCATAGTCACACTGTCTGAGATAGACCTTTACTAGTCATGTGATGAAGGCTAGGACAATCTGCAATGGCAAGAGTGATACCCAAAAACTGATTTTTTTTAAATGTCAGTATTTTCACATTAATGACTCAGAGAAGGCTGTTCCTCAAGTTCAGTCTGGTTGTGGTCATCTCTACAACGTTAAATTGATGATAATAGTGAAAATAGTCTGAAAAACTATTATCCTGAGAAAGAGCTCAGCCTTGACAAGGTGCAATGATTGGCTTCAGTGGAAGACCGTTTTTCAAACAGTATGGCAAGTGTCATGTATCTGTTTTGTCCACCAATTGTTGCATAGAAATGTCTTCTGTTTGCGTATCGTGTAAAGGAAGACAGAAGAGACCGCAGCACACCCCTGCCAATCCATTCCTAAAACCAATATGGGTAGTGTTCACCTAGTAGATCAACATAGATCATACTACCCACTTGGTAGGACATCTAGGAAATGGTAGCACTATTGTCAGTGGTTTCTAATGTAGGTGGCAACTTGTCAACTCCTTCATCCTGATGAAGTCGTCCTGCACATCACAATGCAGAAGCGAGACACCTAGCCATTTGCAGTTCCATCTAGAAGTTCTCATAGAAAGAGGGCTGCTAATGAGACACCCCAATCGTCTGAAAGCAATATCAAATACGATCAAGTTCGAATACCTGGGCGAAGAAAATGTGTTTTGTTGGTTCCAAGAACAAGTTAAAGACTGTTTCTGTTTCTAAGAATCAATGTCACTGCACTTTCAGCATACCTATAGGTGCTGTCTCTCTCAGCAATTGGTGCTGGGTCTGGATGTTGATAGTCCCTGTAGCTCGCTGCTCCATCCTCTCATGCGCCATACTCCGCTCGAATCTCGTTTAATGTCGAAACTTTAGTCTATGGATTGCTGCTTCATCTATTGCGGTGTCCTCATCTAACAAGCGGTCATTGATTGATTTCAAAATGTCATTCCAATTCATCACTAACGTCCCTATGATGGGAGCTTGTGAAGCCAAGATGTCAGCTCTTTCATTGCCCTGAACCCCAGTATGACCAGGGCAGTAGATCCATGTCAACCCCTGGAGGTTTGAGGCCTCAACAGCTGCTCTCCACTTGTACTTAAGCCATCTCTTCTGTACCTTCTGAAGTACAGCTTGCGCGTCTGCCACGATGACTGCCCTTGTTAAAAAAGTTTCAGATATCCATCTCAGCGCTGAGGTCTCTGCTTCCGTCTCCATTCTCAAACTGGAGGTTGTTGTCATGTATGCCCCACTGCCCTCGGCAATGATCTGTCCTCTCACTCTAGCCGAGAAGCCCCAGCCTGATGTCCCACTGAGCAGTACTGATCCGTCGGTGTATATAAGACGGCATCACTCTCCTGCGTGTTCTCAGTTATCAGCTGATTCACCTCGAGCTCTGCTCTCCTGTTGCCCCATTCTCTGCATTCCTTGCCTAAGGTTATGATGACTCTCTGGTACTCTATCATTCTATCACCAGTGTGGACCCATTCTTCCCCCTTGACTATTGTCACAGCTGGGGTGACATGTCTGATTGTTTTCTCTGTCTGTGCCATCCATGATGCTCCAGTCAAAGACTGCTCATGGATATGGTTTAGAGACTGTTTTTGGCTGCTCAATTTGCAAAATTCTCCTATGCAGACGACTGTGCTATTCATCATTCCATGAACAATTTTAATGTATTCTACTACATTTGTGAAATATATTTGTGATTGTATCATTTGTCATTGATGAATAACACAATACATTTTTTCTTCTACAGAATAATGATTTTATTTAATTCTGCAATTTTATTTGTACATGATGTACCTCATACATTATTTAATTATGCAATTTTATTTGTACATGATGTACCTCATACATTATTTAATTATATTCAATATCAAACATCATCATTCTAGCAGTATTTATTATATGAATTTTGACTGAAGCCAGTATGTAAAAATACTTCCCATGTTTGAAATGTAAGGTTCAAATGACATAAGTAAGGCCAGACTGTAAAGGGTTAAGGAACAAACAAGTTTCCTAGACATTTGTCAAAATATCTGTGCACAATAACAAAGGATGGTGTGCATGAGACTAACATTCAAAGTGAAAAACAGAGTGATGGAGAAGAAAGATCATCATCAGATTAAAGTTAACGCTTTAGCACAGGCTCCCTGCAAGCAGGCTTTATGTTGAGTTACAAGCAACAAAAATGGAGTTGGACAGAGCACAACATACTTCTTCCAGCCTGCCATCTTCTGACACTTGAGCTGAATGTGGGACAGCCTGGGCTGGGTAGAGACTCTTGTGACCCCCTTCACACCGTCCATGAATTTGGCGTCCTGCAAGTAAGGGATTTAACACATTTAATATCATTATACAGGCTGGTCCAAGAGGCTCCACACATAGGCAGCAGACCAATCCTCACCACCATAACCACTCTCAGTAAATCATGCTAGAAACAGTAAACGTGTTGGAACTTTGGTAAGGCTGACTGAAGACTATTTCAGAAATCACCTGACTAACTGCTTGGTAATATCAACCGTGTAGACAGACTCAATAATGGGGTGACAAGAGCTATTCCGAATGCAGCATCACAAAACATCCCAAGGGGGCAGTAGGAAGTCGTACAAGCCATTCTATAGTAAAGAAATGCAAGCCGTTATATTTTAAGGAAATGAAGCAGGAGCAGCCCTCGAGACAGCACCATCTCAAGAAGCAAAGAGCCTCTACAACAGAACATGCACTAAAGTCAAACTCATAGTTAAGAATGTAAAAAATGAAAAATAGCCAGCAACATGTGCGAAACTTGATCTAAAGCACGATGGTAAGAGAGGCTGGGCATTGATTGACAATTTGCCTGGAAACAGAAGGAGAATAAATGTTAAGCCAGTGACAGACAGAAAAAGACCAACAAAAAACCAAAAAAATTGCACTTCAACTAGTACTTTGCCTCTGTGAAAAGAGCAGAACTGTCAAGAGAAAGCCCCAACCGCTAGTGCCTCCATATTTAAAGCTGACTTTAGTATACAAGAATTGCAACAAGGTCTCAAGAAAATAAAGCTTAGAAAGTTTCTTGGGTCAGACAGGATTCATAATGAATCGCTAACTCACCTGTGCTCATTGGGGAGAAAGAAACAGTTCTCAAGTCAACATGACTTGAATAAATGACTGAAAGAATGCATGTATTATCCCCAGTCTGAAAGGCAACAAACTCATCACAGATGAATTGAAAAGCTTCCATCCATCTCATTAACATCACGCCTTAGCAAATTAGCAGAAAGAACTGCAAATGCACGCCTCTACTGGTTCTTTGAGAGTTCAGAAATCCTTTGCCATGAAAAGGCAGACTTCAGAAAGGGTAGTTGCACAGAAGACCAGCTTTTCAGGCTAACACAGAAAATTCACGATGTGTTCCAAAATAACAAACATACAGTAGTCATCTTCATTTACTTACAACAGGTCTATGATCGAGTATGGAGAACAGGTCTCTTGATGAAGATGGCTGATGCGGGGATTAGCAGAAAGTTGTACAACTGGCTAAAGTACTTCATTGTTGACCAAACAATCCAGACAATGATAAATAATATAGCCTCTTCCAAAGAAGTCTCAGAGGAAGGCTAATCACAGGGCTCGACTGAGTTGAACTCTTTTTCTCATCTACAGAGAGGACCAGCCTACGTATGTTGGAGTCACTCTCGACCGACTGCTCAGCCTCAAGAAAAATGTGAAAAACAAAGCTTTGAGGTGGCTACAGTTACTGAAGAGACTCACAGGCACAGCATGGAAATCAGACAAGGACCCTCCAAGAGCCGTACAGTTATCACAGGCACAGCATGGAAATCACACAAGGACCCTCCAAGAGCCGTACAGTTATCGAAGAGACTAGCTGTTACAGCATGGGGATCAGGCAGATAAGGACACTGAGAGGCTTTGAGATATGTGCTCTCTGCTTTAGAATACAACAGTGCACTCCTGACAACATGTTCACAGACTAATGTAGAATCCTTGGGCAGAGTGTAGAACATTGTTCCATGCGATGGGGGCAACACCCACTGCTGCATTTGAAATTCCCGTGAATGTGGAACCCCCTGAGATGTGAGGAAAAACTTATGAGAGTAGTAAAAGAGTGAACAAAGACCACCCAAATAGATATTTTGTAGAAAATTGGAAACAAAAGCAGAGAATAAAACAAAAAGTCTTTCACCATGTCAGCGAGATTAAAGACAGATATCACATCCCCGACAAATGACAAGAAACACAAAGAGTAACAAGAAATTTACGACCACATACATGTCTAAAAATGCCAGAAATTCAAACAAAACTAACAGATAATACAAGAAGTTCTGATCCAGTTAGTCTTATGAGAGCATCACAGAGAACGATTGAATTGATGCCTATCCAAAAGAATGGATACATGTCTATACTGATTGGTCTGCTATTAATTCCACCATTAAAGCAGGATATGGAGTCTACATAGAGTATCTAGATAGAACATCTGCTGACCTGTTTGATGCCTGTGGGGAGATATGTTCAAATTGTGAGGCAGAAATAACAGCATTGAAAGAAGCTCTGTACCACTTGAGGACTGTATGTGATGAAAGAAGCTCTGTACCACTTGAGGACTGTATGTGATGGAAGAAGCTCTGTACCACTTGAGGACTGTGTTTGATGGAAGAAGCTCTGTACCACTTGAGGACTGTATGTGATGGAAGAAGCTCTGTACCACTTGAGGACTGTATGTGATGGAAGAAGCTCTGTACCACTTGAGGACTGTGTTTGATGGAAGAAGCTCTGTACCACTTGAGGACTGTATGTGATGGAAGAAGCTCTGTACCACTTGAGGACTGTATGTGATGGAAGAAGCTCTGTACCACTTGAGGACTGTATGTGATGGAAGTAGCTCTGTACCACTTGAGGACTGTATGTGATGGAAGTAGCTCTGTACCACTTGAGGACTGTATGTGATGGAAGTAGCTCTGTACCACTTGAGGACTGTGTTTGATGGAAGAAGCTCTGTACCACTTGAGGACTGTATGTGATGGAAGAAGCTCTGTACCACTTGAGGACTGTATGTGATGGAAGAAGCTCTGTACCACTTGAGGACTGTGTTTGATGGAAGAAGCTCTGTACCACTTGAGGACTGTATGTGATGGAAGAAGCTCTGTACCACTTGAGGACTGTATGTGATGGAAGAAGCTCTGTACCACTTGAGGACTGTATGTGATGGAAGAAGCTCTGTACCACTTGAGGACTGTATGTGATGGAAGAAGCTCTGTACCACTTGAGGACTGTATGTGATGGAAGAAGCTCTGTACCACTTGAGGACTGTGTTTGATGGAAGAAGCTCTGTACCACTTGAGGACTGTATGTGATGGAAGAAGCTCTGTACCACTTGAGGACTGTGTTTGATGGAAGAAGCTCTGTACCACTTGAGGACTGTGTTTGATGGAAGAAGCTCTGTACCACTTGAGGACTGTGTTTGATGGAAGAAGCTCTGTACCACTTGAGGACTGTATGTCATGGAAGAAGCTCTGTACCACTTGAGGACTGTATGTGATGGAAGTAGCTCTGTACCACTTGAGGACTGTATGTGATGGAAGTAGCTCTGTACCACTTGAGGACTGTATGTGATGGAAGAAGCTCTGTACCACTTGAGGCCTGTATGTGATGCTTTCCCATCAAAAGTTCAAATCATCATAATCTTTACAGACTCATTATCTGCCCTTCAAGCTCTGGCAGATGGTGGTCATTATAAGTCTGTACGTATCCAAATATCCCTATATGCCAACCAACTTATCACATCCCATACAGAATATATATTCAGTGGATCCCTGGTCACTCAAATACACCTGACAATGACAAGGCAGACAGACTGGCTAAGAAGGGATCAAGTCAAGTACAATACATACCAACAACCCTACAGACAGTCAAACAACTACTGAAGACTGCGAACAAAGAGGACTGGCTGAATAGATGGGCAATGGGAAATACTGGGAGAGAAATCTACAAACACATGGCCATCCCAAATCCCAAAGACAACATCAACCTCCTGAAAAGGAGAGATCAAAGCACCATTTTCTGACTTTGCACTCAACACATACATCTTAACAGCCACTTGAACAGAATGCAACCACAACATACTCCAGAGTGCTGGCCGTGCTCTCATCCTTCTGAAACTGTTGAACATCATCTTTTTGAATGTCTGGCGCTTGCCGGTGTTAGGAAAGAGCTTCTTCCTCCGAGACCAGACAAATGGAACACTTTGTACAAAACTAAACAGCTCACAAACACTTGCAGATACCACTATATGACATTGGGCCAAAGGGCAGGAGCCCACACGCTGCTGGATCAATAACCAACCAACATTCTGTATTATGCAACACTGACTGTATATGCTCCCTCTGTGGCCAAGAAAGAATCTTTGTGGTTCCTGACCAGGATGGGAAGGGAATCCACAGACTTCCCAAGGTTATGATCTAGTCTCCTCAAGAGCTGATCGCTCAAGGAAGCTGGTTAACAATAAACAAACCAGGTTGTTTTCCTCTGGATGGAGTCTTCTAGACCAACCTGTCTTCTTCTTCTTTGTGTTCAGAATCTTTTATCATGCTATATCTGCAGGTCAGTCGTCAATATGAAGTCTATAGTCTTCACCAGGTCAGAGCTGCTGCACCACATCTTATGTTTCAGCTCTGCACCTTCTGGCCAGGTCTGGCATCTCATTTCCCTATAGAGTGGGCATTCCTGTAGAATGTGTTCAGGATTCTGCGCCCCTGTGTTCAGGAATAATCCCCCCCCCCCCCTACATGGGCATTCATCGGTGTGTGTGATCTTTAGTCGTTATAGATATTCTAGTAGTCTGCAGTGACCAGTTCTCAGGTCAGTTTGTTAGACCAATCTGTATTACTGCAGCATATCATGAATAAACTAGTGTTAACTTGGTGACTTACTTCTTACCATGGAGTGTCAAGATTTACCTTGGTGACTTCATTCTTACCATGGAGTGTCAAGATTTACCTTGGTGACTTCATTCTTACCATGGAGTGTCAAGATTTACCTTGGTGACTTCATTCTTACCATGGAGTGTCAAGATTTACCTTGGTGACTTCCTTCTTAGCATGGAGTGTCAAGATTTACCTTGGTGACTTCCTCCTTATCATGGAGTGTCAAGATTTACCTTGGTGACTTCCTTCTTACTATGGAGTGTCAAGATTTACCAGAGAGAACACCAGATTATTCTGGTGCCCACACACATTTCATATCATATGTCCCCAAATAACGTGAATAAATGATTCTTAACTTAGTCACTGGCTACAACCATGGAGTGTAGACTATTGTCTCTGCTGTCTTCATCGTGACATGATTCCAGTCTAGGCTTTGTGCACCCAGGGACTGTCTAAGTTGTCACCAGCAGACATTAGCTTCCCCCCCCCCTCTAAATCTAAAAGGGCTGGGTTCTGAGATCAATGACATATTCTCTGATTGCAGACCTTGTTTTTTCTTGTCACTTGGACAGCTTTCCTTAAACACCTCATTACTTATGTTTTGAGTTGGCCTCTGCCTGTTGTGGACTCACACCCGAAAGTGAATATGTAGAAACCCCATCACCTGAGTGAATAGGACCACTGCAATCTCCCAAGCTTGACATAAAAAGTGACGGAAGAGTGTTGTACATGAGACCAGCAACCTCATCATAAAAAAACCATTGCTATTGAAACTGTCACTGGAAAATGCTCCAATACAGACTTCCCGTAAGGGGTCAGCTGTAGTGGTGACCCTATATTTCATCTGGAGTGGATAAGCCAATCATGAACCACATCAAGAATAGCCCACAGAATTAAAAAAATTGTAAGATAACTGAAGGTGTTTGATACATTTAGAGGTGCAAGGCTGCTCATGGCAGGCCAAACGTACTGACCAAGAGCCCGAGGCGTGCAGTTTGATACATTTAGAGGTGCAAGGCTGCTCATGGCAGGCCAAACGTACTGACCAAGAGCCCGAGGCGTGCAGTTTGATACATTTAGAGGTGCAAGGCTGCTCATGGTAGGGCCATGCCAAACGTACTGACCAAGAGCCCGAGGCGTGCAGTTTGATACATTTAGAGGTGCAAGGCTGCTCATGGCAGGGCCATGTCAAACGTACTGACCAAGAGCCTGAGGCGTGCAGTTTGATACATTTAGAGGTGCAAGGCTGCTCATGGCAGGGCCATGCCAAACGTACTGACCAAGAGCCCGAGGCGTGCAGTTTGATACATTTAGAGGTGCAAGGCTGCTCATGGCAGGGCCATGTCAAACGTACTGACCAAGAGCCTGAGGCGTGCAGTTTGATACATTTAGAGGTGCAAGGCTGCTCATGGCAGGGCCATGTCAAACGTACTGACCAAGAGCCCGAGGCGTGCAGTTTGATACATTTAGAGGTGCAAGGCTGCTCATGGCAGGGCCATGTCAAACGTACTGACCAAGAGCCCGAGGCGTGCAGTTTGATACATTTAGAGGTGCAAGGCTGCTCATGGCAGGGCCATGTCAAACGTACTGACCAAGAGCCCGAGGCGTGTACCTGCAAGCAGACCAACAAGATGGGGGTCGACAAAGCCATCTACATAGTTATAGATCTGTTTGTTTTTTTCCGTTTGCCTTATTTCTCTATTCCCCAAGGCGGTGTGCGTTGCACTGTGGTTTTTATTTGTGCGCATGTCGGCCCAGTGTATCCGACTTCAACGTGCATTTTATGTAAAGGTCTGATTTCTCCTGCATTTTCTAAGGGTTTTCTTCCCCGCGGTAACGGCTGGTGCTGTGATTGGGATCGAACCCAGCACCTTCGGATTGTGAGCCGTGTTACTTAACCACTAGCCCACTCTGCCCCCTGTGGATCTATTGAAACCCCTAAGATTGCACTACAGACAGAAGGGCCCAGATCCATCTTCTTGAGTACACCTCGAGATATTAGAAGAGCCACTGTAACCCACTACCAGAGAAATATCATCAAGTGTGGAAAAACTCAGCGCAAGTGGCTTTGTACAACAACAATCTATTTTTGAACTAACAATGACAAAGATGGAAGGACAGCGTCAGAATGAACAAAGTCAGACTTGCTTTCAACCGGCTGCGATGAGAAGACAAAAATGTAGAGCATTACTTTCTGAACAACCCACGTAGCTTATAGTTTCTAAATGATTCGGTAGCCAGTCACAAGCCACTCATCTTCTACCATCGGGTGTAGAGTCTTCTACCATGGGCTGTAGAGGTTCTCCATCCTTCTACTTGTAGCTTGGCTTCTACAAGATGAGGTAGCCAGCCCCAAGCCACTCGTCTTATACCATGGAGTGTACAGTCTTCTACCACGGGGTGTACAGTCTTCTACCACGGGGTGTACAGTCTTCTACCATGGAGTGTACAGTCTTCTACCATGGGGTGTACAGTCTTCTACCATGGAGTGTACAGTCTTCTACCACGGGGTGTACAGTCTTCTACCATGGAGTGTACAGTCTTCTACCATGGAGTGTACAGTCTTCTACCACGGGGTGTACAGTCTTCTACCATGGAGTGTACAGTCTTCTACCACGGGGTGTACAGTCTTCTACCATGGAGTGTACAGTCTTCTACCATGAAGTGTACAGGTTCTCTTTCCTTCTTCTTGTAGCTTAGTTTTTACAAAATGAGCTATCCAGCCCTAAGTCACTTATCTTCTACCATGAGGTGTAGAGTATTCTACCATGGGGTGTAGAGTTCCTCTTTCCTTCTTCTTGTAGCTTAGTTTATACAAGAGGTAGACTGAAACATACCAACCCTCCTTAGCTACAATATGCATGGCAGGTTACAGTCTAACTATTAATTTCGCCCCTTATAAGCCTTCCAACTCACAAGCATTAATAAAAAAATTCATTTAGGTAATTTATTGAAGACTTGTAGATAGTCTGGTGACAGCTAAATGATACGGAAGAGTTAACTGGGATAAAACAACTTGCAGGTAGCAAACATTCTTGCAGATAGGCACAGATATGGCCGACCAACTCTAAAATGTGGTGTCATTAATCTGAACAACTACTAACAAACACATGCAGAACCATTACATGTCAGAACCATTACATGTCAGAATCATTACATGTCAGAACCATTACTGTCAGAACCATTACATGTCATTAGGCCAAAGGGCCCAAATGCTGCTGGATCAGAAACAACAATGAAAAAGTTGAACGAAGTAGAAGCTCTACCATCTACTTCTACATTGTCCATCAAGTACCAACCTTCTTCATGAACTCTTTTTTCTTCTTGCCACCGCCATTCTCTCCATTAGCTCGAGCACTATGTGATCCAGCCTGACTTCCATCATCATCTACCTCTGTGTCATCGCTCTCTATCAAGAAAAAAACAAAACTTAAACAAAATATAATAACGGTCATCTGTCAAATAAATATTAAGTTTCACATTTGTGGCACCAGCTTCATAACAGATGAACACTTGTGGCACCAGCTCCATGACAACTGAACACTTGTGGCACCAGCTTCATAACAGATGAACACTTGTGGCACCAGCTTCATAATAGATGAACACTTGTGGCACCAGCTTCATAACAGATGAACACTTGTGGCACCAGCTCCATGACAACTGAACAGTTGTGGCACCAGCTTCCTAACAGATGAACACTTGCGGTACCAGCTCCATGACAACTTAACACTTGTGGCACCAGCTCCATGACAACTGAACACTTGTGGCACCAGCTTCATGACAACTGAACACTTGTGGCACCAGCTCAATAACAGATGAACACTTGTGGCACCAGCTTCATGACAACTGAACAGTTGTGGCACCAGCTCCATGACAACTGAACACTTGTGGCACCAGCTTCATGACAACTGAACAGTTGTGGCACCAGCTCCATGACAACTGAACACTTGTGGCACCAGCTCCATGACAACTGAACAGTTGTGGCACCAGCTCCATGGCAACTGAACAGTTGTGGCACCAGCTCCATGGCAACTGAACAGTTGTGGCACCAGCTCCATGATAAACACGTGTGGCACCAGCTCCATGACAACTGAACACTTGTGGCACCAGCTCCATGGCAACTGAACAGTTGTGGCACCAGCTCCATGATAAACATGTGTGGCACCAGCTCCATGACAACTGAACACTTGTGGCACCAGCTCCATAACAACTGAACACTTGTGGCACCAGCTCCATGACAACTGAAGTTGTGGCACCAGCTCCATGATAACACGTGTGGCACCAGCTCCATGACAACTGAACACTTGTGGCACCAGCTCCATGACAACTGAAGAGTTGTGGCACCAGTTCAATGATGCGGTTGATGCTCAATGATGACTTGTGATGCGGTTCCATAACAGCTGAACACTTGTGGCACGGTTCCATAACAGCTGAACACTTGTGGCACGGTTCCATAACAGCTGAACACATGTGGCACGGTTCCATAACAGCTGAACACTTGTGGATATAGATATAGGGAAAACTAAATGCTGCTTGCCCCTGCAGTTGTCATGCAGTGGGTAAGCTAGCTTTCATTTTACCCTCCATAGAAAAAAAACTGTATCCATGCTGGGACTTTTAACCCATGTCCCGGGATCAAGATGCTGAGCAGCGCATGAGCTGCAGTGGTCAGCGACCCATAGCTGACTGCTAGTGTCAGTGCCAGCGAACCATAGCTGCCAAGACCCTTCTACACCTCCACGCAGTGATCCTGGACAACAGGCTGCAGCAGGGCAGACTGGCTAAGGAGAAGAGATGGAAGAGGGAATGCTAACCCGGTACTCAAAAAATTCTTGCTGAAGTCGGATGTGTTGGACCGAAAGGTGCAAATATCGCAGCCAAGCTGTAAACTACGACACAACGCATTCCGTTCTCTGGACTACATTCTGCTACTTAAGCCCATTCATGGTTTGGTAGTGGGACATTGAGAACGAAGAAGAACCCATGTCCCCTTTGTCAGGAGACCAGGCAGCAGCTCTTCGGCTGCAGCATGCTAACGCCAACTGTCTGTTCTTCTGGAACATGGGAGGTAACTAAGGGAATCATTTTCAGACTCCAGACATTCACCAACAAATGTCCCTGTTTATACTTCACATCCAGACATTCACCAACATATGTCCCTGTTTATACTTCACATCCAGACATTCACCAACAGATGTCTCTGTTTATACTTCACATCCCGACTCCAGACATTCACCAACAGATGTCCCTGTTTATACTTCACATCCAGACATTCACCAACAGATGTCTCTGTTTATACTTCACATCCCGACTCCAGACATTCACCAACAGATGTCCCTGTTTATACTTCACATCCAGACATTCACCAACAGATGTCTCTGTTTATACTTCACATCCCGACTCCAGACATTCACCAACAGATGTCTCTGTTTATACTTCACATCCCGACTCCAGACATTCACCAACAGATGTCTCTGTTTATACTTCACATCCCGACTCCAGACATTCACCAACAGATGTCTCTGTTTATACTTCAAATCACATCAATATGTTGCCTGGGCCGAAAAAGGAACAAAATATAGTGACATATTGTAACCTGTCAGACATGATGTAAGCAATGCCTAAAGCAGACAAGGGACAAATATACGATCAGACAAAAGACAAATATACAAGCAGACAATAGACAAATATACTAGTAGACAATAGACAAATATACTAGCAAAAAATGGACAAATATACGAGCAGACAATGGACAAATATCCTAGCAGACAATAGACAAATATATTAGCAAATAATGGACAAATATACTGGCAGACAATACATAAGTTTACGAGCAAACAAAGGACATATATACGAGCAGACATATGAACAGACAATGCATGGATACACTGCATACACATGATCAGACACACTACTGGACACATGAACAGATGCACTAGTGGACACATGAACAGATGCACTAGTGGACACATGAACAGATGCACTAGTGGACACATGAACAGATGCACTACTGGACACATGAACAGATGCACTAGTGGACACATGAACAGATGCACTAGTGGACACATGAACAGACACACTACTGGACACATGAACAGATGCACTAGTGGACACGTGAACAGATGCACTACTGGACACATGAACAGATGCACTACTGGACACATGAACAGAAGATGCACTAGTGGACACATGAACAGATGCACTACTGGACACATGAACAGAAGATGCACTAGTGGACACATGAACAGATGCACTAGTGGACACATGAACAGATGTACTAGTGGACACATGAACAGATGCACTACTGGACACATGAACAGATGTACTAGTGGACACATGAACAGATGTACTAGTGGACACATGAACAGATGTACTAGTGGACACATGAACAGATGCACTAGTGGACACATGAACAGATGCACTAGTGGACACATGAACAGATGCACTAGTGGACACATGAACAGATGCACTACTGGACACATGAACAGATGCACTAGTGGACACATGAACAGATGCACTAGTGGACACATGAACAGATGCACTACTGGACACATCAACAGATGCACTAGTGGACACATGAACAGATGCACTAGTGGACACATGAACAGATGCAATAGTGGACACATGAACAGATGCACTAGTGGACACATGAACAGATGCACTAGTGGACACATGAACAGATGCACTACTGGACACATGAACAGATGCACTAGTGGACACATGAACAGATGCACTACTGGACATATAAGCACAAGTTTGAGTACCTGTGCACCAGGCAGGAAGGGGCGGAGCCATGGGCGTGTCTTCTTTGTCGCCGTAACGCTCAAACAGCTCATTGAGATATTCTTGTTTGTAAATGCCCGGCGGTCGAACCTACAGTAAAAATAAATCAATTCAAATAAGATGTGCTTTCCCTTTCCAGAACAATGTAGACCTCTATATATGATTCATAGATTACACCAAGGCTTTCGACTGTGTACAACATCAGCAACTGTGGCAAATAATGAAGGACTTGGGTTTTGCAACACACCTGATACATCTAATAGAAACACTCTACAAAGGACAACAAGCTGCCATTAGAACCAATGAAGGTACAACAAATTGGTTTGAGATTCACAAGGGAGTCAGACAAGGATGCATACTTTCACCTCCATTACCCCTGGGAAGAAAACCCTTAGAAAATGCAGGAGGAAGCAGACCCTTACATAAAATGCACGCTGAAGTCGGATGCACTGAGCCGACAGGCCCAAAATAAAAACCACACTGCAATGCATACGGCCTTGGGGAATAGAGAAATAAGGCGAACGAAAAAAAAAATCTAAATTTAACATCTACGCAGAAAACATCACGCGAAAGGTAAGAACAGATGACAGCTGCGTGAATTTTTATCCATTTACAATACGAGGGAGGGAGATTCCAGAGCTAAGATATGCAGATGACACAGTCATGCTGTCAAACAGAGCCAAGGGCTTGGATCAACTGCTCATGTCTGTTCAGAAGTACAATGAAGCTCAGAACTTTTCCTTCAATATTAAAGAAAACTAAGATAATGTCCACTGACAAAACACGACTGCAATCCCAAATTATTTATAATGAAGAAATCGAAAATGTCACACATTTTTAATCCCTTGGCACTACATTATACAATGGAGACTGCATAAAAGAAATTAGAAGACAATTGGCTATGGCGATGAAGAAGCCAAACAGCATAAAATCTATGGCATAATGTTAACAAGCAACTAAAACTGAAGATCCTGAGAACATGCATATTCCCTGTAGCAATGTACGGGTGCGAAACATGAACTATGACACAAGTAGCATGAAAGAAAAATGTTACAGAAGAATCATAAAAATTCCTTGAATAAAAATAGTGATAAATAAAGGCAACCTAGAAGACCTGAATGTTGAAGAAAACTGGCTCATTAACAATGTTATGTTTCGGAAATTGAATTTTTTCGGCCACATCAAACGTCATGACAACTGGAAAGAACGGTCCTGGAGGGCGTGGTACTTGGAAGGCGACACAGGGGTTGACCAAGGCGAACGTGGATACAAGATATCAAGGATACTCTAAAAATGAACATGGAGCAGGCCGGAAGATTGACTGCAGACCGTGGTTCATCTCGGCTGGCTGTGATGAGAGTGGCGTCCTACAAGAACATGCTACACGATGTTGATCCTTTCCAGATTAATCCAGTCTGTATCAGCGGTGTAAAAACATCAGCTCCCGTCTAATGTGGTGACATTCATGAATTTTACTGGCATTTCATTATTTAGCTTTAGTACAGACTGCACAATGCACAAGTCAGAGAGGACCCCAGACTCCAGAACACATCCTGCAAACATGTCCACTGCACCAAGGCTCCTGTGAGAAACCTTGGCATGAGGAAAGAAACATACAAGACAAACTGTGGGGAACCATTAAGGACTTGCGACTGACGTGTCACTTCATGGAGGCAGCCCATCTGGTGGCATAAAACGAGCATACGAAACCGAACGCAAATAAGAAGAAGAAGATTATTTAGCTTTGTGGAACAGGTTTAGATATTTAAGCTGACCTAAAGATAGTCAAATATCTAGCGCATGCACAGGTTTAGTTTATTTCCGATAGGTCTGTATATACGAACATTGTTAATTTTCTAACTTGTCACTTTTTTTCGCAATGGAAATCAGATTTTAATGGCAGAGAAATTTGATTATGTCAATGATCACACAAGGACATTCACTAGAAGTCCCAATCATACTGGTACACAGAAGAACGGTGATTGTCAGAATGTCATTGAGTGATTAACACAGATATCCAGCATATGTGGTGAGTACCAACAAAATGTTTACACCAGATTTTCTACTCATGCCATTTAACACTTCATACAAACACACACACACATATATGTATATATATATATATACACATACGCACACATATCACAAATACACATTTTAGTACCCGTCTTCGTCCAGGAAATGATATAATTTTTTAATGCACTGTATCATTTTCAGTATTTGTCTTTGTGCATCTACCTCAGTGAGGAAATTGTCATTGGATTTTCTTTCTGTCTAACACAATCGTTCCATTCTACTATAGCGCCAGATTTCAATCAAACACGTTCTAGTATTGTTCATCTTTCTTGGTCCAAGTTTCATCCCCATACAGTGCAATTAGCCATACGTGAGTAGTGATTATTCTTTTCCTCAGTGTTATCCCAATGTTTTTTAAGGTGATAAATTTCTGTTTTTATTTGAAGGCCTTTTTTACCGACGCAATCCTTGCCATCATTTTCCGTCTCATTGCAAGCATCTTCTGTGAAGGATTGCTGCAAATATGTCAACTTCTCCGACGATTTCTCCCTTGATGCTAACATTCATTTGCCTATGTTGCTAGTCTATTACCATTGTTGTCATCTTCATTGTGTTTACTTTCATGCCAAACTATTTGGATGTGCTATTTATTTTTTCACACACCCTTTGCTGCTGATTCTCCCACTATGGTTTGATTATCCGCAAATTTGATGGCATTAACTTTCATACCATTGAGGAGCGCGTGGCCGAATGGTTTCAAGGCCTGCCTGCCGACAAGGGGGCAGCGGTTCGAATCCCCGGAATGGCATTTGTTGTTTTTCTGTTGGGGGTGAAATAAACATACATAGCCAGCACACGACGTGACGACAGCAGTGGCGAAGCGGTCTGTAGTCCTCAGCCTTCAAACCCCTCGACTATCCCAGCAATGGGAAACATGTCGTATGACAGACAGACAGACCATTGACTTTGACACCCTTGTTACAACTCCAGACAACTTTTTGCATCATCATCTCAGAATATGCGTTATAGTGACCTGGTGAAAGCAAGCAACCCTGCCGTAGCCATCTTATGCAAACTGGATCTGTTTGTTCTTCTGTGATTAAAATAATTGCCTCTTGATTTTCATACAGGTTCTGGATTACCTAACGATTTGTCTCTCTATACCTACTTACTGCAATATCTGACAAAGTTTGTCCCAGGGAACTTAATCAAAGGCGTTCTCTAGTCAATAAAACAGATAAATAGTGGCCAGTTTCAGCTTGATATGTCTTTCCATTCGTGAGTTTTTGCATCTTCAGACACATATATCTATTTATTTATTATCAATAATTCATAAGCCACTGGAAAAATAGAAAAAAATGATACTGTAAGAGGAGGAGAAACACAGTTGCCAGTAGAGAAAATGATACTGTAAGAGGAGGAGAAACAAAGTTGTCAGTAGAGAAAATGATACTGTAAGAGGAGGAGAAACAAAGTTGTCAGTAGAGAAAATGATACTGTAAGAGGAGGAGAAACACAGTTGCCAGTAGAGAAAATGATACTGTAAGAGGAGGAGAAACAAAGTTGTCAGTAGAGAAAATGATACTGTCAGAAACCTTACCTCAGCAAATTTTCTAACGGCTGCCTCCACACTGTAGGAAAAAAATTAAGTACAATGTTTCAATAACATAAGTGGTTTTATTCTTCTGGATATGGCTCCATACAATGCTTGTGTGGTATGCTAGGTGGAAAGGACAGGACCACTGTAACCGTTCAAACATGTTGTAAACAACAACTAAAGGCTGAACACAAAGCTTGCAACCTCATCATGTAAAACCCTTGCTACTGAAACCTCCGCTGAATGGGCTTGGAAACATGCTTTCTATAAGGGAGCAAGCTGTAGTTCAAAGCTGTCCATCGTTGTCGATGAGGTGCCAACTGTTTCCTACAAACACCATCCCACACAGGACCTTCCCCAACATGTGAGGTGCCAACTGTTTCATACAAACACCATCCCACACAGAACCTTCCACAAAATGTGAGGTGCCAACTGTTTCCTACAAACACCATCACACACAGGACCTTCCCCAACATGTGAGGTGCCAACTATTTCCTACAAACACCATCACACACAGGACCTTCCCCAACATGTGAAGTGCCAACTGTTTCATACAAACACCATCCCACACAGGGCCTTCCCCAAAATGTGAGGTGCCAACTGTTTCATACAAACACCATCCCACACAGGACCTTCCCTAACATGTGAGGTGCCAACTGTTTCATACAAACCAGAAACGAGACAAGAATAAGACTGGAGTGTGTCACTAATAGGGTATGAACTGTAGTGATTTTGCCTTGAGAGCAACAGGTCTTACCATTGTCATGTTCAACCCAAAACTATTTACAATAAATAACCCAACAGAGAGAGGACGACGTTCTGGTAGGCCCCCAAAAAGTTGAAAGGACGAGGTCATTGGCCAAGTGTGGACTTCCGCCATGCAGAACCATTGTGTCACCATCTGAGGACTTACGAACGAGGTGGGGATAAGCATTGGTTTATTTCACTTCATTTTGAGTGAGGAAATGACCATGCAGAGAGTGTCTGCGAAATTCATGCCAATGGGGCTAATGATGAAGCAACTCCGTATGGAAGTCACGCAGGACATGCTGGACTGCACAAACGGCGACCCCGACTTCCAGAACACCGTGATCACCAGAGATAAGTCATGGTTTTAAGGGCACAGCGACCTGGAAACCAACTGCAGTTGACACAGTGGAGACATTCATCATCCATGAGGGCGAAAAAAGCGATGCTGGTGCGCAGCAACATCAAAGTGTTGTTGACTGTTTCCTTTGACTCCCATGAGGTTGTGCATTACAAGTATGCACAAGGTCAAAACATTACCAAAAGCATACTGCCTGGAGGTCATCCGCCGCCTTCGTGATGCTGTTCGACATAAGCGACTGACCTGTGGACAATGGGAGCATCATGACAATGAACCCTCCCGTTTATTCGTATCTGAATCGGACTTTCTTGGCCAAATATAACATTCCTCTGGCTCATTGCAATTTTTTGCTGTTCCCTAAGCAGAAAATTCAGCTGAAAGGGACCCAATTTGAGTCACGAAAATGGCATTATGCAGAATGCAATGACTCAGCTGTACTCCATTTTGAAAGAGGCTTCCTGAAATACTTCCAACAATAGCGAAACCAGTGTGGAATCACAACGAGAGTATTTTGAAGGGGATTTTGGGGTTCTATTGAAAGCGAGAATATTGTGCATGTGGTTTTCTCCTCATTTATTTTGACCAGCCATGAGTTCGCCCACTCTTCCAGCGATGTTAGGGCCTGCTGCATCCGATTTCTTGCTATGGTGAGATTCTTTTCAGAGGTCCACATAGCCAGATCGTCTGCAAACATTGAGCTATGGACTCTCCTTGGTATATTCTCTGTAATGTCGTTTATATATACCAGGAAGAGTGTGGGTGACAGTACTCCCCCTTGGGGTACTCCCTGCTCGAGTGTCACCTTTTTGCTCATCTGCCCTTGTACTTGGACTCTGGCCGTTCTTTGTTTGAGGTAGTGGTTGATCCACTTGTACATTTTCCCACAAACATCACTTCTTCTTAGCTTGACTCTAAGTCCGTCTTTCCAGACTTTGTCAAATGCCTTTTCCAGATCCACCCAAACAGCTACTGTGTGTTTCTGTGCCTGGTAGGCATCTTCTATTGCCTGGGCTATGAGGATGACCTGGTCCTCAGTGGATCTGTGCTGTCTAAAGCCGGCTTGCTGTGGAATTAGTATTCGTTTTTCTTCCAGATGCCACATCAGTCTGGTGTTTATCATACGTTCCATCAGCTTGCCGACACAGCTCAGTAGGCTGATGGGCCTGTATCCATTTGGATCTGTTTTGTCCTTTCCTGTTTTTGGTACTGGTACCAGTACTGCGTCTTTCCATGCCTGGGGTACAATTCCCCTTTTCCAGCTTTGGTTCAGTACCGATAGCAGTTTCCTCTTCGCTGTTTGGCCCAGCCCCATATTCTCGCTTTCAATAAAACCCCAAAATACCAAACTAAGTTTAAATGGCAAATTCCTGCAGCCAAACGACAACCCAACCTATCTGGGAGTCACATTTGATTGGCGCATGACATGGAAAAGTCAGATCGAGAGAAACCGAATGAGAGCCAGAGAAAGAATGGCAATCATGAGGAAACTTGCTGGCACAAGCTGGGGAGCAGACGAAGGCATACTAAAGAAACTGTACACTGGAAGAGTGAGACCAGTTCTCGAGTATGGCATTGCGGCATGGACAACAGCAGCAAAGGCGAACTTCGATAAAGTTAGCAAACTTCAAAACCAAGCCATGAGAGTTATAACAGGAGGCATGAAGTCAACACCAATTGTAGAACTTGAAAAGATTACAAAACTGCAATCCATGACCGATAGAAGAGACTGCAGAGCCCAGCTGCAGTCAGAGAAACTCCGAAGACTGACTGACCATCCAATGCACCAGAGACTAAACAATTTGGGAAATGGGAAACTAAAGCGGAGAAACTTTGCAGAAATAGCCAAAGCAAAGATGCACGAAGATCCCATAAACGCACTAACAACACCAAAACCCATCACTACTGTACGAAAACCTACCTGGAGGCAGGATATATTTCCAGAGGTGGTAGAAAATATACCAGGTATTGGAAACAAAAACTGCCAGACTGAAAAAGAAAGGAGAGATACTACCCTAAGCTTTATATAGAAAAGCTACCCAAGCATGGACCCATGCATACACCGACGGTTCTGTAACAAACACTACACAGAACGGAGGGGCAGGAGCATTCCTGAACCTACCAAATGGCAGATAAATAACAGTCATTCGCTACTGGTAAGTACACAAGCAATTTCAGAGCGGAGGCAGAGGCACTGAGGGCGGCAGTGGAAGAAATGGTGACACACAAAGAAAACGAAAGCCATTTAGTCCTGCTTACAGATGCTCTCGCCGTAGTCACAGCGCTAAAAAGCCAGAAAAACACTGAGCTTAATGACTAAAGAGCAGCACTCTGCCAACTGTGCCAGCAGTCCGCACCAAAAAGGGTAGTGGTACAGTGGGTCCCATCACACTGCAACATCCAAGGCAACGAGGAGGCAGACAGACTGGCAAAAGAAGGTGCAAGACTACCACAAACAGATACTAGTATGACGTACGAAGAGTCAAAACGGCTTATCAAAGCCAGATACATGACCAAATGGGAAACCGAACATACTGGTTACACCAAAAACGATGCCTATTACCAGTTGAACCGAAGAGAGCAGGTCGTTGTCTTCAGACTTCGCACTGGCCACAATAGACTGAGGTACCACCTATTCAACAAATTGAAGGTAGGTGGTACCGACGAATGCCCGTGCGGTACCGGTAAAATGACCGCTGAACATCTGCTGCAGAACTGCCCGACATACGAGGATCAGATGTGGCCATCACCAGTGGAACTGCAAGACAAGCTCTATGGCAGCGGCGACAGCCTCGGGATGACCGCCGCTTTTTTCGAAAAAATAATGGTTACTGTCTGACTGCGTACGAAGAAGAAGAAGAAGGGGATTAAGGTTTAAAAGCTCCAGGTGAGCAATTCTATTTTTCCAGTCCAAAGGTCGGATACTTTTTTAACACACCCCGTGTTGTGTGCATATATGTGTGTGTATATATATAAACTTTAAGCTACAAAAATGTCATTATATAATATATATATATATATAAATATATATATATATATTATATAATGACATTTTTGTAGCTTCAAGTTTCCACAAGGTGGGGTAGCCAGCCCCATAGTCGCCTCTAATAACATGCCTGGCAGGTTGCAGTGTTAGTATTCTTTGCTCCCCTTCTAGATCCCAGTAACACTTCCATCACCTGGAGAGCTAGAGTTCACTTCCAGAGTGTCTATTACCTGTCTTTTCTGTCTGCTGTTCCGTGTATATATGTTCTAATGGACATTCTATGATCTCACTCAAGTAGTACATAAGTTGGGAAGAACAGCACTACTGAAACCTTCCAAGAATGTCATAAAAGGTGACTAAAGAGGGTTGTGCATGGGGTTAGTAACATCATGATGTAAAAAACACTGCTATTGAAACTGCCACTGCAAGAGCTCAGATACAGGCTGTTGTAGTGGACCTGTGCTTCACTTGGAGTGAGAAGGCAAAAGAAGGAGTAGAATGTGAAATATAAACTGACCTCCAAGAGAGCTTCTCCACAAGGTATGCTACAATCAGGAACCCAGTTCTGTTAAATCCATGAGTACAGTGCACTCCTGAAAAACAAATCAACCGGTCAATCAATCAAAAGATAATCAATCAAATAATAAATCAATTTATCCGTCAAACATTCAAGAAACATTTAATCGATCAATTAAAATGGGTCTTCTGTGGAGCACAGGTCTTCAACAAACAAATGTCAATTCCTCCTATCTTATGCCACTCATTGTAGCTATCGTCATGGCATACATCTACTTAATGTGTCGCTTGTTCCCCATGTCTGTCCCAGTGCCCTTTACTGGGGAGGCCTCCTGCATGTTGTAAAAGATGACTACAAAAAGTTGTGCATGGTGCTAGCAACCTTATGATGTAAAACACATTGCTATAGAAACCACCACCACTACAAGAGCACACAGAGTGCTTTTGGTGCTGACTTACTAAAAGAGGCCAACTGTAGTGGAGTTCATTTGCTCCAGTTGGAGTGAAAATGGATAAGAGATGTTCTCTGTCTGGATGGATGGCCTAATTATAACTTGTCCTTATTTGTCCAAGTTTCATGGCTTAACATTCCTATGGGATGGAGGTAGCCAGCCCTATGCCAAACCCTCCTTAGTCATTTTCTTACTACATGCAAGCAGGTTTCAGTGTTATTATTCTTTGTTCCCAAGCCCCAACAACAGAAAGTAGAAAAAAGACATTTAAGTAAGTTCAATTCTTAGTAATCCTAAAATCGAATGGGCTGGAAAAGGTTAAAAACAATGACAAAAATCATTCTGGTTTTTCTTTCTCACTCAACCATACAACCAGCCTACCAATGATATCAAGGGGCTTCTTTCCAATGAAATTATCACAAAGATTGAGAAAAGCCTCCGTCTGTTCTACTGTTGGTGTCTCTGATCGACTGTAAAATATGAGAAATTAGTACTAAATAAATATACACGATGAGAGGTCACAGGAATTAGTTCAGCTGAGAAAAGACAAAGATTATGGGAATAAATGAAACTAACAACAAAAGTGCACATTTCTACACAATGTAAAATGATTCATGTATCTTAACAGTAAAATAGATAAGAGTAGGTGGAATAGATAAAGATAGTAAAATAAAAAAGACACAGTGAGTTTGTAAATAAAAAGATTTAAAGTACAACACAAAAATACAAATATTCAAAGTCAATTTAATAATAATGTTCACGTATGTGTCAAAGGCGTGTTGTGTCAATTGACCACTACCATGTCCAATTGCTGAGGCTGTGTTCATGCGTAGTGAGTCGATCAAAATCCCTATATACTCCCCAGATGGAGCAGTGTACTCCACAGTCTTGGGATGAGGGCTGCGAGGAGTGTGTTAGACTAATGTTTGTGTCAAGCTTTCCGTGTCTGCCCGCGTCAAACTCCCTGTTTTTCCGTGTCCTGCCGCCGAGGCTTATGATTGGTCAGCATGACTATTGCTGTGCTGAGAATATGAGGTTGGAAGAGGTATCGTGTAACCTCCAGTGGAGGGAGCCGTGGGCAGGAGGAAGTCGGCTTCAGGCCGAGCAGAAAGGTCCTTGAGTGGTGATAATCTGGACTGAATTCTGGTGTGCAGTTAAGCGTAACGGAAATGCAGCATAACAAAAAGGATAACCAGTCGAAAGCACATCAATTCTACAGAATAAAGTCCTCGATACCACCTGGTGAAGGAGTTGTGAAATATAATCAGAACAGGAACCATCAAATATCAGAAAACTCGACACAAACACCGGAGCGAGTCAAGAGCACAGCCACTAAGGCACGGCCATCTTGCTTTTATATTATTATTATTTTACAGTCAGTCATATTGTAAGGCTCAGAAACATGGAGAATAACAAAATACAACAACCAAAAATATACAGACTTTAATAAATGGGTGCTTGTGTTGGGAAGAACCAGACAGAATAGAAGCATTGCATTTCAATGTATGATCAGATCACTAATGTGGAAATGTTGGACAGAACCAGACAGAATAGAAGCATTGAAATGGTATGGTCAGATCACTAATGTGGAAATGTTTGGGATGAACCGGACAGAATAGAAACATTGAAATGGTATGGTCAGATCCTAATGTGGAAATGTTGGGAAGAACAAAACAAACAGTGGAAGAACCGGTAACCTGAAGGCATAGGCGTTGGATAAAACACAAGTTTACATTTACCACACCAACGGCCATCCAAATCGACTTACGATGTGTTGCATAGCAAAAGCCGTTCTAATCAAATATAATCAAACGGCTATGTAGAAATAGTCTGAACAATACTGCTCATTTTATTGTAGAGAGTTCCAACTTCCGTCCTTACAGTTAGATACAAACAATGGCAATTTTGACATTTGTGTTTGACTTTTGAAAACCATTTCTTATATGTTTCTTATATGTTGTTCGTTTTCGGGAATTTAAAAAAAATGTGTTCAAAAAAAGATGAGTCTATATATTGTGCTGTTTTTCAACACTATGATCTTCATCTTCTTGTTTCTCAGTAACTAACATCTACACATTAACAACAATAACACCAACAAATTCTTTATTCATTTATTTCTCTACTTACAAATAAATCATATCAATAGACCATCAAATTAAAAAGTTACAGGCTCTCAAAGTGTAACAGATCTTAGCCTTGTAGCCCATATAGTATGTATGATTATAGACATGATTTAGTGGTAAAGATTTAGTTGTAATGAATTTAAAATGGGAAATGGCACACCATTTTCTGTTATTAAACTAAGGGATGTCCTTGAGTCAGTACAACTGACATTGCGTAACTTTTCAATGCAGTGTCATAAAGGTTAAGGATACAAGATGATTGTATTGCAAGGCAGTCTCTGCTCTGGAATCCCCCAGATAAGGGAAATATCGAGACCTAAGAAAATATGAAGAAGAGAGCTCAAGATGGACATAAATGAGGTAAGGAAGACGTTGAGAGACCTAGAACTGATGGTACAGGACAAGTAGACAGCATGCATTTGTTGAAGATGTTCCACAGGGGAGCTGAAATGAATGAATTGAGATGAAGTACACTTGATTTCTCATCTGTTGAAGTATAGGTTTGATACAACTGAAGCTCAGCTATCCTGCTGGTCTCCTTCGTGATATGTCACGCTTCATTATGTGGGTCTCTGAGATATCTTGGTCCAGGTACATACACAAATACACATTTCCAATAGAATACCTTCCCAGTCATGTGTTCCTGGTTGAAAAAACTTGTTCAGTATGTACTGTACTTTCTTTCTATTCATTTGAAGGCCAACTGTCAGGCTTGCTCCACTGGGCTCAAGCAGGCATTGCTCAGCTTCTATGTCATTAGCAAACCTTGGACAAGTAACAATGTCCCCATCTATGTTTGTGTCCATATTTTCACAATATTGTTTTCTAAACTTCCTAAAGCATTGCTGTGAAAATGTTAGGGAGATTGTATGAACCTGCTAAATGCTACATGGATTGGGCTAGTGAAATAAGATTGTTGATGCTGTTCTTATAGATCCAGCATGAAATTGGGCTCTTGACCTTTTGCCCAATGCCATATAATGGTATTTGTTAGTTGTTGCTAGCTTTTGTTTAGAGTTCCACACAAAGTGTTCCATTTGTGTTATATCGGAGGAAGAAGCATTTTCCTAACATCAATGAGTGTTGCATACTCAAATAGATGGTGGTCGATGGTTCGTATGTGTGTGCATAGAGCTAACGGAATGTGTTGTGGTTGTATTCTGTTCAGGTGATTGGTAGGTGGGATATGTTGGGTGTGAAACAAGCTGATATCACTTACCCCTTGCACTTGAGCTGTATGATGCTACAGCCAGGCTCCTTGGATTCCACTTCCTCCTTGTTATAAAACCTCTCCGTGTTGCACAGGTTCACAATCAGACCAATTTTCTTCTACAAAATACAAAAGTTGTTTAGACACTAAGTTCATCATATTATATCAAACATCATTACATATCCATCAAAAGAAATTAAGTTCAACACAAAAATTACAATCTTCTACTCCAAGTCTGTTCTATTCTATGGCTCTGAAACATGGAGAACAACAATGAATAAGGTACAGACTTTCACAAATTGGGTGCTTGAACAGAACTAAGTGATTGAAATGGTAATATAGGATCTCTATTGTAGAGCTGTTGGAAAGCCAGAGTGATTGAAATGGTATGATGAGATCTCTAATGTGGAGTCAGAGAGATTGAAATGGTATAATGAGATCTCCAATGTGGAGTTGTTGGAAAGCCAGAGTGATTGCAATGGTATGATGAGATCTCCAATGTGGAGTCAGAGTGATTGAAATGGTATGAGATCTCTAATGTGGAGTTGTTGGAGAGCCAGAGTGATTGAAATAAATGGTATGATGAGATCTCTAATGTGAAGTCAGAGTGATGGAAATGGTATGATGAGATCTCTAATGTGGAGTTTTTGGAGAGCCAGAGTGATTGAAATGGTATGATGAGATCTCCAACGTGGAGTTGTTGGAAAGCCAGAGTGATTGAAATGGTATGATGAGATCTCTAATGTGGAGTTGTTGGAAAGCCAGAGTGATTGAAATGGTATGATGATATCTCTAATGTGGAGTTATTGGAAAGCCAGAGTGATTGAAATGGTATGATGAGATCTCTAATGTGGAGTTGTTGGAAAGCCAGAGTGATTCTTCTTCTTCTTCTTCATCATACGCAGTCAGACATCAAACTTTATTTTTTCGAAAAAAGCAGCGGTCATCCTGAGGCTGTCGACACTGCCATAGAGCTTGTCTAGTGTTGCCACTGGTGATGGCCACATCTGCTCTCTCTGATCCTCGTATGTCAGGCAGTTTTGCAGCAGATGCTCAGCGGTCATTTTATCGGTACCACACGGGCATTCGTCAGTGCCACCTATCTTCAATTTGTTGAATAGGTGGTACCTCAGTCTATTGTGGCCGGTGCGAAGTCTGAAGACCACGACCTGCTCTCTTCTGTTCAACTGGTAATAGGCATCGTTTTTGGTGTAGCCAATATGTTCGGTTTCCCATTTGGTCATGTATCTAGCTCTAATAAGCCGTTTTGACTCTTCGTATGTCATACTAGTATCTGGTTGTGGTAGTCTTGCACCTTCTTTTGCCAGTCTGTCTGCCTCCTCGTTGCCTTGGATGTTGCAGTGGGATGGGACCCACTGTACCACTACCCTTTTTGGTGCGGACTGCTGGCATAGTTGACAGAGTACTGCTCTTAAATCATTAAGTTCAGTATTTTTCTGGCTTTTTAGCGCTGTGACTACGGCCAAAGCATCTGTAAGCAGGACTATATGGCTTTCATTCCTTTTAATTGTCACCTTTTCTTCCACTGCCACCCTCAGTGCCTCTGCTCTGAAATTGCTTGTGTATTTTCCAGTAGCGAATGACAGTGTTATTTTTCTGCCATTTGGTAGGTTCAGAACTGCTCCTGCCCCTCCATTCTGTGTTGCGTTTGTTACAGAACCGTCGGTGTACGCATGGGTCCAGTCCATGCTTGGGTAGTTTTTCATTATGTAGCTCAGGGTAGTATCTCTTCTTTCTTTTTCAGTCTGGCGGTTTTTGTTTCCAATACCTGGTATATTTGCCAGAGTGATTGAAATGGTATGATGAGATCTCTAATGTGGAGTTATTGGAAAGCCAGAGTGATTGAAATGGTATGATGAGATCTCTAATGTGGAATTGAGCTGGATTACCGTAGCAACGCCCTGTCATTAGTAGGGTAAAACTGACCTGTCTTCCGAGGGTCTAATACCAGCACCCGTTCACTATTAGACCCAACGAATCAATAGAGGGCTTTTTAGTCAGTCAACGACCACGTGTCTGGAACCTGCGATTTCTGTAGGGTTAAGCAGGATTACCGTAGCAGGCGCTCTTTCATTAAGAGGGTAAAAACTGACCAGTCTTCCGTGGGTCTAATACCAGCACACGTTCCCTATTAGACCCAACGAAAGTGCTCTCAGTCTGTCAATCATTTTACAGTGTTATCGTGTTGAGTCAAATTAAGCCGCAGGCTCCACTCATGATGGTGCCCTTCCGTCAATTCCTTTATCGAACACTGAATGCGGGCCAATCGAGCCACAGAGAGCTTAGCCCTAGATTTCCGAGGGTCTAAATCCAGCACCCGTTCTATATTAGACCAAACGAAAGTGCTCTCGGCCTGTCAGTCATTTCAGTGTTGGCCGTGTTAAGTCAAATTAAGCCGCAGGCTCCACTCCTGGTGGTGCCCTTCCGTCAATTCCTTTAAGTTTCAGCTTTGCAACCATACTTCCCCCGGAACCCAAACACTTTGGTTTCCCGGAAGCTGCCCGCAGAGTCATCAAAGCAACTCCTGCGGATCGCTAGTCGGCATCGTTTATGGTCAGAACTACGACGGTATCTGGATCGTGTCATCTAAGGAACCTCGATTGATTTAATGAGCCATTCGCGGTTTCATCGTGAGACAGTGTGAACTTAGACATGCATGGCTTAATCTTTGAGACAAGCATATGACTACTGGCAGGATCAACCAGTACGAACCACACACCGGTCGGCGGAGGACGGATGTGTAAAAAGCCTCACTAGGACGGCCGCAGAGACCGACTGACGGACGGACGTTCCGTTCCTCACTCCATCGACCTAGGACCGCCTGACAGGGGCCCGTACACACACCAGACAACCGACCGACTGGGCTCGCTCGGGGAGGGATGGCAGCGCTCTGTGCAGAACGGATCCCAACGGCCCCGGCGATGAATTTCACTGGGACTGGAGACGATTTTTGCCTGCCGGCCTGCCCTTCTCCAAACGGTTGGTCGGGCGAGGACAGGGCCTTTAGGCACGATTTCTGCTTTCCATTTGCCGGTCACAAGCTCTTTGCGAGAGAATGACCACCAGCGAGACGAACTGTCGAGGTCGGCTACAAGCCTTCGAATAACCACCACTGACTGACAAAGTTTCTCGATACGGTCCACAGTAATGCACCGTTGCCAGCAGTACGACGCCATAAATTGTGTCCCGCTAGATGGCCGGGGAAAGGCGGGCGAGCGTGTTAGGCAAGCCCGCGCTATCACTCCGTCTGGCGGGACTGAGATCGCTGTACGAATACTGGATGAGAGTCAATCGCGTCGGCGAGAGACCAGCCCCAGATTGAGAACAAACGAAGAAGAAGAATAAGAAGAATGTTAAACCTACCACCAAAGAATCCAGGAAATCTGGGGCGAAAATAATAAAAGGAAGACTGTGCATTATCATGACAGGACGTAAGCAGCCTTTAATCCTCAGCCCTAAGACTGTCCCACCAGATGCAAGCAACAGTGATAAATGACATAATGGCTGTTATATTGAATTGGTAAAGTAGCTGACACTCTCACTTACTCTCATGGTCTTTGTTGCAGTAAATAACATTTCAATACTGAATCTGTTTTCTTCTGGCACTTCTCCGTCGTACTTAGAGTCCAGTGGTGTCTTGAACGGTAAGAATTTTTCTGTTGGACACGTCAAGAGATGAATAACTCTACAGCCAAACAAACAATGAGGCCATTTGTTATGTTATGTTGTGTGTTATGTTATGCTTGACTTGTTATGTTGATTTGTTATGTTATGTTTGACTTGTTATGTTATGTTGGTTGTTATGTTGGCTTGTTATGTTATGTTGGTTGTTATGTTTGACTTGTAATGTTATGTTGGTTGTTATGTTATGTTTGACTTGTTATGTTATGTTGGTTTATTATGTTATGCTTGACTTATTTTGTTATGCTTGACTTGTTATGTTATGCTCGACTTGTAATGTTATGCTTGACTTGTTATGTTGGTTTCTTGTTATGTTATGTTTGACTTGTTATGTTATGCTTGTTTGTTATGTTATGTTGGTTTGTTATCTTACTTTGATAATTATAAAATAATTGAAGAAGTAATGATTTTACATATGTGGGAAGTAACACTGGTAAGGACAGAGGAACAAACCAAGATGTGCCAGGATTAATGAGGCTAGATTTGTTTTCAACTCTCTTCGCTCAGTATGGAAACTCTCAAAATTCTAAATGGAGAATAAGATTTGGCTGTTTAACGTGAAAGTAGAGTTAGTTCTAATATATGGTTCTCATACATGTCCTGTGACTAAGGATATCACATTCATATTGCAGAACTTCGTTAACAAGTGTCTTCCTCATATACTGCGTGTCTGATGGCCATAGGTAATGGTAAACACAGATGTGTGGGAAAGAACATGACAATAACCAATATATCAGGAATGTGGGGATGAATCTCAGAAAGAAGCCTGAAAATATAACTAGACATGTATGGGATTGGAACCCACAGGGAAAGCATACACACGAAACAACAGAAAAGAAGGTGAATTGCAGGCAACTCCAGAATGGAACCCCAGTCTACTAGGCCAAGAGGTTTACCAGATGTAGATACCACAACAAGTGGGAACCAGAGCATGCAGGTCAACAGCCAAATGATGCATATTACCAGCTCAACAAAGGTGAACAAGTGGTAACCTTCAGACTCTGCACAGGTCACAACTGAATGAGATACAACCTATTAAATAAACTAAGGATAGAAAATATAGATCATGTATCTGCGACACAGATAAAATGACTGCTTAACATCTACTACATAGGTGCCCAACATACGAGAAACAGAGAAAGCACATATGACCATCACCAATATCATTCATGGACAAGCTCTGTGGAGATACCAATAACTTCTAACTGCCCACAGCTTTCTTTTGATACATTCAAATTGACATCTGACAGAATATGTTGAAGAAGGACACCATTCGTTCAGGTGAAAGCAAGACGAATCTCCTAACCAATCTCATTCTAGTAGCGAAATACTTTCATTGGCTTGGGAGTCATGTTCGCATACGGAGTGTTTATTACACAACTTTCCTTTCTGTTGCTAAGTGTATATATTTTCTGATGGGTATTCCATGATTTCACTCTAGTAATGCACTGGGTGAAAATAAGATTACCACTGTAACTTTTCAAGCATATCGTTAAGGCTGACTAATGAGGGGTGTGTATTAGGCAAGCAACCTTATCATATAAAACCAATGCTATTGAAATTGTCACCGCAAAAGCTCAAATACAGGCTTCTTGTAAGGGGGGTCACTGTAGTGATGGCGCTAAGCTTCATTTAGAGCAAAATTGAGAATCTTCATTCTACGATATGGTGATGTTTTATAATTCTTTATTTAAACGTCTCCAAAGCTTAATATTGCAACAATCCTGAATAGCAACATTTGATATGGCAACACTTCTGGATAGTAACACTTGATATAGCAATGCTAGATATGAGAACAATCCTGGATAGTAACAATTGATATAACAACACTTCTGGATAGCAACACTTGATATAGCAATGCTAGATATGAGAACAATCCTGGATAGTAACAATTGATATAACAACACTTCTGGATAGTAACACTTGATATAGCAATGCTAGATATGAGAACAATCCTGGATAGTAACAATTGATATAACAACACTTCTGGATAGCAACACTTGATATAGCAATGCTAGATATGGCAACACTTCTGGACAGCAACACTTGATTTAACAACACTTCTGGATAGCAACACTTGATTTAGCGACAATTTTGGATAACAACACTTGATATAACAACACTTTAGGATATCAACAGTTTATATAGTTACACTTCTGGATACCTACCTTGAACAATCTGGCCTTTCCTAGGACACTGTAGCCAACGAGGCGGTATTGGCATGTTTTGACTGACATCTCCATATTTCCTTTTCTTGTTAAAGCTGCTCATTTCTATTGTACAAGAAATGAAATTGTTGTTATATTATTAAATTATGCATAACATGGCCTTTTCACACACAAATTATTTGAAACTGCTGCACTCGTAAAGTACTTGAGATGAAAGTATACACGCTGGCTAAAATAAAAGCCACCTTAAAAAATAAAATCTTACACAAAATATGTATTAATAAATTAGATGAGATCAATAGTCTTTGGAAACAACAAATGGTTCAAAGAAATTGATTATGCATCTATACTGTACAACTATGAAACTTTATTTTATTGTGTTGTATTAGAATGCCTTTATTTATTAGATTCTTGATAAGATTCTTGTTAGTACTTTCCAAAATGTTTGTAAAAATTAAATTTCACTACATATATTTAAATTCTAAAATAAATAAAATCTTTCCTTCCACCACCCCCCCCCCCCCCAATCCCTGTATAAATTGGTGGATATTGGGAGTGGAGAGGTGGTGGACTCTGAAGAAAATAAATGCAACCGAAAAAATGCAAGTAGATATTTATTTGTTCATTCTCTTCAAAACGGCCTGACGAGTGGCACCCAAAAAAAATAAAAATACAATAGTTCAACAGTTGATAGGTATGAACAGATTAGGTTTTTATTTAATTTATCATAATTTGAAACTCTTCTATAAAGTCAATTAAAGAAATAACAAAATTAGATGTAGGAATATCACATAATCTTTCACAACAGATTGGACCAATTGTCATATTCATATTGAAGTTTGGCTTCAATGGAACTCTACATCTTCTGCTGCTTGACTTGATGCTGCAATCTAATATGCTTATTTTTATGGCATACTAGAAATATGACAGTGGCCTATTATTTTCTGAGTCTTCATCCCACAGGCCACATATAGCTACCTTTAATAACTTCAAATAATGAAATATTAAATAATTTAATAAATGCCATCCCAAAAGACAGATTAAACCAAGTTAGTTTTTTTAATTAAAAAAAACATCTGCAGACTGGACATTCCATATGCTATTTGTCCAATAACCAAGACAACTTGCTGTTTGAAGTCTGTTCTGAGTTCTGAATCCAGTCAACTAATATTTGAAAATAACTGTATTGGGTGTAATAGGAACTTGTAATACTGTGAATACAATGTACTCGTAACAATGAAACAATCATTGATGTTCTATAAATGGACCAAGACCAAGTAGTAGTAGTCTAAGTACTATAAGTAGTCTAGTTGTAATGTCACTAACTATGTAAACTATGTGAGTATTATGCAGTATTGAGTATTCAATTGTCAGTGGAGTCAAGACATTACATTTACTGTTTACAAGAATAATACCTAAATGGTTAAACTGGACTCCAGTGACAAGCAAAGACATTATCAAAACAAGTACTCGGTGTTAGATATTGATCTACATATTAGTTATTACACTCACATCAAGTTGAGCAAGGCTGCAACTGCAAGCAAGCCAAATCATGGCAAATCATACAAAATCAAAAAGATGTAACATAAAAACGTCAACTTAGTGCTGTAAACCATGCTTTTTATTGAAATACTCACTTGTTGAGATCCGGCTGTTGAAGTTTTTGACTTAAAACTAAACATATATCACTACTATCAATATTTAAACACGGTACACAACAAAATGTTAGTATTTTGTGGGTAAACTTGTCGGATTGTCCATTCCCACCGTCTGTCACTGTTGATCTCTGAAGCCGTCTTGTTGCTTGGAGTAGATCCGTTCAGTATTCCGTGATGAAAAGGTTTGCTGGTACTATTATAACTTTGGCTTTGTTAAATCTTCCAATACTTCTGGGTATCACACCAGTACAGGGCTCGTTTCTCACATGATGAAACAGTTACACACATTACCATTGAGTGCAAAGCTCTTGCGGTCATGAGGAAAGAATTGTTACAAGTGCCAATACACTGTATGGTAATAATAATAATAAGAGCAATAATAGTTGTCCATCGCAAGCGATAATGACAACATCAGTCAGACATGTTGTGCTGCACCTCACCAGTGAGTTCGGAGCTGGCTGTATAGTCCAATTCTGGCACGGAAAATCCTTCCACATACGCAGCATTTAATGTCAAAATTGGACATGTGAATGTCAGTTATTTTGTCTTTACGCAAAGTGCGTTTTTTCTGTGCTTCTCTGGCGCTCCTCAGCAATGGAGGTGCCTCTGATGGTGGTTCTACGCCATGCCTTGCGGTCCTGTGCGAGACATTCCCATGCGTTTGTATCGATGCTGAAGCGTGTCAGAGATACTTTGAAGGAGTCTTTGAAACGCTTCTTTTAGTCACCGGCTTGACGCATGTCATCTTTCATCTCACCATACATTAGTTGTTTTGGGATGCGGCTGTCTGGCATGCGCACAACGTGGCCGGCCCACCTGATGTGGGTCTTCTGCAACAGTGTGTGGATGTTCGGCCTTTTTGCCTCTCGGTGGATCTCGATGTCTGGTACCCAATCCTACCACTTTATTTTGAACAATCTACGGAGGCACCTTGTATAGAAGTGGTTTATTTTCCTAGCATGCCTGCTGTACACAGTCAACGTCTCACTGGCGTACAGAAGGGTGGGGAGCACTACAGCTCGGTAAACTTTGAGTTTCGTATCAAGCCTAAGACCCCTCCGATTCCAGACACGGTTGCGCAGCCTCCCAAAGCAGCACTGGCCTTGGAGATTATTATACTGACCTCGCAGTCAATAGTAGCTTCCCTGGAAATAGTGCTACCAATGTACGTGAAGCTGTCTACTGATTCGAGGCGCTCGTTCTTGACTCTGATATCTGGGTCGCGATATGCGTCACTTGAGGCAGGCTGAAACATTACTTCTGTTGTTTTTTTTTGGGTATTAATTGTAAAACTGAACATGTCGTAGGCTGCTGAGAACTTGTCCACAAATGTCTGCATGTCTCTTGCGTTGCTAGTAGCGAGGGCACAGTCCTCAGCAAAAAGTAAGTTTGAGATGGTTGTGTCCTTTACCTTGCTGTGTGCTTGCAGTCGTCTGAGATTGAAGAGTTTTCCGTCAGTCCTGTATTTTATTCCCACTCCGTTTTGGTTACAAACCTGATAGCTAATGCTGAGCATGGCAGCAAACATTATGCTGAAGAGTGTTGGGGCTAGTACACAACCCTGCTTGACGCAGGAAAGGCATTTGACGTTTCCCCGTCACTCAGCACATGAGCATTTATACCTTCGTGGAATTGTTTGACGATCTTGGTGAATCTTCTTGGACAGCCGAATTTCCCCATGACCTTCCAAAGTCCATCTCTGTTGCCTTAGTCAGATCCACTGCATGGAACACTGTAACAACAGCATGCATGCATGCTCAGTAGCTATTGGATAGCAACAATAGCACTGTTAGAGAACGATGGCGGCAAATAAGAGAATTGGCTGCCCCGCCGCATAAACAGCCGAACAATGAAGTATTCAACATTTCCTCCCGACAATAGACCGCTGTGAGACTGTAATTGCCTTTACCTTGTGTCAATAGGAATGTGTGACCAATCGGATAGGATACTCGTCTTTCTACTAATGAGATCATGATGGCCCGCTCCTCGTCGTAACTGAGGATCCCACTTCGACTTCAGCCGATCCTGTCAGGATACGGAAATCCAGTGGGTCGTAAACATCCCACTCGAGGCGACTCTGTGTCTTAGCTTAGGAGTCTGACCAAAGAGCGGTCTCTTTTTACCTTGAGGGTATCAGATTGCTGTTGCGTGCTCCATCAATCATTGTTTTGTCGCAACACGGAACATGCCCATCTATATTTTGCCTTACTGCATAGATTACTGGATGAAAAGATCTATCTATCTATCTATCTATCTATCTATCTATCTATCTATCTATCTATCTATCTATCTATCTATCTATCTATCTATCTATCTATCTATCTATCTATCTATCTATCTATCTATCTATCTATCTATCTATCTATCTATCTATCTATCTATCTATCTATCTATCTATCTATCTATCTATCTATCTATCTATCTATCTATCTATCTATCTATCTATCTATCTATCTATCTATCTATCTATCTATCTATCTATCTATCTATCTATCTATCTATCTATCTATCTATCTATCTATCTATCTATCTATCTATCTATCTATCTATCTATCTATCTATCTATCTATCTATCTATCTATCTATCTATCTATCTATCTATCTATCTATCTATCTATCTATCTATCTATCTATCTATCTATCTATCTATCTATCTATCTATCTATCTATCTATCTATCTATCTATCTATCTATCTATCTATCTATCTATCTATCTATCTATCTATCTATCTATCTATCTATCTATCTATCTATCTATCTATCTATCTATCTATCTATCTATCTATCTATCTATCTATCTATCTATCTATCTATCTATCTATCTATCTATCTATCTATCTATCTATCTATCTATCTATCTATCTATCTATCTATCTATCTATCTATCTATCTATCTATCTATCTATCTATCTATCTATCTATCTATCTATCTATCTATCTATCTATCTATCTGTCTTTGGTCCACTTATGTCGCTAGACGTCGTTGGGAGGAGGTGTGACCTCCTTTGTTTCACATTTCTTGGCAGGGGAAAATGTAATTGTGACTTGCCAGATAAATTCCAGTATCTTTTAACCCCTAGAATATATGATCGCGTATTTTTTTAGACTGGTGGAGGTGGAAGCGTAAATTAGAGCAAGGTAGACCCGCAGATTGTCAGGTGCCATCTCAGCCGCTCCGCTAACCACATAACCATAACCTGAAGTTATAGCCACACAGTCCCCTTTTTGCGTCATATTCTCTATGGGGCTAATATCCGTAGAATAATTTGAGTAGATTTTTAACTTGAGGTTTGCCCGAGCAGCGGCCGTTAGACCTACTCCTTTCGATTTCCAACTGCTAAGATATTTTTAACGTTCGCGCCACTGATTACGGGTGTCTGATCTCACTACTTAGAGATCAGGGGAAATATTTACCAGATGATCCATTTGAAAAAAGCTCTCGGTCCAGCACCTCCAGCACCCGAGGCGAACACTTGACCTCTAGACTACTGGGCTACTAGTGAATAGATCCCCAGTGAATAGATCACCAGGGAATAGATCACCAGTGAATAGATCACCAGTGACAATCATCGTATGTCATAACTGCGGAGATTTTGCATACGTTGGTGACAGAGAGTCTTCATCTTCTTCTTCATCTTCTTCTTCATCTTCTTCTTTTTCATCTTCTTCTTCTTCTTCATCTTCTTCTTCTTCATCTTCTTCTTCTTCTTCTTCTTCCTCGTTCGTCTTCAGACTTCAACTTCAATGATTCCAACAGAGACAACAGTCGACCCAAGGCTCTGTGCGCTCCCGTACATTCGTGGAAGGACACTGGCTGTTGCCAAATGTCACCTCTTTTGTCGGCATACAGTAGATAGGACCGCAAAATATGTCCTGCTTTCATGGGGGCTGTGCCGCACGCACAAAGGTCTGTAGTGCCAATCTTGAACCCGTTGCACAGATGGCATCCAAGTCTGTTGTAGCCCGTGCGTAGCCGGAGAATTATCACCTGGTCTCGCCTGGAGAGTTTCAGAGAGTGATACCGACCAAGCGTCTATCAAGAGGGGCATGGGTTACTCTCAAATTGTTCTCCAGTGATTTTGTGAGTGTCCATGTCCGGAAAACGAGTCATCTTACGCCGCTCCTCTAACAAAGCGTGGCAAGTGAAATGCTGTCTCGCGAAGCCAGTATTATTCTATCTTTTTCCGCATGTGCATGCAGCCTTATAGAATGTGTTCAATAGGCATGGTATGGTATGCTCCTCACATGGATGCCCGTGGGGACGGCGGGGGCTAGTGGTTTAAATGACACGGCTCACAAATCGAAGGTGCTGGGTTCGATCCCCAATCACAGCGCCGCCTGTTACCCAGGGGAAGCAAACCCTTAGAAAATGCCGGAGAAAGCAGACCATTACATAAAATGAATGCCGAAGTTAGATGCATTGGTCCGACAGGCGCAAAATAATAACATAGTGCAACGCACACCACCTAGGGTAATAAAGAAATAAAGCAAATGCACCCCCCCCCCCCCGCAAAAAAAAAACAAAAAAACCAAACAAACAAACAAACCAAAACAAACAAACAAAACAAACAAACAAAACAAACAAACAAAACAAACAAACAAAACAAACAAAACAAACAAACAAAACAAACAAACAAATGTGGACTCCTGTCATCTGTTCAAATCCTAATTTTGTTGTAAAGATGACACTTGGCTCAATTATGCTCAGTTCCCAGTCTGACGACGACGATTTGCTATTTCTTCTTCTTTTCTCTTTTCCTGTTTTGCCTTTCAGCGTCAGGTTATGAAGAGATCTATAGAACGAGCCCGATTGTATGTCGTATGCACAGTGGCATTCGCCGCCTCGGATATGTCCGTAAGCCACCTCTTTTCTTCTGTTGGTCTTCTCTAGTTAAATCCAAGAAGTCTTCTTTTCGGAAATGTGAATGTTGATCAGCCCATTTCCCGTCTGAATTTGGCTTTTATTTTTGTCTTGATCTCATTTTTTGTTTGTGGGGAATCCCCTCTACACTTTGCTAGTCTGTCTGCAGCTTCATTGCCTTTGATATTGCAGTGGGAGACGACGATCCACTGAATGGCCAACCTTGGGTTTTCGGTTGAGAATTGTGCCAAGGGACTACATGTATGTTCGAGATATACATATGTATGTTGTTTTAGTGCAGCTAATGTTTCCATTGTTATTACTAAAGTTTATTTTTCTTCTCCGTTACTTAGTCTGTAATATACCTCTCCCCCCCCCCCCCCCCGGCCTTTTGATATGGCTTCGTTAGATGAGCTATCTGTGTATACGTGTATCTATGTTTCTGGTAGTTATATTCTCCTAAGATACTCTTTCAAGATAATTTTCCTTTCTAAATCTCAGTTCACTTCTTTTATGTTCTCTGTTTGGTTTTCACCATCTCATGAGATTTTGCATGTTTTAATGATCGGTTGTAAGAATTTATGATGTTTGTTATATATATATATATATATATATATATATATATATATATATATATATATATATATTTATATAACAAACATCCGAAATTCTTAAATCCGATCATTAAACAAGCAAAATCTATATGTACTTGTATAAATACTGTCTGGAATGTGATTGGGTCTGCTCTTGCAAAAGCTTTTTTTTTTTTTCATGTGAAGTGGTTTCTCTTTACTCACCATCTTCCCATGCGACTGTCAAATATTGGATGATCTGGCATTGGTTTGAACTTCACCCCTTGATGGAGTGTTGTCTGGGTTCTACACCTTATGATGTTCTCCACTGTATGTATTAGTGTTGTTATCAGAGCTCCAGCGATGCTACGTACACGGGATTTGGGTTCTATTCACTTTTTGGAAGTTATTGTTGTTGTTATGAACCATGCTGCTATCGCTTATTATTTTGTCCCATCTCGTCCTTTTTTTTCTATTTTTGTTCACTTGTAATTTGCCGATTCTGTCATTTATAATTGTTGATGGATTGAAACGTTTATCTCTTGGACTAGTTTTGTTAATGATCTTGTAACATTGCCTTCACGACTTTATGAGTATTATTTAGTTTTTCGTTATATTACTTCCATGTCCCACACAAACTGACCCCACGTGAGGGGTAGAAACTTCACAGAACAGGACTGCTAGACGAAGTGTCATGTGACTTCAAGTCATCGGGCGGCTATTGTAGTCATGGAGGCCATTTTGTGTCACTATGAAATGATGGCTAAAAGTACTCCAACAAGAAGCAGGAACTAGTCTAGCAAGCTGTCATTTGATATTTCAAAATAAAACGAAAACAATCTGACATATAAATAGTATATGTTGTTATATTGAACTGCTTTAACTGCACTCTTAATGTCTTTTACTGGTTTAGAAGACTCTGCAGAGTCTGTATACAACCAGTTTCATTTACATTTCCTTGCTCTAAAAGCTATGAGAATTCAATCTATTCTTAAATGCATTAATTGTCCCTGCCTCCACTACTTCCCGTGGCAATGCATTCCATGTATTCACCCCTCTGTTCAGACCCATTGGTATTCTCAGTCCCTGGCAGTCAATGACAGCTGGTATGGACACTTGTGGTTCTTGTAACTCGATAGTTGTACCACTCCTGCTCCATCATCTCAGGCACCCTTTTCTGTTCGATCCACGTCTAACGTCAAAAACACGTAATCTTCGGATCCCTATCAGTATAAATAGTATTAACTCTGTTATGCAGTTCGGTAACCTACCCCATACTCATTGAACTCGTGAAATCAATGTTACTTTTGAAGAAAACAACACACTTATTATTTACATTTTACAAACCACAGCTACACTTATAATAAAACTATTCTATAATTATCAGAGTATTCTATAAATCTTTAATGTTATAAAATAATGATAAGACGTATCACATCTGTGGTACTAATTATAGGCCTATTCCTGATAATTTGTAGTTCATTCTCGCCGTTGAATTGATTGGGCAGTTTCTGATGGATTCCTGCTGGAACGTCCACAAATATTCAGCCACCAACTTGACTCTGTCGTTTAGGGGAAACACGAATTCTCTCGGCAGATTCACTTTGTCTGAAGGTATAATATAATAACATTGCAAATTTTACGCACCGGCTAGTATTTTGTTCATAAATTAAAAACAATCACAAATGCAGTGAGTAGTTGAGTTGGGGATTATTATTTGTAATATTTTTATTTTTATAATTAATATTAAATAATAAAATAGACGGCTATGAATATGATGGTCTAGGATAGACTATAGATAGACTCTAATAACAATAACTCAGTCTAGACTACTTAAGAATTAATAAATAATTAAAACATTTTATGATTTTAAAATAAGGATAACCTGCAAAAACCCAGAAGAGTTCTGAACACTCAGGACACTGAACGGCCAGTTGTCTTCTTCTTCTCCTAACCTCCTCCTACAGACTAGGAGGTCGTTGGGGCATAACTTCTTCTACTTAATTTATAATTTATGCTGCCTGTATTGTGTGAAATCGCCAGAATTTATAATTATTTGCCACCGCTGAATGATGAAGCCTTAGGGATGAAGGCATTGCAGGTACTGATGGAGCTTGTCTGAATATTAAATATTACATATCAAAGATATTTAACTAATTAGTAATTAGGTCTGCCTTGAGTTGCCTGTTGGTGCTAATAAAATTTGATGTTTACCCATGACCATAACCATATCATTAGTCATTTGTTGGGATTGGGTACATGTTGGGATTGTTATCTGTGACATTCAGACATAAACTGTCACAAGTCAAAGCCTATATCATATGCATGTCACCACAGACACGCACGACCCTCTGCACAGTAGTATCTCAGACATCAATGGATCAAGAATCATGAGAGGGTCGTCATGGATGGCACAGGCTGAGAACAATCGGACATGTCACTTCAGCTGAGATGATAGCCAAACGGGAAGAATGGGTCCACACTGGTGATAGAATGATAGAGTACCAGAGAGTCATCATAATCTTAGGCAAGGAATGCAGAGAACGGAGCAACGGAAGAGCAGAGCATGAGGTGAATCAGCTGATAACTGAGAACACGCAGGAGAGTGACGCTGTCATATACACCGACGGATCAGTGCTGCGCAGAGGGACATCAGGCTATCAGGCTGACGTTTCTCAGCTAGAGTGAGAGGAGAGGTCGTTGCTGAGCGCAGTAGGGCATACATGTCAACAACCTCCAGTATATAAATATATATATATATATAGCAGGGAGGAGGATTCCTGCTTAGCGGGCTAGGCTCGAGCAATTTGTTGCGTTGCTATGTAGGGTGGTTAACCGATGTGCAAGTCCATCTTAATAGACTCAAACACTAGAGAAAAGTAGACCCGCAGCCTGTTAGGCCTCATCTATGCTGCTCTTAATACAATGCCCTAACAATGGCAAGGATTATTTTAAATATCCTGCGGCTTACTAGGTCTGGGGGAAAGGTACAATTAATTGATATATGTATCTACTATTGGCATATGTTGTGGCATAGACTTCATTATTTAGCTTGGAAATACATTGTGGCTACAGAAAAAATTTGAATAATGTATTATATATCACTTTCAAGTGCGTGGGAAAGCTAAATAAACTAAAACTGTGTAGCATTCTGATGAGTTTTGGATGTACAGGTGTAGCATTCTGATGAGTTTTGGATGTACAGGTGTAGCATTCTGATGAGTTTAGGATGTACAGGTGTAGCATTCTGATGAGTTTAGGATGTACAGGTGTAGCATTCTGATGAGTTTAGGATGTACAGGTGTAGCATTCTGATGAGTTTAGGATGTACAGGTGTAGCATTCTGATGAGTTTAGGATGTACAGGTGTAGCATTCTGATGAGTTTAGGATGTACAGGTGTAGCATTCTGATGAGTTTTGGATGTACAGGTGTAGCATTCTGATGAGTTTAGGATGTACAGGTGTAGCATTCTGGTGAGTTTAGGATGTACAGGTGTAACATTCTGATGAGTTTAGGATTTACGGGTGTAGCATTCTGATGAGTTTAGGATGTACGGGTGTAGCATTCTGATGAGTTTAGGATATACAGGTGTAGCATTCTGATGAGTTTAGGATGTACGGGTGTAACATTCTGATGAGTTTAGGATGTACAGCTGTAGCATTCTGATGAGTTTAGGATGTACGGGTGTAGCATTCTGATGAGTTTAGGATGTACGGGTGTAGCATTCTGATGAGTTTAGGATGTACGGGTGTAGCATTCTGATGAGTTTAGGATGTACGGGTGTAGCATTCTGATCAGTTTAGGATGTACAGGTGTAGCATTCTGATGAGTTTAGGATGTATGGGTGTAGCATTCTGATGAGTTTAGGATGTACAGCTGTAGCATTCTGATGAGTTTAGAATGTACATATATCACATTTTGATGATTTTTGGATGTACAGGTGAATCATTTTGATGAGTTTAGGATGTACAGGTGTAGGATTCTGATGAATGGTGGATGTACAGGTATAGCATTTAAAATTTACTCTTAACACTTTGACTTTATTTTTAACAATTGTACCAACTGTTGTGTGACGTGTGTTTGTCTAGCTTATGACCTATATCAGTTATGGATATGCATACTCACTGAGTCTTATCATTTCTAGCTTATCTTTCAAACTGAAAACCTCATTTGTTCTGTTAGCTTGGTCACTAACACCAATGTGTCATTATGAATATTGTAATCTCAAATTTGAGAATTAATATACTGGATTATAAT
Organism: Ariolimax columbianus; assembly: GCA_036924085.1. NCBI lineage: Eukaryota > Metazoa > Mollusca > Gastropoda > Stylommatophora > Arionidae > Ariolimax > Ariolimax columbianus. The sequence goes on from JAVGWX010000005.1 coordinate 114,703,729, forward strand.
CAGAAGTATCAAAATGTTCCCACCATGCACAAGTTCTAAGAGATCCACTCCAAATTTCTCTAAAAACACACTGATTGAAAAAGAGGGTGTTGGCAGCATCTATGCCAAAACATAATGAACCATGTGGTGAGTGAATAGAGAATGCTTATAATTTAATGCAGCGAAAGAGCAAGTGATGAAACAGCATGGGCCTACTGTATATATACTGTATATATACTGTATATATATAGAGGTTTTGATTTTCGGGGACGTCGTGGGCTAGTGGTTAAGTGACATGGCTCACAAGCCGAAGATGCTGGTTTTGCTCCCCCAACCACAGCACCAGCCGTTACCCCAGGGAAGCAAACCCTTAGAAAATGCAGGAGGAAGCAGATCCTTACATAAAATGTGTGCCGAAGATGGATATACTGGGCCGACAGGCGCAAAATAAAAACATAGTGCAACGCGCACCGCCTTGGGGAATAGAGAAATAAGGCGAATGCAAACAAAAAAACACAAAAAAAACCAAAGTTTTTGTTGTCAACAGTTTGTCCTGCCTTCATAGTCTCTGGTCCTTGATTATCTTATCTCAGTTCTAGTCAGTGGCCTATTTTGATTTTTGCTTATGTTTATGTACATTTATTTTGTACACTTTTCTGTTGTATCAGTCTTCCTTGCACTCACCTTTACCAACTTGATTGTTTCATTGATTGTTCTATAATTAATTAATCTGCATATGTATGTCTATTGCAGACTCTAACAAGTAACAAAAGAAGTGAAACAAAATGGCTGCAACCCTATCTATGTTTCCTCTGAACCTGTCCTTGCCTGGAGGATAACTCACTCATGATAATGATGAGCAACCGCCCTAATATAGGATGGGAATGTTCCAGATGTCTGACTCTAACTAAGACAACCAGCATTTATTTTTAGGTGCATTGAATTATTCTACTTGCTGATTTCAGACTACCCTTAAGTGGTATGTTGGACGCAGTACAGTATTTCCAACATCTGACATTAAAAAAACTGTGACGATGCCAGTTCCAGCCTCGACGGCAGTTAATAATAAAAAAACAAATATGAAGATTCAGCACTTGCCAGTATTTAAGTTTCTCTTGCTAATTCTCGTTCTGATAGTGTGTCTGTCTTTCATGGCACACCAGTATATATCCAACATGGTCAACTCGGACACACAACCACCTGCACACAGAACGAGACGGATAGAAGGATACAGTGATGCAGACTTGGATCCAAACCCACGTCCTCTGTCGGCCTACCAGCATGAGATTGAGGAACTCCGTCACATAAAAGCATCTGTCAATAATGAGTTGCGGGACTTGGAGAACAGACGACTAAAATTGCAGTCAGAAATGTCCAGCTACTCGACCAGCATTGACAACTTGAAAGCCCAACACATTGCTCTCTCAAAAGAAGTTGGACAAGTCAAGCTTGCGTTGGAACAAATCAAATTTGAACAAAAAGAATCTGAATCTTATGTCCCCAGCATAAAAGCACCGCACAGAATTATTACAGAAACAGATCCACATGAACAACTACCAATGCCTTCGTCATCTCAGTCATGCCAAATGGAAAATTGCTTTGATTTTTCTAGATGTTCATTGGTGTCTGGATTTCCAGTTTATGTATACAATCCTACAGATTATTTCTTAAATAGAAGCCAGCTGCATGAATCGACAATTTTCACATTTTTGGAGTACTTTAATCAGAATGTTTATAGAACTACAGATACATCTAAAGCCTGTATATTCATTGTGCTAATGGGTAACTCCAGAGAGCAGAATTCTTTAGATCCTAAAGATATTCAGGATTTGATCTCCCGACTGCCTTATTGGAGTGGAGATGGTCGTAATCATATTTTATTAACACTAGCTTCGTCTGTGAAAAGTGATGACATCTTTAAAGGAGTGAACACAGGTAGGGCCATGCTAGCTCAGTCTGGATTTACCACTAGTGCCTACAGGCACAAGTTTGATGTGCTCCTTCCTGCAAATCTGGGGCCGGGCAAGAGTGACAATGTGTGGCAGGACCTACCCATGTTGTCTCCCTTGAGAAGAAAGTATTTACTCACTTATTGGGGCCAGTTTGTGTCCCCTGATAAGGCCTCATCTCATTTTGGGACGAACAGCAGGGAGCAGGACACGGACAAACAGTTGAGATGGAAGGGACAAGGGTTCGTGAACAACATGCATGTATTTCAGCGCAAACCCCTTGCTGCCATAGAACCATCTTCTTCTGTTTTGTCACCTCAGTCCCTCTATTCTCACATAGAACATGCCATAGTCTCATCCCTGAAGAACTTCCAGAGTAACCACCAAAGCAACATTTTTGTAGACTTTTCTTGTGGTCAATACAACATGTCATTTACACCCTCAGACTGGGCCGTGTGCAGTACCGAATCTGCCAGAAGAGAGAGAATTCTCCAGTCCACATTTAGCCTGATAATCTCTCCACTGAATGTGTCCATTGGTTCTACCACAGCATTCCAAACGCGAGTGTTTGAAGCACTCAAGCTAGGCTCAATCCCAGTTGTCTTAGGATCTCATGGACTGATGCCTTACACTGAGGTCATACGCTGGGACACGGCCGCCATTTTTCTACCAACGCCACGGGTCACAGAGATCCCTTTTTATCTGCAGGCCTTCCCAGATGAAGACATCTCGGCCATCCGTCTTCAAGGTCGTATGCTCTTCCAAACATATATAAGTTCAACGCATGCTATCCTAGACACATTACTCGCTGTTATTCGGACGAGACTTCAGATTCCTGCTAACCCGATGCAGGATGATCCATCGCCTAGTGTATTCCCAGCATCCTTCACTCCTCTCCGATACGATGGCCCGGACCCAGAGCCTGAAAGTGATGAGGTGCTGGGTCCTGTCGAGACTCCATTCCCTTCACAGATGTACAGACACAATTTTTCTCATTCTCTGCTGCTGGATTCCTTCAATAATCCTGGTGACCCTTTCAGCTTGTACCCTTTCACACCCTTTGAGGCATGGCTACCATCTGAGGCCAAGTTTAAAGGTAATTATTATGATTATTTTTTTATCATGTGCTTTTTTATATGTGCATTACAGTTAGTGAAAGAGGGTGGATGAACAGTTTGGATACTCATCCTCTGATCAAGGAAACACAAGTTCAAAATTCGTGGAATGCCAATCTTTTTTCTGCAGAGAGTAAAATAACAACATAGCCTGTACACTCTGTGAAGACTATTGGCACGTGACTTATGTTCCTAAGCCATATAAATCCCTAGACAAACTCCAGTAATGGGAATAGATTCTATGATAGTTTTGGTTGTTAACATTGTAGGTCGTTCTATGTATAGAATAGTGCTACCCAGCCACCAAGCTGTTTTCTGGCCCATTGCCTTGGTTTACCATGTTGGACCCAGGGCCTCCTCCAGGCCATCTCGCCACCTCAACCACTGTTGCCTGCAAGGGCATCTTCTTCTTCTTCATCGTACGCTGTTTACAGCGATATTTACGTTGCAGTTTTAATTTGTTAGCCTGTGGCTCAGTGCATCCGATTTCAACAGGCGTTTCTGTAGGGTTGCCCTCCTTAGCCTTTGGCTGTCCCCAGCCTAACTGCAAGGCAGCAGTTGTTTTTGGTCAGAGTTGTCTCTCTTAGGAAGTTGTCTTGCAGGACTATCGAGTCTTCCCTACTCGTGTCTATAGGGTTTGGCAATGATATGATGGACTATGTACTAGTTTGTACTATCCCGGAAGAGAGGCAGTCCAGTGTGACTTTGTCCCAGGATCGTCACGTCCTGCCAGAAACATAGCATATGCATGTGAGTGAGGTATCTTTTTGCTCGCTTTATTTTCTCGGCTCATCTGCAGTGATGGTACGCCTAGCATTCCCCGCCACCCGGGAGGTTGTCACAATAGGGCAGGAGGTGCAATGTCCGCTGGACTGCATCTCTTCTGCGTCCATTGGAATGACTGATAGCAGACAGAGGCAAAGAGCGAGGAAGGAGTGCATTTTACCAGGTGCATTCCTTCGGCTCGATCGGGCTGAGACGCAAGCCCCAGCCATGTCGTAGCCTCCCATCACAGCGGTGCTGAGATTTAGGGCGGGATTCTGGCTTAGAGGCGTTCGGCCGTAGTCCCTCAGATGGTAGCTTATCAGCCAAGCACGTGGACCAAATGTCAGCGACCTGTGATTCCTCTCGAAATAGTGCATTTGACCAGGGGACAAGCCTGGTCATTGCACGGAGATGTTGTTCGCCTGGTGCGGACATATCTCATGGTCAAGGGTTGAGTCTCAGCAGTTCGCAGTGAGGTAGCTGATCTACTGCTTAGGGCACCCCGACCGAGAACTAATTCTTCTACAAATGGTTTCATACCTCATCGCCGTATGGGGTGAATATCGAGCAGCTTCCCGCCCGCTTTGATCAGCGGACGACAGAGACCTCATTCTCGAACGGGCGGGGCTGGAGCGGGAGCCCCAGGTCCCCACCATGTCGAAGCCTCCCTTTGCAATCGCGCTGAGCTTTTGGGCGGGATTTTGGCTTAGAGGCGTTCGGCCGTAATGCCTCACCTTGTAGCCTCGCGCCGTTGGCATATCAGCCTAGTACGTGAACCAAATGTCTGCGGCTCCTCTCGAGTTAAGCAGGATTACCGTAGCAACGCCCTGTCATTAGTAGGGTAAAACTGACCTGTCTTTCGGGGGTCTATTTCCAGCACCCGTTCAATATTAGACCAGGACGTATCAATAGAGGGCTTTTTAGTTTTGTCAATGGCCAAGATTCTGGAACCTGATTTCTGCAGGGTTAAGACCAAATTACCATAGCAGACGCTCTTTCATTAGCGGGTTAAGAAACTGTCCTGTCTTCCGTGGGTCTAATACCAGCACACGTTCACTATTAGACCCAACGGAAGTGCTCTCAATTTGACAGACAATCTACAGTATTGGCGTGTTAAGTCAATTTAAGCCGCAGGCTCCACTCCTGGTAGTGCTCTTCCGTCAATTCCTTTATCAAACACTGAATGCAGACCAACCGAGCCACAGAGGGCATAACCCCAGATTTCTGAGGGTCTAAATGCAGCACCCGTTCCATATTAGACCCAAGGAAAGTAATCTCGGCATGTCAGTCATTTCAGTGTTGGCCGTGTTGAGTCAAATTAAGCCGCAGGCTCCACTCCTGGTGGTGCCCTTCCGTCAATTCCTTTAAGTTTCAGCTTTGCAACCATACTTTCCCCGGAACCCAAACACTTTGGTTTCCCGGAAGCTGCCCGCAGAGTCATCAAAGCAACTCCTGTGGATCGCTAGTCGGCATCGTTTATGGTCAGAACTACGACGGTATCTGATCGTCCTCGCGCCTTTTACTTTCGTTCGCAAGGGCATCTGAAGTTATAGGATCACCAGGACATCATTCTATGTGTCTATATGTTATCTGTCATACTTAACTTAACGTCTTTATACTGGTTTAGAAGACTCTGCAGAGTCTGTATACAACCAGTTTCATTTACATTACCTTGCTCTAAAAGCTATGCACATCCAATTTATTCTTAAATGCATTTACTGTCCTTGCCTCCACTACCTCCTGTGGCAATGCATTCCAAGCATTCACCACTCTCTGAATAAAAAAATATTTCCTAATATCTAATCTGAACCTCTCTTTAGTTAATTTGTAGCTATGCCCTCTTGTTCTTGTGGGTGGCTGTATTAAAAAAAACTTGTTATAGTCTAATTTATCCATTCATCTGATCATCTTATAAACCTGAATTAAGTCACCTCAAATTCTTCTCTATTCTAGACCGGTCTTTCCTCCTAACTGTAATTCTGGAATCCCACCTTTACCGCTCTTTTTTGTATTCTTTCCAGCATGTTTATATTCCTTCTATGATAAGGACTCCACACCTGTACACAGTACTCCAATCTAGGTCGAACTAATGCTCTATATAGTTTGACTATCACTTCCTTGCTCTTATGTTTAATATTTCTTTTTATCATACCTAACATTGCATTTTTTGCATTTACCTAAACTTGCTCACTCACCTTACCTGTATGATTTATTATAACCCCTAGGTCCCTTTCCTTATTTATCTTTCTAATATTTTTCTCTCCCATTCTGTAATTATGTTCCATATTGGATTTACCCATGTGGATGACTATACATTTATCTACATTAAACTGCATTTGCCAGCTTACAGACCATTCTAGAATTTTATCTAAATCCGACCTCAATATATCCACTTCCGTTTTAGATGAGACACTACTGCATAGTTTTTTGTCATCATCAAATTTTGCAATCATGGATCTTAAATCAATGTCCAAATCGTTTATATCAAGAACAAAATTGGTCCAAAACCGAGCCTTGTGGCACTCCACTTTTCACTTCAAACCACTCAGATTACTCCTTATTTATGCCGACCCTCTGCCTTCTTCCAGTTGAACAATTTTCAATCCCTTTGGCAACTTCTCCACCTATTCCATGTGATTTTAACTTTAGAAATAATCTTTGATGAGGTACTCTATCAAAGGCCTTTGAAAAATCTAGATAAATAACATCCACTGGCTCCCCTTTATCTATCATTTTAGTAACCTCCTCCATGAATTCTAATAGATTTGTTAAGCATGATCTCCCTCTAGTAAACCAATGCTGACTATTTCTAATTAGATTAAATTTGTCTAAATGCATTACACTGTTTTCTTTGATTATTGACTCTAACAATTTACAGACTATGTTCGTTAAACTCACCGGTCTATAATTTGCTGGATCTGATTTTTTGCCTTTTTTGAATAAGGGGATCACTTCTGCATATTTCCAATCCTGTGGAACAATCCCTTTTGTAAGTGATTGAGAACATAATATAGCCAATGGTTTTGCTAGTTGGTCTCTAATTTCAAACAGCAATTTTGGATGAATACCATCTTGACCTGGACATTTATTCACTTTCAACCCCTCCAATTTTTTAAAAACCATTTCCTCTGTAATACAGATTGATCTTAATCCCGCTGTATCCATGTCTCTTTGAAAAATATCTATAGGCTCTGGGATCTTGGAGCGGTCTTCTTTTGTGTAGACTGTGCCAAAGTACTGATTGAGTAGATTAGCTGCCTCCGTATTCTTATTATTTTCCCTGAACTGTCTATGAGAGGGCCACTTTTTCTTTCGTTCTTTGTTTATTGCTAACATAAGAAAAGAAGCTTTTACTATCAGTCTTGATTCTCTGAGCAAGTTTCTTTTCGAAGTCTATTTTTGCTGTTTTATTCACTTTCTGAGCTATGTTCTGCTTGTCCAAATATTTTAAATATGTTTCTTTTGATTTACCTGCCTCTATATATTTTGTCCATGCTTTATTTGTAGTGCTTCTACATTTAACTACAAATCTAGTTATCCACTTTTTACGCTTGGGGTTTACATCCCTACATGGAACACATTCCTCTTTTAGTGTTTCTAGAACTGTTTTAAAACTTTCCCACTCCTGTTCAACATCTGTTCCTCCGACAGTATCTTTCCAGATTATGTGGTTTGCTGCCTCTTTCATCCTTTTAACATCTACCTTAGAGTAGTCGTATGTTTGCGTGTTTATGTTTACTTTTTTCCCTGCAATAAGATCCCAACGGATGATTTGATGGTCACTTGAGCCAAACAGTTCCACAGCGGCAACATTTTCAGTCATATTTTCCTCTGTAGTTAAAACTAAATCAAATGTGTTTTTGCCTCTGGTGGCTGCTTCTACATGTTGAATTAAAAAAATTGTCAGTTATGCACTTTGCAAAAGGTTTTGACTCTACAAGTGCTTCGGCCATATCCCATTTTATTTCTGGAAAGTTGAAATCCCCCATTAATAATAATTTCCATTCACTTGCCTTTGCTATGCTATAATCAGCACCTCATCTTCCTCTTTTTGACTTGATGGACATCTATAGCATATCCTAATCATTGTTTTTTTTAACCCCCACTTTCTATTTCTCCCCATACACTTTCATTTTTGCTACCACATGAGAAATCATCTTTGATCGTTATATTAACTGAATTTATACAGTATAATAAAATGCCACCTCTCTTAGCCTTGTCTCCAACTACCCTATCTTTCCTTAACATTGTATATCCCTCTATTTCAAGTTCACTATCTGCAATGTCCTCAAATGTCTATGATTCTGTTAACCTTCTTGTCATGCACACCACATGGCTGACCCATCCGTATTTTCGCAAAACCATGACATCTATGATGTCTATGAGGGAAGTTCAACATCAGATCACTCACTACGTTGTGAATTTGGTCTCGAAGCTAGATTTTCAATGTTCTTCTCTCCATCGCTTGTTGGGCAAAGTCAACTCAATCTGCATCAGCTTTCCATAGGTTCCACACCTCATAGCAATATACCATGGCTGGAGTAACCCTATTGCTGTCATTTTCTTCCCAAATAAGTGAAACTTTTAGCCTGTTGCAATAGTTCTCCATCCTGCAGCTTTTGTTTGTAAAAATCAATACTTTTGTCTTTGATACATTTACTTGGAGTACTATCTGTTCTGAAAGGTGCTGTAATAGATATATCTTTACCTGCGCTTTCTCAAAAGTTGAACTCATTAGAATCAAGTCATCTGTGAAATCAATATATTTTCCAGATTTTTATCATGTCCATTTTGTGCCTAAATATTTTTCAGCTGCAGTTTTAAATAATTCAATCTATAGCTATGCCAAATAACAAAGGTAACATATTGCAGCCTAGTTTCACTCCTGTTTCAATGCGAAACAATTCAGTTTTGTTATCAGCTGTCCGAACACAGCATTGTGAATTATCGTATAAAGCTTTTATAATATTTATATATTTAGATGGGATGCCATAATTGGTGAGAATTTTCCAAAACGTTGGACGATGCAGACTATCAAATACTTTTTGTTAGTCAATAAATTTGATAAGAAGTTAGAATTGTAGTTCCACACATTCTTCTATAATTGTTCCGGGAGTGAACATTTTGTCAGTGCACGATCTCTTCCCCTTGGAACCAGCTTGTTCTTCCCTCATAATTTCATCTGCCATTCCCCTGAGTCTTTCCAGCACCATGCTACATAGGGCTTTTCCAGGCACAGACAGAAGTGTTACATCACACCAGAAGGTCTCCTTTCTTTGTTATTTTTACAATAATGCCATCTTTCCATTGTTTGTGATGGTTTTGATTCTCTCCACACTTCATTGATGATAGTAGTTGCATGCGAGTAGCTTCAGCCGCTGCTTTGAATGTATCACTAGTCATTTTGTCATCACTAGCTGCCTTAATATTCTCAAGATGTCTAATGGCTGGCTTGATCTCAGCAAGTGAAAACTCATCACATGATACTGCCATTGACAGTTATGTTTGTTGTGCTCTCTGGGGCTGTTGATGGTTGTGGTCTATAGAACACTTCTATCAAGTGTTCTGCTCAACATCTTATTTGCTCTTTATCTGTAGTATATTTGTGTGTGTTTATATATATATACACATATAAAATATAAATGTGTGTGTATGTGGGTTTAAATACATAAAAACAAATATTCAAAGTGATACAAATTAACTGTTTAAAAACTACATACATAAATAAATATTATTATGAACGTATATATATTTCTTAATATCTATATCATCATCATATAACATGTCCTTCGCAGAACATAGTTCTCATGACAGTCAATCTGTAAGACGCTCGATCTTTGGCCAGCTCTCCCGTCTCTGCCACTGTCAACTACATAGTCTCTGTAATGTCCGTTATCCATCTTCTCCTCAGTCTGCTTCTGCCTCTTGTGCCAGGTACCATACCTTTCAGTATCATTCTTTCTATAGACAATCTACCGTATACAATTTTTATACTAAAATATACACGTAACCATAAATACACATGTGGCTCTTACAATAGGACAGTTTGGCCACCTCTGTTGTACATGATGCAACAATGAATAACTTGTTTTCCTGACAACAGATCAAGAGAAGGAAACTAGGAAATAGTCTGTTTTTTTATGGTTGTTGTTTCTATCGCTCTCCATGTTTCAGAGTCACACAACAGGACTGTCTTTACATTGGATTTGAAGACATTTCATTTTCTGTTTGGACTTGCAATTTATTAAGATTTTTCATTAGTACGACAGTGGTTTAATTTATGCATTGGGTGCTAAGTTGATCTTGTCAGAATCAGAAAACATACTGACCATGACTCTACCTTACTGTGTTACAGCAGCCTGGCTAATGAGGTAGGTATCAGCACTACGATCCCTGCAGTGGTGAGCCCGTAGAGAAGCCTGACATTGCACTTCTGCGAGGAGGACCTAAGTCCATCTCGTTCCGTACGGACAAGGATGTAAGAAGAGCCAGAGAACATCTGTCAAAAGTGTATAATTCAGGGCGAGCAGCATAGACAACAACATCAACTCATATATCCTATTCTTCTACAGGTTCTGGTTATGGTTTCCGCCCTGTTGCTAGAGGAGCTGGTGGGGATGGCAAGGACTTCAGCGAGGCACTTGGAGGCAATATGCCTAGAGAGCAGTTCACCAGTGAGTTTCCTTATCATCACTCATATATGAGGTCTGTTGAAAAAGTTTCAGAATTTTAGAAATTGCGATGCCAATGTGATGTCGTAGCCACTTCCAGTCAGTAAAGCTGCCTGGTGATGACTTTCTTAAGTAACCTACGATTTCCTTAATTTTGATGTTGTGACTGTTTAAGGTCCTGTGTCTGATTGTTTACATTCGTGCAGATAGTGTTTTGTGTTTCTCGAGCTTCTGAATTTCATGAGCAGCGAATCAACATCAAGTTTTGCATCAACCCACATATCACAACTCCTAGTTCCCCAACCAAGACAATGCATCAACCCACATATCACAACTCCTAGTTCCCCAACCAAGACAATGCATCAACCCACATATCACAACTCCTAGTTCCCCAACCAAGACAATGCATCAACCCACATATCACAACTCCTAGTTCCCCAACCAAGACAATGCATCAACCCACATATCACAACTCCTAGTTTCCCAACCAAGACAATGCATCAACCCACATATCACAACTCCTAGTTCCCCAACCAAGACAATGCATCAACCCACATATCACAACTCCTAGTTCCCCAACCAAGACAATGCATCAACCCACATATCACAACTCCTAGTTCCCCAACCATGACAATGCATCAACCCACATATCACAACTTCTAGTTCCCCAACCAAGACAATGCATCAACCCACATATCACAACTCCTAGTTCCCCAACCAAGACAATGCATCAACCCACATATCACAACTCCTAGTTCCCCAACCAAGACAATGTATCAACCCACATATCACAACTCCTAGTTCCCCAACCAAGACAATGCATCAACCCACATATCACAACTCCTAGTTCCCCAACCAAGACAATGCATCAACCCACATATCACAACTCCTAGTTCCCCAACCAAGACAATGCATCAACCCACATATCACAACTCCTAGTTCCCCTAACCAAGACAATGCATCAACCCACATATCACAACTCCTAGTTCCCCAACCAAGACAATGCATCAACCCACATATCACAACTCCTAGTTCCCCAACCAAGACAATGCATCAACCCACATATCACAACGCCGAGTTCCCCAACGATGACAATGCATCAACCCACATATCACAACTTATTCTGTCATTTTTGGTAAAAACCAGGATAAATGTGCTTCCTCAGTCTCCGTGCTCACTTGGCCTGGACCCAGCGGATGTTTTTCTGTTCCCAAACTGAAATTCACCTTGAAATGAACAGCAAATTGCAGACAGATCTTAGCATGATCCCCCAAAATGCTCAGTAGGACTGTTACTGGAAGTGGAAACAATAGTTTTGAGCGATGCATTCATAAAGGAGGGTGTATCATGAAGAAAAAGCTGACTTGGTTCCAGATAAGCATGACCTCAGTCAAACTTTTTGGTTTAAAAATAAATTAAACAATTTGAGGATCCCCTTGATTTCTGGTCATAAAGAATATGGCCATCGTAGCATTCCAAGTTTGTTTGTAAATGATAACTAATGAGGGTTGTGCACGCGGCAAGCAACCTTAATATGTGAAACATTGCTATGAAACCGTCACTACAAATTTTTGGATACAGGCTTCAAGTAAAAGGAAGAGCTGTAGTGGTGATCCTATGTTTGACGAGCGAAAACGGCAATCAGCAATTGAGGATCCCACACTAAATTATGGCTGATAGAAATGATTGAAACATGTGATAATCAACACACACTTTTAAAACGAGACAACTATATACTGTGATTTAACTAGAGATCTTTACAAGAGAATGAGGATTTGAGGAGCATACTACGGTCATGGAACACATTCTACATAGCTGCAAGCTCACACAAGAAGAGCGAGAACAATACTGGCCTTATGGAACTGATGAGATACAAAAGCTGAACAGAGATAAAACTTCCTTGCAAAGATCAGTGGCCTTTGTAAAATAAACCAGGAATTTGTTCTGAGGATGAACGACGAATAAGAAGAAATAAGATTTTCTTCAATATTTCCTATATAACTTAGACCTATATTTATTGTAGCTTTGTTTTCTGTTTTTGTTTGTGTTGTTCTCGTTTGTCCAGTCCTTGATGACGATCTATTTTGGCTATTCGTTTCTAACGTGTTGGTTTTTCAGCCACTATTATCAGTGGAATAGTCTTGGAGAGTTCATTTCTTGTACCTCATGACTGAGAGTGTATGAGTCGGTGTTCAGATTTTTGTGATGAAATGTGATGGGACGTTATACGCGAAAGATCCTTCCTATCAGTGATGTCATACGTGAACGACCCTCTCTATCAGTGATGTCATACGTTAACAATTCTCCCTATCAGAGACATCATATGTGAATGACCCTCCCTATCAGTGATGTCATACGTTAACAATTCTCCCTATCAGAGACACCATACGTGAACGACCCTCCCTATCAGTGATGTCATACATGAACAATTCTCCCTATCAATGATGTCATACATGAACGACCCTCCATATCAGTGATGTCATACGTTAACAATTCTCCCTATCAGAGACATCATATGTGAATGACCCTCCCTATCAGTGATGTCATACATGAACAATTCTACATATCAATGATGTCATATGTGAATGACAGTCCCTATTAGTGATGTCATACGTGAACGACCCTCCCTATCAGTGACGTCATACGTGAACGGCCCTCCCTATCAGTGATGTCATACATGAACAATTCTCCATATCAATGATGTCATATGTGAACGACCCTCCCTATCAGTGACATCATACGTGAACAACCCTCCCTATCAGTGACGTCATACGTGAACGACCCTTCCGATCACTATGTGACTGACCCTATGACTAAATCCAGTCCACTGGTTGACCCTATGACTAAATCCAGTCCACTGACTGACCCTATGACTAAATCCAGTCCACTGACTGACCCTATGACTAAATCCAGTCCACTGACTGACCCTATGACTAAATCCAGTCCACTGACTGACCCTATGACTAAATCCAGTCCACTGACTGACCCTATGACTAAATCCAGTCCACTGACTGACCCTATGACTAAATCCAGTCCACTGACTGACCCTATGACTAAATCCAGTCCACTGACTGACCCTATGACTAAATCCAGTCCACTGACTGACCCTATTACTAAATCCAGTCCACTGACTGACCCTATGACTAAATCCAGTCCACTGACTGACCCTATGACTAAATCCAGTCCACTGACTGACCCTATGACTAAATCCAGTTCACTGACTGACCCTATGACTAAATCCAGTCCACTGACTGACCCTATGACTAAATTCAGTCCACTGACTGACCCAACAAAATCATATTCACTTTCCACCACTCAACACAATCCACATTTCATAGCTACGACTCAACCGTACCCACTATCCACAACTACAATTCTGCTTTATATATTATCCGCAAATATAACTCAGTCTTATCCACTTTCTTCCACTCTACCTTATCCATTTTTCCCTAGTCAACCATATCCATTATCTACTACTGTCTGTCAACCTTGTCCATCTATCACTAACACACAACCCTGTCTTTTATCTACAACACAACTATATCCACTACGACCACCGCAACCATATCCACTATTCATCACTACCACTCAACCATATCCATTATTCACCACAACTATATCCACTATTCATTGCTTCCACTCAACCAAATCCACTATTCACCACAACCATATCCACTATTCATCACTACCACACAACATCCACTATTCACCACTACCACTAAGGGGGCGGCGTGGGCTAGTGGTACAGCTCATAATCTGAAGGTGCTGGGTTTGTTCCCCATCACAGCACCGGCCGTTATCCTGGGGAAGCAAACCCTTAGAAAATGCAAGAGGAAGCAGACCCTTACATAAAATGCAAGCCGAAGTCGGATGCACTGGGGCCGACAGGCACAAAATAAAAACCGTAGTGCAACGTACACCGCCATGGGGAATACAGAATTAAGGCGACCGCAAAAAAAACCCCCAAAAAACGAAATAATACTACCACTCAACCATATCTACTATTAACCACAACCATATCCACTATCCTCTACTACTACGCATCCGTATCCACTTTCTTCCACTACTGCACAACCATATTCACAATCTGATGTTACCACACAACCTTATCTACAGTTGTACTGCTCACCTATGACAGAGAGGTGGTACTGATGCAGGCATTACACAGATTCAAAGGCCTGCCTTTCCTTAACAAAGTTGTGGTGGTCTGGAATGCAGAAGTACCACCGTCAGCAGACTTGCGTTGGCCAGAGATTGGTGTACCAATTAAGGTTAGTTTTGTCATTGTTTCTTCCTTCCAGATTATAGACATGCTGGTGAGGTGTTGTCCTGTCAAACTTCTGTTATTTTCTGTATGACTCAAAGACATGACTCAAAGCAAAGACATGAAGAAGTTTAGACCAGATTTGGAATGGGAAGAGGAGTACTCAAAGACATACAAATTAGGCAAATCAAATATTTGTTATATACAAAGAGACACAATCATATTGGCGTCTTAGTCTCAGTAGACCATGCTCATGGCACCCTCTGAGTTTTGTACAGGTCTGTCTTCTGTATTTTGACACAGTCTGCTATGATTGCAAAGGCCAATCCGTGAGTGACAGTCCCTGCCACAGATCATACAACCATGCTAAGGAGGTTGGCTTGCCCGGGTGTCTTTCGATCACTTCAATCTTGTCTTTTAATCTCCAGCCAGAAGGCCTCTACAAGTGTTGGTAGCTACTATGTCCCTTCTAACTGACCGTCTCCAAATAGTTAAATCCTGAGCAATCGTTTCCCAGCTGTCAGATGGGATGTTACATGACTTCATGTCCCTCTTGTATACATCCTTGAATCACAGTGTGAGCCAGCCGATTCTTCTAGCTCCAGTGGCCAGTTGTCCAGAAAGGATTTCCTTTGTCAGCCTCTCATCTTCCACGCGGTAAACATGCCCCAACCAATGTAGGCGCTGTTGACTTAACATTTAGTACATGTTTGCTCGCTATAAAATAACATTATGTGGCACTGTCTCTTACCACCTCAATATATGCCGTAGGCACCTCGCATGAAAGGTGTTGCCTTTTCTGCTTAGTGTAAGTACTCCAAGTCTTGTTTCCATACATGCGAGTGCTAAGAACGCAGATCTGAGAGACCCGGAGCTTGGTGTAGTAAGACAGCGCAAAGTTCTGTTCTCTGCACTTCTCATGAATATGATGACGAGAGAAAATCATGTCTGTCGTCGATCTACCTAACCAAGAGACATGATTCACTGAAAACAGTTCTGGGGGAACAGGTTGAGGGCAGCAGCAACAAGGAAAACAGCACTTGACGTGGGACAATAACCTCAAGAGATGGAAGTCTGTCAAAGTGCACCAAGACAAGAAACGGTTGATGTTGGAGATCCGTTGTAGCCAACCTTTGATGTGGTGGCAGCACTTGGCAGAATCATCATCATCTGACATCATCGTCATCATCTAAAACAAATTCTTCTGGCTGAACATCATCACATCTGAGATCTGCTTGTCCAGAGCAACCAAAAAGATATGCACCATCGCAGCTGGTCAATGTTGGTTCGGCCATGTCCTGAGAGAAGAACTTGATTCCATCACCAGAACTACCGAAGTATCAACCCCATAGGGAAGACAAATCTCAGACACCATGAAGAGCCATAAACCTGAAATGAGAGGTTGATCTCAGACAACATGACCAAGATCCATAAACCTGAAATGAAAGGGAAGACAAATGAGAGGTTGATCTTAGACAACATGAACAAGAGCCATAAACCTGAAATGAGAGGGAAGACAAATGAGAGGTTGATCTCAGACACCATGACCAAGAGCCATAAACCTGAAATGAGAGGGAAGACAAATGAGAGGTTGATCTCAGACAACATGACCAAGAGCCATAAACCTGAAATGAGAGGGAAGACAAATGAGAGGTTGATCTCAGACAACATGACCAAGAGCCATAAACCTGAAATGAGAGGTTGATCTCAGACAACATGACCAAGAGCCATAAACCTGAAATGAAGATAATAAACCAGAGCTGAGACACTGAGTGCACCAGGTGAAGTGGAGGAAGTTTGTTGCTGCTGTTAAAACTGTTATCAGTTATGATTGTCACTGAGTGCGTTGCCATCCATTGACCAAAGATTTAATATGACTATAGATGTTTCTAATGATATCTTAACCTACCTAACATATATATATCTTGTATGGTATGTTGAAACTAATCCTGTAGCTAAGGAGGGTTGCGTGTGAGTCTGGCTAACTAATCATGTAGCTAAGGAGGGTTGTGTGTGAGTCTGGCTCACTAATCCTGTAGCTTAGAATGGGAAAGTGTGTCTGGCTAACTAATCATGAAGCCGAGGAGGGTTGTGTGTGAGTCTGGCTAAGAAATCCTGTAGAAACTTGGACCACAAGTAGAAGAAGTGAGGGTATCTGCATCACTTGGTAGATATTGAGTGGCTAAAGAAGATTTTACAAGGTACTAGCTACCTTATCCCAAAGAAAGAAAACTGCCTAAAAATCAACAATAGAGCTCCTCTACATTCCATGGTAGAGGAGGCATAACTAATATGTGTTGGGTTACATTCAAAGGGAGCCACGTAGTGCAGTGGTTAGCGCGCTGGCTTTGGATCTGAGTGGTCCTGGGCTCATTCCCCAGTTGAGGCGGGCATGTTTTTTCAGACCGCAAAGGTTTCCGGGTTGACCCAGCCTTAAATGGGTACCGGTTCAGTCCGGGAAGTAAAAGCGGCGAGGGAAAGGAGATGGCTACTGCCCTCATATAGCCAAGCCTTTGAAATGTGAGATCGCTAACACCTCACACCCCTACGGCAGTAATGCTATGGGTTACTTTACTTTACTTGACTTGACATTCCATGGTAGAAGAGGCATAACTGGTATGTGTTGATCATAGAATGTGCAAGTTTGGAAGGGTTGCACAGCACAAGTTGCAGTGGCAATGTTCTGGAATGCTTAGAGCAAGAGAGGTAGAGACAAAAGAAAATATTCATGGAGAAAACAGCTAGAGACAAAGATAAGGAAAGAGAAGACATGGATAGAACTGGCACAGATGGTTCAGACCAGAAGGACTTGGTGTGTATTTGTTGAAGACCTGTGCTCCACAGGGTGCTGACAGATTTTAATTGATATAACCTGTCTAAGGAAGATTCATCACATTTTCTGGCCAATCAATTGCCTTATCAATTGTTGACCAAGGAACAAAGAAGATCAAGGTGTGCTCTTTCATCTTGGCTTGGCTTCGTTCATTCTCAATCTCCCGCTACCAAACCCTGAAAGGGCCTAAGTAGCAGAATGTAGTCCAGAGAACGGAATGCGTTGTGTCGTAGTTTACAGCTTGACTGCGATATTTGCACTTTTTGGTCCAACACATCCGACTTCAGCAAGCATTTTTTTAGTACCGGGTTAGCATTCTCTCTTCGATCCCTTCTCCCTAGCCAGTCTGCCCTGCTGCAGCCTGTTATCCAGGATCACCGCGTGGAGGTGTAGAAGGGTCTTGGCAGCTCTGGTTCGCTGGCCCTGACGCTAGCAGTCAGCTATGGGTCGCTGACTACTGCAGCTGACTACTGCAGCTCATGTGCTGCTCAGCATCTTGATCCCGCTCTTTCATCTAACAGAGTTTGATCATTTTTACTTGCAGGTCATAAAAACCAATAAAAATAGTCTCAACAACAGGTTTTTGCCGTATTCTGCGATTGAGACAGAAGCTATACTTAGTATTGATGATGACGCACACCTCAGACATGACGAGATTGTATTTGGATTCAGGTAATTATTGATGCATTTTTTAATAACATTATTGAGTACAAATGAGATTTTCCTCTTGTTTTAACGCTTTATCTTCCGACATATTTTGCTAGACAAGAAGAGGAAATAACAAAAATCTTTACAAAGCAAAAAAAATGCTTTAACCCATTATCTACAGAATACCCATTATCTACAGAATTTTGTTTGCCTTTTCCTACTTTGAATGAGTATTTTTTTTTTTTGCGTTCGCCTTATTTATCTTATCCCCAAGGCGGTGTGCGTTGCACTATGATTTTTATGTAGCGCCTGTCCGCCCAGTGCATCCGACTTCAGCATGCATTTTATGTAAGGGTCTGCTTCCTCCTGCATTTTCTAAGGGTTTGCTTCCCCGGGGTAACGGCTGGTGCTGTGATGGGGATCGAACCCAGCACCTTCTGGTTGTGAGCCGTGCCACTTAACCACTAGGCCACACCTTCCCCCATTGAATGAGTATACAAATTAAGCACCAGTTTATACATTGATAAAAAAAAAAATATGTTGTATAAAGTACTCATAATCCAAATATACATTAATAGTAACGTAACTATTCTTTTCTCCCTTTACAAGCCCTTGTAACACATTCAGTAACACATATTAGTATTATGTGATATAAATATCATGTATGTGGATGAAACTATTAGTGAATTATTTAGATTAATTTTTGTCACGTCTGTTCACATTTGTGCGTTAATCTCATCTCAAGGATATCATTAAACGTAGGTCAATGTAGTCCCATAGTAGACACGGTTAGAGACTAGGTATAGTACTAGGTCTCAGCTTGTCTATGAGGTGGGTTAGCCACTTTCTTGCTGCCTTTCCTTCCCTAACTTGTGAATAAATGACTCGGAATTTAGTCATTCATTTTTTGCCATTGAGTATAGAGATTAGCCAGAAAGAATGTATATTTGCTCTCATCCTCCCGGTGTGGTTCTAGTCTTTGTACGCTCAGAGTCTGATGTAGTTACACCAGTGAAGTTGTGGCTTCACCTGAGTCTGGAAGAGGCTGGGTTTTGAGATCATGACAGATTGACTAACTATGGACCTAGTCCCTTCTTGTTACCTTGTACAGTTACAGTCATTTCTGTTCCTAGGTGTAGCATACAGATCACAATATTGTCTCCTCCTTTCAGAGTCTGGCGGGAGGAGAGATCAAGGATAGTTGGGTTTCCTGGACGGTTCCATGCCTGGAATGTGAGACACCAATCTTGGAACTACAACTCAAACTATTCATGTGAGCTCTCCATGGTGCTCACTGGTGCTGCTTTTTTCCATAAGGTGAGAAATGTCTTCAATCTGAAATACTGTCATAGCAAGGAATTATGGATGCGCTCACATTTCTAACTTATAATAACCAGACAGGAGCCAGTATGAAATGCACAATGGGAGTGATGGTGTGGAAGCCAAAGAAGTTGTGGTGAAGAACAGCGGAGGAGGTCAGCACAACTGGAATAACGTGGATGGCAGTGAATGAGTTGCCAGCAGCTAGCCAACCATAGCTGACTGCTTGCAATAGGGTCAGCGACCCATAGCTGGCTGCTTGCAATAGGGTCAGTGACTCATAGCTGGCTGCTTGCAATAGGGTCAGTGACTCATAGCTGGCTGCTTGCAATAGGGTCAGCGACTCATAGCTGGCTGCTTGCAATAGGACTGGCTGCTTGTAATAGGGTCAGCGACTCATAGCTGGCTGCTTGCAATAGGGTCAGTGACTCATAGCTGGCTGCTTGCAATAGGGCTGGCTGCTTGTAATAGGGTCAGTGACCCATAGCTGGCTGCTTGCAATAGGGCTGGCTGCTTGTAATAGGGTCAGTGACCCATAGCTGGCTGCTTGCAATAGGGTCAGTGACTTATAGCTGGCTGCTTGCAATAGGGTCAGTGACATATAGCTGGCTGCTTGCAATAGGGTCAGTGACTTATAGCTGGCTGCTTGCAATAGGGTCAGTGACCCATAGCTGGCTGCTTGCAATAGGGTCAGTGACCCATAGCTGGCTGCTTGCAATAGGGTCAGTGACTTATAGCTGGCTGCTTGCAATAGGGTCAGTGACCCATAGCTGGCTGCTTGCAATAGGGTCAGTGACCCATAGCTGGCTGCTTGCAATAGGGTCAGTGACCCATAGCTGACTGCTTACATTAGGGTCAGTGACCTATAGCTTACTTACTTTCCGTGTCCTAGGCTCTACATCACACATCATTCTTCCAGTATTCAGCCACATGGATTGCCCTGCCACTGGCACTCTCATCCATGCTACAAGTCTCCGGGAGGTTTATGCAGATCATCAGATGGTCTTGGTCTTGTGTTACTCTACATTCGCATGTTTCATCATCCATGTATCCCCATCTTTTCAGGTTTTTCCTGCATCGAGATACACCAGTTCGAAGTCTATTTAGTGACTTCCATGTCGCGTAGGGCAGGAGATGTTCTCGTAACTCGATCATGTGTCAGCTGTTTCCAACTTTCGATGCGTCGATTTCCTGGGCTAGTCTGTAGGGGCTGGGTTGACTGCAAGAAACTTCGTCTTGACTTTAGTCTTGGGCGCTGCAACTGATGTCCGAACATAGAGTGTCTTGGGTCATTTACCAGTTTCTCTCTTTCTATATCTTCGCAACAGTTATTCGTATCTCTGGTCGCGCTATGCTGATTATGGGGTATATTTTTTCAGTTGATGTAGGTTTTAGGCATCCAGTAACTATACGTCCTGTTTCATTTATTGCTGTATCTATATGTTTGACATGTGCAGAGTTCTTCCGGACCGGTGCGGCGTACTCAGCTACAGAGAAACACAGAGCGAGTGCTGATGTTCTGAGGACATCTGGCTTTGCTCCCCATATTGTGCCAGTCAGTTTTTGTATGATACTATTTCTCGCATGTATTTTCTGTTTTGTCTCCTGACAATGTGTGACATAGGACATCGTGTAGTCCAACTTTACTCCCAAGTATTTGGGGGGCATGCTGTATTCTAGATCTTGTCCTTTCTATTTGATCTGTAACTTTCTGTTTGCCTTTTATTTATGAGATGGTAGACACATACTTGAGTTTTGCTGGGGTGAGGTGATTTTGTTGGGTAATATAGAGCAAGGGTATCAGGGGCGTTTGTCAGTTTCTGTTCGACTTCTTCGAAGTCAGTTCTCTGGGCAGCTACTGCTGTATCATTGGCATTTATGAATTTTGTCACCTCTGTATCTATAGGGTGATCATTTGTGTATATATTATACAGCATAGGTGTCAGGACACTTCCTTGTGCCAGCCCATTTTTGTTACCCCCCAGAGTGACGTAGATCGCCTATTCTGCTGGATACATTTAATGAGGTTTGTGAGACGCCAGACCTTTGTCATGGAGTATAGCTTAGCTAACAACTTTTGGTGGTTTATGGTGTCATGGAGTATAGCTTAGTAAACAACTTCTGGTGGTTTATGGTGTCATGGAGTATAGCTTAGCTAACAACTTCTGGTGGTTTATGGTGTCATGGAGTATAGCTTAGTAAACAACATCTGGTGGTTTATGGTGTCATGGAGTATAGCTTAGTTAACACCTTCTGGAGGTTTATGGTGTCATGGAGTATAGCTTAGCTAACAACTTCTGGTGGTTAATGGTGTCATGGAGTATAGCTTAGCTAACAATTTCTGGTGGTTTATGGTGTCATGGAGTATATCTTAGCTAACAACTTCTGGTGGTTTATGGTGTCATGGAGTATAGCTTAACTAACAACTTCTGGTGGTTTATGGTGTCATTGAGTATAGCTTAGCTAACAACTTCTGGTGGTTTATGGTGTCATGGAGTATAGCTTAGCTAACAACTTCTGGTGGTTTATGGTGTCATGGAGTATAGCTTAGCAAACAACTTCTGGTGGTTTATGGTGTCATGGAGTATAGCTTAGCAAATAACTTCTGGTGGTTTATGGTGTCATGGAGTATAGCTTAGCAAACAACTTCTGGTGGTTTATGGTGTCATGGAGTATAGCTTAGCAAACAACTTCTGGTGGTTTATGGTGTCATGGAGTATAGCTTAGCTAACAACTTCTGGTGGTTTATGGTGTCATGGAGTATAGCTTAGCAAACAACTTCTGGTGGTTTATGGTGTCATGTAGTATAGCTTAGCAAACAACTTCTGGGGGTTTATGGTGTCATGGAGTATAGCTTATCAAACAACTTCTGGTGGTTTATGGTGTCATGGAGTATAGCTTAGCAAACAACTTCTGGTGGTTTATGGTGTCATGGAGTATAGCTTAGCAAACAACTTCTGGTGGTTTATGGTGTCATGGAGTATAGCTTAGTAAACAACTTCTGGTGGTTTATGGTGTCATGGAGTATAGCTTAGCAAAAAACTTCTGGTGGTTTATGGTGTCATGGAGTATAGCTTAGCAAACAACTTCTGGTGGTTTATGGTGTCATGGAGTATAGCTTAGTAAACAACTTCTGGTGGTTCATGGTGTCATGGAGTATAGCTTAGCAAACAACTTCTGGTGGTTTATGGTGTCATGGAGTACATCTTAGCAAACTTCTTCTGGTGGTTTATGGTGTCATGGAGTATAGCTTAGCAAACTTCTTCTGGTGGTTTACGGTGTCATGAAGTATAGCTTAGTAAACAACTTCTGGTGGTTTATGGTGTCATGGAGTACAGCTTAGCAAACAACTGCTGGTGGTTTATGGTGTCATGGAGTATAGCTTAGCAAACAACTTCTGGTGGTTTATGGTGTCATGGAGTATAGCTTAGTAAACAACTTCTGGTGGTTCATGGTGTCATGGAGTATAGCTTAGCAAATAACTTCTGGTGGTTTATGGTGTCATGGAGTACATCTTAGCAAACTTCTTCTGGTGGTTTATGGTGTCATGGAGTATAGCTTAGTAAACAATTTCTGGTGGTTTATGGTGTCATGGAGTATAGCTTAGCAAACAACTTCTGGTGGTTTATGGTGTCATGGAGTATAGCTTAGCAAACAACTTCTGGTGGTTTATGGTGTCATGGAGTATAGCTTAACTAACAACTTCTGGTGGTTCATGGTGTCATGGAGTATAGCTTAGCAAATAACTTCTGGTGGTTTATGGTGTCATGGAGTACATCTTAGCAAACTTCTTCTGGTGGTTTATGGTGTCATGGAGTATAGCTTAGCAAACAACTTCTGGTGGTTTATGGTGTCATGGAGTATAGCTTAACTAACAACTTCTGGTGGTTTATGGTGTCATGGAGTATAGCTTAGCAAACAACTTCTGGTGGTTTATGGTGTCATGGAGTATAGCTTAGTAAACAACTTCTGGTGGTTTATGGTGTCATGGAGTATAGCTTAGCAAACAACTTCTGGTGGTTTATGGTGTCATGGAGTATAGCTTAGCAAACAACTTCTGGTGGTTTATGGTGTC
Organism: Ariolimax columbianus; assembly: GCA_036924085.1. NCBI lineage: Eukaryota > Metazoa > Mollusca > Gastropoda > Stylommatophora > Arionidae > Ariolimax > Ariolimax columbianus. The sequence goes on from JAVGWX010000005.1 coordinate 114,727,348, forward strand.
ATGGAGTATAGCTTAGTAAACAACTTCTGGTGGTTTATGGTGTCATGGAGTATAGCTTAGCAAACAACTTCTGGTGGTTTATGGTGTCATGGAGTATAGCTTAGCTAACAACTTCTGGTGGTTTATGGTGTCATGGAGTATAGCTTAGCAAACAACTTCTGGTGGTTTATGGTGTCATGGAGTATAGCTTAGCAAACAACTTCTGGTGGTTTATGGTGTCATAGAGTATAGCTTAGTAAACAACTTCTGGTGGTTCATGGTGTCATGGAGTATAGCTTAGCAAACAACTTCTGGTGGTTTATGGTGTCATGGAGTACAGCTTAGCAAACTTCTTCTGGTGGTTTATGGTGTCATGGAGTATAGCTTAGCAAACAACTTCCGGTGGTTTATGGTGTCATGGAGTATAGCTTAGTAAACAACTTCTGGTGGTTTATGGTGTCATGGAGTATAGCTTAGTAAACAACTTCTGGTGGTTCATGGTGTCATGGAGTATAGCTTAGCAAACAACTTCTGGTGGTTTATGGTGTCATGGAGTACAGCTTAGCAAACTTCTTCTGGTGGTTTATGGTGTCATGGAGTATAGCTTAGCAAACAACTTCCGGTGGTTTATGGTGTCATGGAGTATAGCTTAGTAAACAACTTCTGGTGGTTTATGGTGTCATGGAGTATAGCTTAGTAAACAACTTCTGGTGGTTCATGGTGTCATGGAGTATAGCTTAGCAAACAACTTCTGGTGGTTTATGGTGTCATGGAGTACAGCTTAGCAAACTTCTTCTGGTGGTTTATGGTGTCATGGAGTATAGCTTAGCAAACAACTTCTGGTGGTTTATGGTGTCATGGAGTATAGCTTAGTAAACAACTTCTGGTGGTTTATGGTGTCATGGAGTATAGCTTAGCAAACAACTTCTGGTGGTTTATGGTGTCATAGAGTATAGCTTAGTAAACAACTTCTGGTGGTTCATGGTGTCATGGAGTATAGCTTAGCAAACAACTTCTGGTGGTTTATGGTGTCATGGAGTACAGCTTAGCAAACTTCTTCTGGTGGTTTATGGTGTCATGGAGTATAGCTTAGCAAACAACTTCCGGTGGTTTATGGTGTCATGGAGTATAGCTTAGTAAACAACTTCTGGTGGTTTATGGTGTCATGGAGTATAGCTTAGTAAACAACTTCTGGTGGTTCATGGTGTCATGGAGTATAGCTTAGCAAACAACTTCTGGTGGTTTATGGTGTCATGGAGTACGGCTTAGCAAACTTCTTCTGGTGGTTTATGGTGTCATGGAGTATAGCTTAGCAAACTTCTTCTGGTGGTTTATGGTGTCATGGAGTATAGCTTAGTAAACAATATCTGGTGGTTTATGGTGTCATGGAGTATAGCTTAGCTAAGAACTTCTGGTGGTTTATGGTGTCATGGAGTATAGCTTAGTAAACAATTTCTGGTGGTTTATGGTGTCATGGAATATAGCTTAGCAAACAACTTCTGGTGGTTTATGGTGTCATGGAGTATAGCTTAGCAAACAACTTCTGGTGGTTTATGTTGTCATGGAGTATAGCTTAACTAACAACTTCTGGTGGTTTATGGTGTCATGGAGTATAGCTTAGCAAACAACTTCTGGTGGTTTATGGTGTCATGGAGTACAGCTTAGCAAACTTCTTCTGGTGGTTTATGGTGTCATGGAGTATAGCTTAGCAAACAACTTCTGGTGGTTTATGGTGTCATGGAGTATAGCTTAGTAAACAACTTCTGGTGGTTTATGGTGTCATGGAGTTTAGCTTAGCAAACAACTTCTGGTGGTTTATGGTGTCATGGAGTACAGCTTAGCAAACTTCTTCTGGTGGTTTATGGTGTCATGGAGTATAGCTTAGCAAACAACTTCCGGTGGTTTATGGTGTCATGGAGTATAGCTTAGTAAACAACTTCTGGTGGTTTATGGTGTCATGGAGTATAGCTTAGTAAACAACTTCTGGTGGTTCATGGTGTCATGGAGTATAGCTTAGCAAACAACTTCTGGTGGTTTATGGTGTCATGGAGTACGGCTTAGCAAACTTCTTCTGGTGGTTTATGGTGTCATGGAGTATAGCTTAGCAAACTTCTTCTGGTGGTTTATGGTGTCATGGAGTATAGCTTAGTAAACAATATCTGGTGGTTTATGGTGTCATGGAGTATAGCTTAGCTAAGAACTTCTGGTGGTTTATGGTGTCATGGAGTATAGCTTAGTAAACAATTTCTGGTGGTTTATGGTGTCATGGAATATAGCTTAGCAAACAACTTCTGGTGGTTTATGGTGTCATGGAGTATAGCTTAGCAAACAACTTCTGGTGGTTTATGTTGTCATGGAGTATAGCTTAACTAACAACTTCTGGTGGTTTATGGTGTCATGGAGTATAGCTTAGCAAACAACTTCTGGTGGTTTATGGTGTCATGGAGTACAGCTTAGCAAACTTCTTCTGGTGGTTTATGGTGTCATGGAGTATAGCTTAGCAAACAACTTCTGGTGGTTTATGGTGTCATGGAGTATAGCTTAGTAAACAACTTCTGGTGGTTTATGGTGTCATGGAGTATAGCTTAGCAAACAACTTCTGGTGGTTTATGGTGTCATGGAGTATAGCTTAGCTAACAACTTCTGGTGGTTTATGGTGTCATGGAGTATAGCTTAGCAAACAACTTCTGGTGGTTTATGGTGTCATGGAGTATAGCTTAGCAAACAACTTCTGGTGGTTTATGGTGTCATAGAGTATAGCTTAGTAAACAACTTCTGGTGGTTTATGGTGTCATGGAGTATAGCTTAGCAAACAACTTCCGGTGGTTTATGGTGTCATGGAGTATAGCTTAGTAAACAACTTCTGGTGGTTTATGGTGTCATGGAGTATAGCTTAGTAAACAACTTCTGGTGGTTCATGGTGTCATGGAGTATAGCTTAGCAAACAACTTCTGGTGGTTTATGGTGTCATGGAGTACGGCTTAGCAAACTTCTTCTGGTGGTTTATGGTGTCATGGAGTATAGCTTAGCAAACTTCTTCTGGTGGTTTATGGTGTCATGGAGTATAGCTTAGTAAACAATATCTGGTGGTTTATGGTGTCATGGAGTATAGCTTAGCTAAGAACTTCTGGTGGTTTATGGTGTCATGGAGTATAGCTTAGTAAACAATTTCTGGTGGTTTATGGTGTCATGGAATATAGCTTAGCAAACAACTTCTGGTGGTTTATGGTGTCATGGAGTATAGCTTAGCAAACAACTTCTGGTGGTTTATGTTGTCATGGAGTATAGCTTAACTAACAACTTCTGGTGGTTTATGGTGTCATGGAGTATAGCTTAGCAAACAACTTCTGGTGGTTTATGGTGTCATGGAGTACAGCTTAGCAAACTTCTTCTGGTGGTTTATGGTGTCATGGAGTATAGCTTAGCAAACAACTTCCGGTGGTTTATGGTGTCATGGAGTATAGCTTAGTAAACAACTTCTGGTGGTTTATGGTGTCATGGAGTATAGCTTAGTAAACAACTTCTGGTGGTTCATGGTGTCATGGAGTATAGCTTAGCAAACAACTTCTGGTGGTTTATGGTGTCATGGAGTACGGCTTAGCAAACTTCTTCTGGTGGTTTATGGTGTCATGGAGTATAGCTTAGCAAACTTCTTCTGGTGGTTTATGGTGTCATGGAGTATAGCTTAGTAAACAATATCTGGTGGTTTATGGTGTCATGGAGTATAGCTTAGCTAAGAACTTCTGGTGGTTTATGGTGTCATGGAGTATAGCTTAGTAAACAATTTCTGGTGGTTTATGGTGTCATGGAATATAGCTTAGCAAACAACTTCTGGTGGTTTATGGTGTCATGGAGTATAGCTTAGCAAACAACTTCTGGTGGTTTATGTTGTCATGGAGTATAGCTTAACTAACAACTTCTGGTGGTTTATGGTGTCATGGAGTATAGCTTAGCAAACAACTTCTGGTGGTTTATGGTGTCATGGAGTACAGCTTAGCAAACTTCTTCTGGTGGTTTATGGTGTCATGGAGTATAGCTTAGCAAACAACTTCTGGTGGTTTATGGTGTCATGGAGTATAGCTTAGTAAACAACTTCTGGTGGTTTATGGTGTCATGGAGTATAGCTTAGCAAACAACTTCTGGTGGTTTATGGTGTCATGGAGTATAGCTTAGCTAACAACTTCTGGTGGTTTATGGTGTCATGGAGTATAGCTTAGCAAACAACTTCTGGTGGTTTATGGTGTCATGGAGTATAGCTTAGCAAACAACTTCTGGTGGTTTATGGTGTCATAGAGTATAGCTTAGTAAACAACTTCTGGTGGTTCATGGTGTCATGGAGTATAGCTTAGCAAACAACTTCTGGTGGTTTATGGTGTCATGGAGTACAGCTTAGCAAACTTCTTCTGGTGGTTTATGGTGTCATGGAGTATAGCTTAGCAAACAACTTCCGGTGGTTTATGGTGTCATGGAGTATAGCTTAGTAAACAACTTCTGGTGGTTTATGGTGTCATGGAGTATAGCTTAGTAAACAACTTCTGGTGGTTCATGGTGTCATGGAGTATAGCTTAGCAAACAACTTCTGGTGGTTTATGGTGTCATGGAGTACAGCTTAGCAAACTTCTTCTGGTGGTTTATGGTGTCATGGAGTATAGCTTAGCAAACAACTTCCGGTGGTTTATGGTGTCATGGAGTATAGCTTAGTAAACAACTTCTGGTGGTTTATGGTGTCATGGAGTATAGCTTAGTAAACAACTTCTGGTGGTTCATGGTGTCATGGAGTATAGCTTAGCAAACAACTTCTGGTGGTTTATGGTGTCATGGAGTACAGCTTAGCAAACTTCTTCTGGTGGTTTATGGTGTCATGGAGTATAGCTTAGCAAACAACTTCTGGTGGTTTATGGTGTCATGGAGTATAGCTTAGTAAACAACTTCTGGTGGTTTATGGTGTCATGGAGTATAGCTTAGCAAACAACTTCTGGTGGTTTATGGTGTCATAGAGTATAGCTTAGTAAACAACTTCTGGTGGTTCATGGTGTCATGGAGTATAGCTTAGCAAACAACTTCTGGTGGTTTATGGTGTCATGGAGTACAGCTTAGCAAACTTCTTCTGGTGGTTTATGGTGTCATGGAGTATAGCTTAGCAAACAACTTCCGGTGGTTTATGGTGTCATGGAGTATAGCTTAGTAAACAACTTCTGGTGGTTTATGGTGTCATGGAGTATAGCTTAGTAAACAACTTCTGGTGGTTCATGGTGTCATGGAGTATAGCTTAGCAAACAACTTCTGGTGGTTTATGGTGTCATGGAGTACGGCTTAGCAAACTTCTTCTGGTGGTTTATGGTGTCATGGAGTATAGCTTAGCAAACTTCTTCTGGTGGTTTATGGTGTCATGGAGTATAGCTTAGTAAACAATATCTGGTGGTTTATGGTGTCATGGAGTATAGCTTAGCTAAGAACTTCTGGTGGTTTATGGTGTCATGGAGTATAGCTTAGTAAACAATTTCTGGTGGTTTATGGTGTCATGGAATATAGCTTAGCAAACAACTTCTGGTGGTTTATGGTGTCATGGAGTATAGCTTAGCAAACAACTTCTGGTGGTTTATGTTGTCATGGAGTATAGCTTAACTAACAACTTCTGGTGGTTTATGGTGTCATGGAGTATAGCTTAGCAAACAACTTCTGGTGGTTTATGGTGTCATGGAGTACAGCTTAGCAAACTTCTTCTGGTGGTTTATGGTGTCATGGAGTATAGCTTAGCAAACAACTTCTGGTGGTTTATGGTGTCATGGAGTATAGCTTAGTAAACAACTTCTGGTGGTTTATGGTGTCATGGAGTATAGCTTAGCAAACAACTTCTGGTGGTTTATGGTGTCATGGAGTACAGCTTAGCAAACTTCTTCTGGTGGTTTATGGTGTCATGGAGTATAGCTTAGCAAACAACTTCCGGTGGTTTATGGTGTCATGGAGTATAGCTTAGTAAACAACTTCTGGTGGTTTATGGTGTCATGGAGTATAGCTTAGTAAACAACTTCTGGTGGTTCATGGTGTCATGGAGTATAGCTTAGCAAACAACTTCTGGTGGTTTATGGTGTCATGGAGTACGGCTTAGCAAACTTCTTCTGGTGGTTTATGGTGTCATGGAGTATAGCTTAGCAAACTTCTTCTGGTGGTTTATGGTGTCATGGAGTATAGCTTAGTAAACAATATCTGGTGGTTTATGGTGTCATGGAGTATAGCTTAGCTAAGAACTTCTGGTGGTTTATGGTGTCATGGAGTATAGCTTAGTAAACAATTTCTGGTGGTTTATGGTGTCATGGAATATAGCTTAGCAAACAACTTCTGGTGGTTTATGGTGTCATGGAGTATAGCTTAGCAAACAACTTCTGGTGGTTTATGTTGTCATGGAGTATAGCTTAACTAACAACTTCTGGTGGTTTATGGTGTCATGGAGTATAGCTTAGCAAACAACTTCTGGTGGTTTATGGTGTCATGGAGTACAGCTTAGCAAACTTCTTCTGGTGGTTTATGGTGTCATGGAGTATAGCTTAGCAAACAACTTCTGGTGGTTTATGGTGTCATGGAGTATAGCTTAGTAAACAACTTCTGGTGGTTTATGGTGTCATGGAGTTTAGCTTAGCAAACAACTTCTGGTGGTTTATGGTGTCATGGAGTATAGCTTAGCAAACAACTTCTGGTGGTTTATGGTGTCATGGAGTATAGCTTAGTAAACAACTTCTGGTGGTTTATGGTGTCATGGAGTATAGCTTAGCAAACAACTTCTGGTGGTTTATGGTGTCATAGAGTATAGCTTAGTAAACAACTTCTGGTGGTTCATGGTGTCATGGAGTATAGCTTAGCAAACAACTTCTGGTGGTTTATGGTGTCATGGAGTACAGCTTAGCAAACTTCTTCTGGTGGTTTATGGTGTCATGGAGTATAGCTTAGCAAACAACTTCTGGTGGTTTATGGTGTCATGTAGTATAGCTTAGTAAACAACTTCTGGTGGTTTATGGTGTCATGGAGTATAGCTTAGTAAACAACTTCTGGTGGTTCATGGTGTCATGGAGTATAGCTTAGCAAACAACTTCTGGTGGTTTATGGTGTCATGGAGTACAGCTTAGCAAACTTCTTCTGGTGGTTTATGGTGTCATGGAGTATAGCTTAGCAAACTTCTTCTGGTGGTTTATGGTGTCATGGAGTATAGCTTAGTAAACAACTTCTGGTGGTTTATGGTGTCATGGAGTATAGCTTAGTAAACAACACCTGGTGGTTCATGGTGTCATGGAGTATAGCTTAGCAAACAACTTCTGGTGGTTTATGGTGTCATGGAGTACAGCTTAGCAAACTTCTTCTGGTGGTTTATGGTGTCATGGAGTATAGCTTAGCAAACAACTTCTGGTGGTTTATGGTGTCATGGAGTACAGCTTAGCAAACTCACTCCACCCCACATTCACACCCACAAACCCTCACTCCACCCCACATTCACACCCACAAACTCACTCCACCCCACATTCACACCCACAAACCCTCACACCACCTCACATCTACACCCACAAACTCACTCCACCCCACATTCACACCCACAAACTAACTCCACCCCACATTCACACCCACAAACTCACTCCACCCCACATTCACACCCACAAACTCACTCCATTCCACATTCACACCCACAAACTCACTCCACCCCACATTCACATCCACAAACCCTCACTCCACCCCACATTCACACCCACAAACCCTCACACCACCCCACATCCACACCCACAAACTCACTCCACCCCACATTCACACCCACAAACTCACTCCACCCCACATTCACACCCACAAACCCTCAATCCACCCCACATTCACACCCACATACTACTCCACCCCACATTCACACCCACAAACCCTCACACCACCCCACATCTACACCCACAAACTCACTCCACCCCACATTCACACCCACAAACTCACTCCACCCCACATTCACACCCACAAACCCTCACTCCACCCCACATTCACACCCACAAACTCACTCCACTTCACATTCACACCCACAAACTCACTCCACTCCACATTCACATCCACAAACCCTCACACCACCCCACATCCACACCCACAAACTTACTCCACCCCACATCCACACCCACAAACCCTCACACCACCCCACATCCACACCCACAAACCCCCATTCCACCCCACATCCACACTCACAAACTTTTGTGTGTTCTTATATTGATATGTATACCTCAATGATTAATGGCTCAACCTCTTCCACTTCCAGTATTATGCCTACCTGTACAGCAATGTCATGCCTCAGCCCATCCGTGACAAAGTGGACGAGTACATGAACTGTGAGGACATTGCCATGAACTTCCTGGTTGCACACATTACTCGCAAGCCACCAGTTAAGGTAAATTTTCTACTTAACTCCTTCAAGTAAAGCAGATTTCCACTCTTATATTACCTCCTCCTTCTGAACCCCAGAGTAAAGTCAGTGGAGTTTTTGACCCCCCTGGATAAAGCCAGCTAATTGGTTCTAACGTGGACTAACACCATAAAGGGATCCCAATGTCCCATTTGATGAAACTGAATACACATACATATTTATATTTGTCGTCTGCTTTGTCGGCTAAGGCAGAGAGCAGTGAACTGTATTGTCCGTGCCTTACAGCCCAGTGTATTTTGTAATGGATTAACTTCTCCTCATGGTATGGCCTTGTTGGTTCAGGAATGTAGACACATGTAAGTGTATTAGGCTAAGCCACACCCTCACATCTGTAGAACATGCAAGTTTGGTTTATGAGTCGTGCCACTTGCCATTAGGCTAGGCTCCACCACCCCACCTCACTCCTGTAGAACATGCAAGTTTGGTTTATGCGTCGGGCCACTTGCCATTAGACTAGGCCTAGCCCTCACCCCTGTAGAATATGTAAGACACAAGAAAAGGAAAATGAGACTGTACACCTGATGATAGTTGCTGTTTCCTATGTACCTTGTACTGTATTCTTCATTCTTACTCAGTTCCTCTTGTAACAGGTCTGCAGTGGGGTTGTTACTTCCTGAGGCAAACTGAGGATGTGGGTCCTCCTCACTTTTGTGGAGATCACAGTGCTGACCCCCACCTCATTGGCCATGCTGCTGTAACACAACCTGTTTCCAGACACATGGCCTGGACATGAGGTGGGGGTCTTGGTCAGTATGTTTTTATCTGATCCTGGCGCAAGGCAGCATGTAGCTCATGGCAGATGAAGTGTGACTAAGTTAAGTCGAATATAGATCCTTTTTACTAAAGAATCGAGCAGCATATCTTTGGCTCGGTGACGTAAATCAGTTATGATGTAACAGTATCTTCTTTCTGCTAACAGGTGACCTCCAGGTGGACCTTCCGCTGCCCCGGATGCCCAACCACTCTTTCCAGCAACTCCAGCCATTTTGACGAGCGCCATCAGTGCATCAACTTCTTCTCGCAGGTCTACGGATACACTCCGCTGTTCTACACTCAGTACAGGGTGGACTCTGTGCTCTTCAAGACGAGAATTGCACACGATAAGACCAAATGTTTCAAATATATTTAATATCATATCCCTTTCCAGTGCTTTGTAAATTTATGGTCTAGGCAGGGCTAATTACTTGGTGGAAAAGTAACTGTTCACGACATGCACCACATGGTTTCATAACCAGCTGTAAATAACACATGTGGCCGGTTATGAAGAACGGACAATTTCATCTTTAGCCACAAATAGGAGTCCAAAAATAACTGGCGATGAGAAATATTTGGACTACTTCTGAATTCTCCCTCATATTATTTGAAAAATACAAATGCAAAAAAGAAAATGATAAATAAACAGAAAATATATTTTTTTATAAGACGTTATCATCATCATCATCATCAAAACCTTTTCTGGTCCCTGTGGAGCATAGTTCTTCAACAAATATATGCCAAGTCATCCACATTGACCTGCCAGTAGGTCTGTTTTTGTGGCTTAAAGTCTTTGGAATAGGGTAGCCAGCCCCATGCTCAACCCACCTTAGTCACATCTTATGGCAAGCGTGAATAAAAATCATAGAAGTTGTCAGTTCCATTTTTCACAGCAGTTGAAGAGCTTAATAAGTATTTCATTGTGTCCCTCAAAGATCAGCACTGCACCCCTCAAAGGTCAATAGTGCACCACTTAAAGGTCAGTACAGCACCACTCAAAAGTCAGCAATGTACCACTCAAAGGTCAGAGCTGTTCCACTCAAAAGGTCAGCAATGTACGCCTTAAAGGTCAGTACTGCACCACTCAGAAGGTCAGTACAGCACCACTCAAAGGTCAGTACTGCACCACTTAGAAGGTCAGATTCTATTCCACTCAGAAGGTCAGTACTGCAGCACTCAAAGGTCAGTACTGCAGCACTGAAAGATCAGAGCTGTTCCACTCAGAAGGTCAGTACAGCACCACTCAGAAGGTCAGTACAGCACCACTCAGAAGGTCAGTACAGCACCACTCAGAAGGTCAGTACAGCACCACTCAGAAGGTCAGTACTGCACCACTCAGAAGGTCAGAGCTGTTCCACTCAGAAGGTCAGTACTGCACCACTCAAAGGTCAGTACTGCACCACTCAAAGGTCCGTACAATGCCCCTGAAATGTCAGCACTGTTCCCCTTTAAGATCTGACCCCTATCTGACCTAATGACATAACCAGGCCCAGGTCATATCTGCTGGACAGGTTAACCCCCCACACATTTACCTCACCCTCTGTTTGACCCCCTTATTAAGCATCGGCCGTCACTGCAGATGGCTCCAATTCTGTGTGTGCCAGTAAGGATCTAGTTTTTCTGTCATGGGGTGAAATATAATCCTAGCTGTTACATTGCATGGTGGCTGCTGGATCAAGCAACCTTTATTTCCCACCTCAATGAATCTCTCCAATAAACTTTAGCAATGAAAAAAAACTGCATAATAAATTGTGTGATGGTGTGGAGTGTAGTGTTCTTGTATGAATATGTATCTTTTGTATTCATTTTATGATACATTTTCCATTGACAGTAGTTACATATTCTTATTGTATTGTTGTTTGTCCTTGATCTGCTTCTTTTTCTCTTTATTCTTTTTGGGTGTTTGTCCTGAAGAGGACATTGTGTCCTATACTTTATGGTGAGGTCACAATATCTGCACCTTTTGGCCAGTTGTACAGACACATCCAGTTTTAGCACAGCATTTTTGGGTTTGTTTTCTTTCTTCTATCTCTATTCTCTCAGCCAGCCTGCATGAGTGCAGTCTCTTTCCAGGGCCACCACTTGGAGGCGGAATGTGGTCTTGGGCAGCTATGATTCGCTATATGGTGCAAGCAGTCAACTATAAGTCACTGCCATTTGTCAGCTCATTCGCTGCTGCATCTTCGGCTTGTTGTCCATGAGGATGTATAAAATCAACGGAAATATTATAAAGGTCCTTGAACACCTGTATGACAAGGAGTCCATCACAGTCCTTGTGTGAATGGGAGGCACGGGGACTGGTTTCACACATCAGTTGAGTTGTACTCTCTCCCCAATACGTTTCAACATATTCCTTGAGAGAATTATGAGTGAGGCACTTGGAGGTCATGTTGGTACTGAAAGATAGGAGTCCGAACGATTACCAACCTTCGTTTTGTAGTTGACATTGATGCGTAGGCGGGCACAGAAACAGAACTCCAGAAATGGGTCAGAAGTCTCGATGAAACAGCTCTTGACTATGGTATGGAGATTAACGCTGGAAAGACAAAATTAATGACCAACAACGCCGAGGGCTTTAACAGCAGAACATCATGTCTGGCAAAAAAAGTGACGTGACTGTAACCCTACAGTTTTGTGTTCAATTGGACGACGACCGATGAGATGGAAAGATGGCCTAAGGTCCTTGCTCCAACTTGGTACTCCAAGGCCAAGGCGTGAAATGAGTTTAAACCATATTTAGCTACCTGGCATCAAATATTTGCTTTGCCTGATTGAATACCATGGTTACAGATTATAGGTTGAATACCATGGTTACAGATTAATACCATGGTTACAGATTTTAGGTTGAATACCATGGTTACAGATTATAGGTTGAATACCATGGTTACAGATTAATACCATGGTTACAGATTATAGGTTGAATACCATGGTTACAGATTAATACCATGGTTACAGATTATAGGTTGAATACCATGGTTACAGAGTATAGGTTGAATACCATGGTTACAGATTAATGCCATGGTTACAGATTATAGGTTGAATACCATGGTTACAGATTATAGGTTGAATACCATGGTTACAGACTATAGATTGAATACCATAGTTACAGATTATAGGTTGAATACCATGGTTACAGATTAATACATGGTTACAGATTGAGTACTATGATTACAGATTGAGTACCATAATTACAGATTGAATTTAATGGTTACAGATTGAGTACCATGATTACAGATTGAATAACATGGTTACATATTGAATACCATGATTACAGATTGAATACCATGATTACAGATTGAATACCATGGTTACAGATTGAATACCATGATTACAGATTGCATACGATGGTTACAGAATGAATACCAGGGTTACAGATTATAGATTGAATACAATGATTACAGATTGAATACCATGATTACAGATTGAATACCATGGTTACAGATTATAGATTGCATACATTGATTACAGATTACAGATAAATACCATGATTGCAGATTGAATACCATGATTACAAATTGAATACCATGATTACAGACAGACCTATGAATAATTGCAAAGGTCATAGGTGTTGCTTAATTTTTACGTTAAGACAAGTACCATTATTATCTATCCATGATTTATTTGTTTTAATTAGACAAGTTACTATTTTTGATTTTTATTGTAAGTTTGTTGTCTCCTGGTGAAGACCATTTGGTTATAAAATATGTCTTGTTATATTTGTACCAATATATAACTGTTATTTACTATTTTAAATGCTATGTTCATTTGAGATGCAGTAATGGTGCCACTGTCTGCCCACATTATCTTTGATTTTTCCTGGAGTTTTCTTCAATGTCTGCTTTTAGACCTTCCTATATTTCTGCTACCCTGTTGGTTCCATAACAACTGAAGTCTTATGGTCCTGGATGATTGTCTCTTTGTGTGTCTTAGCCCACCTTAAATGAGTTTTAGGAGCAGAACAATTTGAAAGTTTTTATTTTATTCACCAAGACACTCTCTCTTTGTACACTTTCAGACACCAACTTGAGTATCTCTATAGAGTCTGTCCTTTTTCGTACACTTTCAGACACCAACTTGAGTATCTCTAAAGAAAAACATACTCAGAAGGTAGCTATTGACATCTCTATAGAGTCTGTCCTTGTTCGTACACTATCAGATTGATATCTCCATAGAGTCTGTCCTTGTTCGTACACTATCAGATTGATATCTCCATAGTCTGTCCTTGTTCGTACACTATTAGATTGATATCTTCATAAAGTCTGTCCTTGTTCGTACACTTTCAGATTGATATCTCCATAGAGTCTGTCCTTGTTCGTACACTTTCAGATTGATATCTCCATACAGTCTGTCCTTCTTTGTACACTTTCAGATTGATATCTCCATAGAGTCTGTCTTTCCTCGTACACTTTCAGATTGATATCTGCACAGAGTCTGTCTTTCCTCGTACACTTTCAGACATTACCTTGAAGATAGCAGTGGTTAGCCTGAGGTAAATGGTATATCTTTAAATTGTGTACAGAAATGCTACTGACCATGTTTGCTCTGTTCTTCATATGCAGGGAGCTCATCCATAGTTTTCTCCTGCCTATCGCTCATTGTTTTAAGGAACATTTTATTCTCCAAGATTCACGATCAAGGTAGTTCATGATCTATTGTTAGTTTTAAAACAAGCCACTGACATACAGACATAGCATTACTACGCTTGTATCACATATGGGCCTCTATATGCTCACGGATCACGTCTGGCCTGCAACTTTTTATCTGGCCTACAACCAATGCAAATAATTTGTTTAAAATCTGGTATGATTTTTGTGTTTGTCAACCATATCAATATGATCTGAGTGAATGAGTAATAGATGCTTCATGTGCTGTTTTTTCACAGTTTATAACCACAGAAATAAGTCGAGGCTGCGGTGATATTGAAGGTCAAAATAAAAAGTATAATAACATGGACAAGTATTGATCAGATACTTCATTGGAATAAAAACATGAATGGAATCTGCTTTGTGACTGAAAGGTCTCAATCAGGGGCACACAGCAACAGAATGAGAATGACTAACAAATCATAAGACAACAATATGTGTTCATCTCAAGTTTTCTCATTTGCTTCTTGTTTTTATTTGTAGTTTCCTTTGTCCCAAATGAAGGTCCTTTGATCGTAATGAAGGTCCTTTGGTCGTAATGCACGTTTTGTTCATGTTTTTATTGCCACGAAATATCAGAACCACACTTGTCCACGTTTTTATACATTTGATAAACAACATAAACAAGTGAGGCTCACATACCACCCTGGAACAGAACAAAAACATTTGTGAGACTTTCGTCGGGGGCAAGCAACAACAACAAATAGACCACCTTATAAATGACAACAAAAACACTGATTATAAATGAGGAAATGAAAGATGCTGAGACTGTAGCCAGATAACAAATTGTAGCAGCTGTCAGAAGAACTTGGGGGGCACTGATATGAATACTTGTTTATGTTGTTTCAAGTTTTGGCATTCACTAACTGCTGTCATTATTTTGTATTTAGATCTTACTTCACGCAGCAAAGCTCTATACAAACATATATTTGTTTGTAACTTTCTTTTCCATTTTGATCCACTTAGTTGATGTCTTGATGTTTATATTTACCAGAATAAGGCATTTGTGGTTGACCTTTAATCTAACAACCTTTACAAATGACTCCTGACATTTGTCAGGTCAAGTTTGATTATTTGTACAGTTTTTGTTACAGGAATCTGAGGTCTCTTTAAGCCTGTTGTGTCTCATAACAGAGAGTTGGTCAGGGGATGTGTCTCATAACAGAGAGTTGGTCAGGGGATGTGTCTCACAACAGAGAGTTGGTCAGGGGCCATTTCTGGGTCCATGTCTGACACTGATAACAGGGAGTTGGTCAGGGTCCATGTCTGACACTGATAACAGAGAGTTGGTCTGGGTCCATGTCTGACACTGATAACAGAGAGTTGGTCTGGGTCCATGTCTGACACTGATAACAGAGAGTTGGTATGAACATAAAGTTTATCATTTGTCTTGTTATATTTATTGAAATGCTTGGATCTCATAATGGAGTTAGCTGGTATGTCACCACATTTACTTTACCAGTTCTGACATCCTCCTACCTGTCTATTTTATCGTCATTGTTCTCAACACAACAATGTCAACAAGTTGTGTCATCCAGTTCCTAGGACATTGTCAAGTTCATTCATGTACTTGACTAGATATTTGACAGTGTAATTGTATACTAGACTTGCCATGTCATGTATAAACTAATGTGCTTACTGCACAAAGATAATTGTAAATGATTGTTGGAATGTGTAGTAACAGGACTATGCTGATTGTGATGAGGCAGTGACAAAATCAAAGACAAGTATTTTCTTAAAGCACTGGTGATACATGTACTCCTCAAGTGAGATTGTTACATGTAGGTCGTGTGTGTGGTGGCAGGTTTCTGGGGTTTCTGTGTGATGTTGCTGGGCTTTCTGTGTGTAGAGTGGGGTGCTGTAGGAGTTTTTGTGTGTGGGGTGTGATATTGTAAGGGTTTCTGTGTGTGGTGTGATGTTGTAATGATTTCTGTGTGTGGATTGTGATGTTGTAATGATTTCTGTGTGTGGATTGTGATGTTGTAAGGGTTTCTGTGTGTGGGGTATGCTGTTTTAGCAGTTTCTGTGTGTTGCATATGTTATGTGGGTTACTTGTGGTGTGTGGGTTGTGTGTGTGTGGTTTGTTTGTGTTGGTTGCTAAGGTCTGTTCTATTCTTGTTACACTTGTTGTGATGTTGTTGAGATTTACATAACACGTTGATGTCAATTTGCAAGGGGTAAAACAAAACAAATGTCTTTAAACAAATATATTTCTATTTTGATATTAACACTTAACAGCTGGGATAACCAGGCATCCCTGGCACTGAGTGTTGACAGTCAGTTTAGCAGCTGTAATAAACCTGGCACGGA
Organism: Ariolimax columbianus; assembly: GCA_036924085.1. NCBI lineage: Eukaryota > Metazoa > Mollusca > Gastropoda > Stylommatophora > Arionidae > Ariolimax > Ariolimax columbianus. The sequence continues at coordinate 114,743,467 of JAVGWX010000005.1, forward strand.
GTGTTGACAGTCAGTTTAGCAGCTGTAATAAACCTGGCACGGAGTGTTGACAGTCAGTTTAGCAGCTGTAATAAACCTGGCACGGAGTGTTGACAGTCAGTTTAGCTGCTAGGATCACCTGGCACTGAGTGTTGACAGTCAGTTTAGCTGCTGGGATCACCTGGCACGGAGTGTTGACAGTCAGTGTAGCATTACTTATAGTCCACATCACCTCCCAAATGCCCGCCATACCACATTGATATATTTATATAAAATGACTAATTCAAGAAATCCATGACTGAAGTTGTTGTTCCTTTGTTTCATTAAGGATAATTGTTATCTTTTACTTTTTGATGTACAACATAGGACTGTAACAGTCACTCTCTACAGATTATATAGGACTGTAACAGTCACTCTCTACAGATTATATAGGACTGTAACAGTCACTCTCTACAGATTATATAGGAACATAGTGTGGCAGCGTAGGCTTTTAAGCTAAGTAGTTACTTATCTAAGAGTTACAACATATATCTATCTATCTACACAACAACACGACTACATCACAGTAAACACTATCGCTGACTATAAAACAAAATAAAATCATTTATTAACAAGAATAATTGTTGCAAAATATCAGCAAAAGAAAAGAACTTCTAAACTAAATAATCATAATATATATATTTAACTACCACAAAAAATACAAACAATTACTGTTGATGTTATTTCTGTAACTGCATAAAAACCCAGATTCAAAGTCTATACCTGCAACAACAAAACTTGACAACCTCAAGAATTATTCTAGTTACAACTTAATGGCTCCAGTTAGCTCGCGGTCCTCTATCTGCACCCTTAACACACAATCACAGACTTGTCCTCTTCGTCACAATCAGATTACGTACTCAGAAGATCTGTGCATTCATGTATAATGGGTCACTTCACGTACTCAGGCAACTTGTTCAGTCACATATAATCAGATCACGTATTTAGGCGATCTGGGCATTCACATATAATCAGATCACTTCACGTACTCAGGCGACTTGTTCAGTCACATATAATCAGATCACGTATTTAGGCGATCTGGGCATTCACATATAATCAGATCACTTCACGTACTCAGACGAATCTGTGCGCTCACACATAATCAAAACACATCGTTCACAAAGTCTTCTACCTAATGTGTACCTAACCCCTCGTTTCCTTGTTGACCTAGTGTCGAAATGGTGATTGATCCTGGCATAAGCCTGCGTTCGTCAAAAACATTTAGGCCACCTTTGTTTCTTAAGAGTTGCCAGCCCAATCTCCCCCTGCCCTAAACATCCATGCTCCATCTGGAACTGTCACAATAGGACTGTAACAGTCACTCCCTACAGATTATATAGTAATATAGGACTGTAACAGTCACTGCCTACAAATTATATCTTTGAGCCACCTGTTTGACAGCCACACTTGAGACCTCGTATGTCGGGACTTCTTCCTCCAGTTATCTTCCCTAAGTCTTCTTTGGTAACTCTACTTCTCTTTTCCCATGTGGGTTCCAATATAGCTTTTTTTTAATGGTTGCCTTATTGACAAGGTTGAATGAGGTCTTGGTCAGTATGTTACACCTGAGGTCAGGTCTTGGTCAGTAGGTTACACCTGAGGTCAGGTCTTGGTCAGTATGTTACACCTGAGGTGAGATCTTGGTCAGTATGTTACACCTGAGGTGAGGTCTTGGTCAGTAGGTTACACCTGAGGTTAGGTCTTGGTCAGTAGGTTACACCTGAGGTCAGGTCTTGGTCATTATGTTACACCTGAGGTGAAGTCTTGGTCAGTATGTTACACCTGAGGTGAGGTCTTGGTCAGTATGTTACACCTGAGGTGAGGTCTTGGTCAGTATGTTACACCTGAGGTGAGGTCTTGGTCAGTATGTTACACCTGAGGTGAGGTCTTGGTCAGTATGTTACACCTGAGGTGAGGTCTTGGTCAGTATGTTACACCTGAGGTGAGGTCTTGGTCAGTATGTTACACCTGAGGTGAGGTCTTGGTCAGTATGTTACACCTGAGTTGAGGTCTTGGTCAGTATGTTACACCTGAGGTGAGGTCTTGGTCAGTATGTTACACCTGAGGTGAGGTCTTGGTCAGTATGTTACACCTGAGGGGAGGTCTTGGTCAGTATGTTACACCTGAGGTGAGGTCTTGGTCAGTATGTTACACCTGAGGTGAGGTCTTGGTCAGTATGTTACACCTGAGGTGAGGTCTTGGTCAGTATGTTACACCTGAGGTGAGGTCTTGGTCAGTATGTTACACCTGAGGTGAGGTCTTGGTCAGTATGTTACACCTGAGGTGAGGTCTTGGTCAGTATGTTACACCTGAGGTGAGGTCTTGGTCAGTATGTTACACCTGAGGTGAGGTCTTGGTCAGTATGTTACACCTGAGGTGAGGTCTTGGTCATTATGTTACACCTAAGGTCAGGTCTTGGTCAGTATGTTACACCTGAGGTGAGGTCTTGGTCAGTATGTTTCACCTGGCCCTGATGTAAGGTGATGTCTTGGTCAGTATGTTTCACCTGGCCCTGATGTAAGGTGATGTCTTGGTCAGTATGTTACACCTGAGGTGAGGTCTTGGTCAGTATGTTTCACCTGTCCCTGATGTAAGGTGATGTCTTGGTCAGTATGTTTCACCTGAACCTGACACGAGCAGACTTGCACTTGTGATGTGCCCCTTGCTATAAATAGCATCCTTCCTTTGTTATGCTATAGACTATTGATACAACAAATTGAGCTTGGCTTATCCAAATATTTCAAAATAGAAAGCCTCAGCCATCTGAAACAACCTGGAGGATCAGTACCAACATGTCATCACAAATGTTGAGGATCAGTGCCGACATGTCATCACAAAAGTTGAAGATCAGTACCAATGTCATCACAAATGTTGAGGATCAGTGCCGACATGTCAGCGCAAATGTTGAGGATCAGTGCCGACATGTCATCGCAAATGTTGAGGATCAGTGCCGACATGTCATCGCAAATGTTGAGGATCAGTGCCGACATGTCATCGCAAATGTTGAGGATCAGTGCCGACATGTCATCGCAAATGTTGAGGATCAGTGCCGACATGTCATCGCAAATGTTGAGGATCAGTGCCGACATGTCATCGCAAATGTTGAGGATCAGTGCCGACATGTCATCGCAAATGTTGAGGATCAGTGCCGAAATGTCATCATGAATAATGAGAACTGTTTCGGGATGTTCTCAAAGGTCTGAAACAGATTATCTTAACTTGATTTGATTTAATCACTCTTCTTCAACCATGAGTTGCAGAGCTTGCTACCATGAGGTCTAGAAAAGCTTCTTTTCCTTGTGGTTTATAGTTTACACAGGATGGAGTGGCCGACGCCATGCCCAACCCTCCTTAGTCACATCATATGATGTGCCTGGGAGGCTACAGTGTTACTTGTAAATGAAAAAAACCTGAAATACCTGAGGCCCTCACCTTCCAGAGTGGTGAGGCTGAACCTGAGACACATGAGGCCCCCACCTTCTAGAGTGGAGAGGCTTAACCTGAGACATATGATGCCCCCAGCTTCCAAATCGGTGATCCTGAACCTGAGACACCTGTAGCCCCCAGCTTCCAGATGGGTGAGGCTGAACCTGAGACACCTGAGGCCCCCAGCTTCCAGATGGGTGAGGCTGAACATGAGACACCTGAAGCCCCCAGCTTCAAGAGGGGTGAGGCTGAACCTCAGACAGATGTCGCCCTCACCTTCCAGAGGGGTGAGGCTGAATCTGAGACAGATGTGGCCCTCACCTTTCAGAGTGGTGAGGCTGAACCTGAGACAGATGTGGCCCTCACCTTCCAGAGGGGTGAGGCTGAACCTGAGACAGATGTGGCCCTCACCTTCCAGAGGGGGTGAGGCTGAACCTGAGACAGATGTGGCCCTCACCTTCCAGAGTAGTGAGGCTGAACCTGAGACAGATGTGGCCCTCACCTTCCAGAGTGGTGAGGCTGAACCTGAGACACTTGAGGCCCCCACCTTCCAGAGTGGTGAGGCTGAACCTGAGACACCTGAAGCCCCCAGCTTCCAGAGGGATGAGGCTGAACCTGAGACACCTGAGGCCCCCACCTTCCAGAGTGGTGAGGCTGAACCTGAGACACCTGAGGATCCCACCCTCCAGAGTGGTGAGGCTGAACCTGAGACAGATGTGGCCCCCACCTTCCAGAGTGGTGATGCTGAACCTGAGACAGATGTGGCCCCCACCTTCCAGAGTGGTGAGGCTGAACCTGAGACAGATGTGGTCCCCAGCTTCCAGAGTGGTGAGGCTGAACCTGAGACCCCTGAGGCCCCCACCTTCCAGAGGGGTGATGCTGAACCTGAGACAGATGTGGCCCCAACCTTCCAGAGGGGTGATGACGTCAGGATCCAGACCATTTGGTCAAATGAACATTGGATTGGAAAGCACTGCCTTTGTTCAATTATCAATGCATCTACTGGTGGCACGACTGGCTTAAATAAGGTATCCATAACTGAAGAATGTACAGTACACACGCTAGTACACCATGTCTTAGTCTTATCATTCATCTGCTAGTGTTAACTTCAGTTATAATCTGCTAGTGTTAACTTCAGTCATAATCTGCTAGTGTTAACATCAGTTATAATCTGCTAGTGTTAACTTCAGTCATAATCTGCTAGTGTTAACATCAGTCAGAATCTGGTATTGTTGACTTCATTCATAATCTGGTAGTGTTAACATCAGTCATAATCTGGTAGTGCTAACATCAGTCAGAATCTGGTGGTGTTAACTTAAGTCAGAATCTGGTAGTGCTAACATTAGTCATAATCTGGTAGTGTTAACATCAGTCAGAATCTGGTAGTGCTAACATCAGTCATAATCTGCTAGTGTTAACCTAGTGCAGCCTGCTTCCAGGGCCGTCACGTGAAGGCGTAATAGGGTCCTGGCCAGCTTTACTCTAACAGCTCTATGAATACTCTAAGGCAGATGTTAAGAAGATGAAAGAGACAGCGAGTCACATAATCTGGAAAGATATTGCCGAAGGAACAGATGTTGAACAAGAGTGGGAGAGTTTGAAAACAGTTCTAGAAACGCTAAAAGAGGAATGTGTTTCATGTAGGGAGGTAAACCCCAAGTGTAAAAGGTGGATAACTAGATGTTATAATATATTATAATGGGTGGATAATGATGATAATAATAATGATAACTAGATTTGTAGTTAAATGTAGAAAAGCTAAAAATAAAGTATGGAAAAAATATATAGGTGCAGGTAAATCAAAAGAAACATGTTTAAAATATTTGGACAAGCAGAACATATCTCAGAAAGGGAATAAAACAGCAAAAATACTTCCAAAAAAAAAACCGCTCAGAGGATCAAGACTGACAGTAAAAGCTTCTTCTCTTATGTTAGAAATGAATAAAGAACGAATGACAAAGTAGGCCCTCTCATAGACAGTACATGGAAGATAATAAGTGAGAATAGGGAGGCAGCTAATCTACTCAATCAGTACTTTGGCACAGTCTACACCAAAGAGGACTGGTCTAAGATATCAGAGCCTATAGATATCTTTCAAAGACTCATGGATACAGCGGGATTAATGACAACCTGTGTTTCAGAGGAAATGCTTTTTAAAAAATTGGAGGGGTTGAAAGTGGATAAATGTCCAGGTCAAGATGGTATTCATCCAAAATTGCTGTTTGAAATTAGAGACCAATTAGCAAAACCATTGGCTATATTATGTTCTCAATCACTTACAAAAGGGATTGTTTCACGGGATTGGAAAGATGCAGAAGTGATCCCCTTATTTAAAAAGAGCATGAATTCTAATAGATTTGTTAAGCATGATCTCCCTCTAGTAAACCCATGCTGACTATTTCTAATTAGATTAAATTTGTCTAAATGCATTACAATGTTTTCTTTGATTATTGACTCTAACAATTTACAGACTATGCTCGTTAAACTCACTGGTCTTTAGTTCGCTGGATCTTATTTTTTTCCCTTTTTGAATAAGAGGATCACTCCTGCATCTTTCCAATCCCGTGGAACAATTCTTTTTGTAAGTGATTGAGAACATAATTATAGCCAATGGTTTTGCTAGTTGGTTTCTAATTTCATACAGCAATTTTGGATGAATACCATCTTGACCTGGACATTTATTCACTTTCAACTCCTCCAATTTTTAAAAAACCATTTCCTCTGTAATACAGATTGATCTTAATCCCGCTGTATCCATGTCTCTTTGAAAAATGTATATAGGCTCTGGGATCTTGGCGCAGTCCTCTTTTGTGTAGACTGTGCCAAAGTACTGATTGAGTAGATTAGCTGCCTCCCTATTCTCACTTATTATTTTCCCTGTACTGTCTATGAGAGGCCAACTTTTTCTTTCGTTCTTTGTTCATTTCTAACATAAGAGAAGAAGCTTTTACTGTCAGTCTTGATCCTCTGAGCAAGTTTTTTTTCGAAGTCTATTTTTGCTGTTTTATTCGCTTTCTGAGATATGTTCTACTTGTTCAAATATTTTAAATATGTTTCTTTTGATTTACCTGCCTCTATATATTTTTTCTATGATTTTTCTTTTCGCTCTTCTACATTTAACTACACATCTAGTTATCTACTTTTTACGCTTGGGGTTTACCTCACTGCATGGAACACATTCCTCTTTTAGCGTTTCTAGAACTATTTTAAAACTCTCCCACTCCTGTTCAACATCTGTTCAATATCTTTCCAGATTATGTGGTTCACTGCCTCTTTCATCCTCTTAACATCTGCCTTAGAGTAGTTGAATGTTCGCGTGTTTATGTTTACTTCTTTCCCTGCAATAAGATCCCAACGGATGATTTTATGGTCACTTGAGCCAAACAGTTCCTCAACGGTAACGTTTTCAATCATATTTACCTCTGCAGGAAGCCAGATATGCGTCTCTGGCTGCTTTCAGTTCATTCACTGCTCTATCGTGGCACCCAGATATGATATGTTGCAGGGACTACAACAGGAAATAACAGGCTTCCACCAAGGACTCATAGAGGAACAACAAAGAGAAGAAAATCGAAGAAGAAAAAAAAGTTTGGATAAGAAGGAGAAGTAACATAAAGAAAAAAAGAGCAAATAGGATGAGCGCGTAGAGAAGAAGGTAATGGGGGGGGGGGGGGGGAAGTAAGAGAGCAAGAGCAAGTTAGAGGCGAGGATAAGAGTTTGAGAAGTTGGACAATGCAGAGGATGATGAACAGAAATACAATTAAGTGGAGATGAAAAAATGAAAAAGAAAAGAAAGAATCATATGAAGACGAGATTTCCTTGAATGTCTCATGAAATCTCTGGTTATAAGATACAGACTAATCTCGCTCAACGTGAAGCCATTGTAATAAAGAGAGTCCCTGGTCTCATCAGACAACGAGATAACTCAATGATTACATTTTGAAGATCGGATACCGTGTTAAAGCAGTGGTGTTCAACGAGTGACCGGCGGGCCAGGTTCTTGCCCACTAAGTGTTTAATCCGGGCTACCATGGCATTCAATCTGCGCATCAAGACATTTAATCTGGCCCACCAAACAATTTAATCTGACCCCCCTCAAGGTTGTATAATCCGGACCACCAAGGTTGTATAATCTGGCCCCCCCAAGGTTGTATAATCTGACCCACCAAGGTTGTATAATCTATCTGACCCACCAAGGTTGTATAATCTGACCCACGAAGGTTGTATAATCTGACCCACCAAGGTTGTATAATCTGACCCACCAAGGTTGTATAATATGACCCACCAAGGTTGTATATTCTGACCCACCAAGGTTGTATATTCTGACCCACCGAGGTTGTCTAATCCGGACCACCAAGATTGTATAATCTGACCCACCAAGGTTGTATAATCCAGACCCCAAGGTTGTATATTCTGACCCATCAAGGTTGTATAATCTGACCCACCAAGGCTGTATATTCTGACCCACCAAGGTTGTATAATCCGGACCACCAAGATTGTATAATCTGACCCACCAAGGTTGTATAATCCAGCCCCCAAGGTTGTATATTCTGACCCACCAGGATTGTATAATCTGACCCACCAAGGTTGTATAATCCAGCCCCCAAGGTTGTATATTCTGACCCACCAAGGTTGTATAATCTGACCCACCAAGGTTGTATAATCCAGTCCCAAAGGTTATATATTCTGACCCACCAAGGTTGTATAATCTGACCCACCAAGGTTGTATAACCTGACCCACCAAGGTTGTATAATCCAGCCCCCAAGGTTGTATATTCTGACCCACCAAGATTGTATAATCTGACCCACCAAGGTTGTATAATCCAGCCCCCAAGGTTGTATATTCTGACCCAGCAAGGTTGTATAATCTGACCCACGAAGGTTGTATAATCCAGCCCCCAAGGTTGTATATTCTGACCCACCAAGGTTGTATAATCTGACCCACCAAGGTTGTATAATCTGACCCATCAAGGTTGTATAATCCAGCCCCCAAGGTTGTATATTCTGACCCACCAAACAATTTAATCTGACCCACCAAGGTTGTATAATCTGACCCACCAAGGGTGTATATTCTGACCCACCAAGGTTGTATAATCTGACCCACCAAGGTTGTATAATCTGACCCACCAAGGTTGTATAATCTGACCTACCAAGGGTGTATAATCTGACTCACCAAAGTTATATAATATGGCTCACTATGGTTGTATAACCTGGTCCACCATGGTTGTATAATCTGGCCCACCATGAAGGTGTTTCAACCAGCGCAGCAAAGTGTTAAACATGACACACCAGCAACCTAAAAACTTAAAACAAGTCTAGTTCAAGCATAACAAGACAAGTTTTGGTAAATATCGGTAAATGTGTACCAGCGAACCATAGCTACCTGCTTACATCAAGGTCAGGACTCATAGCTACCTGCTTACATCAAGGTCAGTGACTCATAGCTACCTGCTTACATCAAGGTCAGTGACTCATAGTTACCTGCTTACATCAAAAGTGACTCATAGTTACCTGCTTACATCAAAGACAATGACTCATAGCTACCTGCTTACATCAAGGTCAGTGACTCATAGCTACCTGCTTACATCAAGGACAGTGACTCATAGCTACCTGCTTACATCAAGGTCAGTGACTCATAGCTACCTGCTTACATCAAGGACAGTGACTCATAGCTACCTGCTTACATCAAGGTCAGTGACTCATAGTTACCTGCTTACATCAAGGTCAGTGATTCATAGCTACATGATTACATCAAGGTCAGTAACTCATAGCTACCTGCTTACATCAAGGTCAGTGACTCATAGCTACCTGCTTACATCAAGGTCAGTGACTCATAGCTACCTGCTTACATCAAGGTCAGTGACTCATAGCTACCTGCTTACATCAAGGTCAGTGACTCATAGCTACCTGCTTACATCAAGGTCAGTGACTCATAGCTACCTGCTTACATCAAGGTCAGCGAACCCGACCTTAACAAGACACTATTCTGTCTACAGGTGTCGGCCCTGGAAACAGGCTGCGACTCTGTAGTCTGGCTAAGAAAATAGGATTCGCGGTTAGAAGGCAAACCCATACCCAAGAAATCCGATGTGCCAGGCCGAAAGGCGCTACAATCCAGAGACACAGCGTTCTTTTCAGGGTGAATCCCGTAGATGAGGAAGACGAAGAAGAATAAGCTACTGATTCGAAGCAAGAACAGGCCCATGGTTCGCTTCTTGTTATAACTCTTGTTATAACTCTTGTTATAACTCTTGTTATAACTGTGTGCAAGACATACTTGTCTAGGTTTGAATACTCTTGTTCTGTGACGTCATTACCTCCGCTGCCTCGCCATACTCTTGTTCTGTGATGTCATTACCTCCTCCCCGTACTACTCACATCACATGGTCATGCAGCCTATCTCATCATTGTGTTGGAAGGGTCATGCTATCACCCTGCTCATCTCGTGGAGCCGACAGGCTGGAGCATCTGTTTGGGTCTCATACCCTGTTGGAGACATGTCTGTGTTACTGATTGGTTGAGCCTGGTGATTTCACCCAATGACCTGCTCGCAATATACAAATTGTCACGATCTCTAAATGCCAATGAGCTACTGTTTGCTTCTGCTGGATGCGACCATAGACGTTCTCTGTGCTCTTTGTCTTTGAATGTTTATTGTTATCGTTGTCTTCATTTCTTCATAAGGAACAGCTCCAACAGAGAACTGAGTGGTCTTGAGGTAAGACGTCCGCCCAGGGTGCTGGAGGTCTAATCGTGGTGAGATCTGGATTTTTTCATGTGGACTTTCTGGTATTTCCCCAGATCTCTGGGTAGTAGAGGTCGGACACCCGTGTTCAGAGTAGCGCTGAAAATCCCTCGGCAGTTGGAAATCGAAAAGAGTGGACTTGACAGCTGCTGCCCGGGCAACATTCAAAATGATGTAAAAAATCTCCCCAATCTATTACATTGTACATGTAATGTGCTGAGACTCTCCCAACAGATGAAGAACAGAACACCCGCGTGCAATTACCTTGATTCTTCAAATTAAACTAAACTAGCTCCAACATTGATCGAACCGCGCACACAGCCTCCCACACATACACACATTTTCTTGTGTCCTGTGTCGACAACATTATTTAAAATACCACTCTCTGTTTCTGCCAAACTGACGTCGTGACCATCGGCTTTGAAAGGTGGACCATCCCTGCGTTAGTGGCTTGACAACATCTCCAGACAACGACAATACGGCTGTCATGTCTACTTCCTTTCTTTAAGAGACGGCTGGAACACGGGATGCTGTGACCTCGTTAGTTTAAAAAAAACGGCGAAATGATGTGACGTAGATGTCACAGTTGGAATGTTCAAACTTTGAGATGGGTCTTTTTTGTTGTTGTGGGTGCCAGGTCGCTCAAGTCAGGGTAAGGTAAAACATGGTGACCAAGGTCTGAACTCACGTCAAGGTCAAGTGACAAATGTTGAACAAGACATCATCCCATGTCAAGGCTACATACTAGCCAGAAACATAACTTACGTCAGTGTCATACGAACATACATTCCCTCACAACATACATGGCTCACAACATACATAGCTCACAACATACATGGCTCACAACATACATGCCCTAACAACATACATTTCCTCACAACATACATTCCCTCACAACATACATTCCCTCACAACATACATTCCCTCACAACATACATGGCTCACAACATACATTTCCTCACAACATACATTCCCCCACAACATACATGGCTCACAACATACATTCCCTCACAACATACATTCCCCCACAACATACATTCCCCCACAACATACATTCTCCCACAACATACATTCCCTCACAACATACATGGCTCACAACATACATTCCCTCACAACATACATTCTCCCACAACATACATTCCTTCACAACATACATGGCTCACAACATACATTCCCTCACAACATACATTCCCTCACAATATACATTCCCTCACAATATACATTCCCTCACAACATACATTCCCTCACAACATACATGGCTCACAACATACATTCCCTCACAACATACATTCCCTCACAACATACATTCCCTCACAATATACATGGCTCACAACATACATTCCCTCACAACATACATGGCTCACAACATACATTCCCTCACAACATACATTCCCCCGCAACACACATTCCCCCACAACATACATTCTCCCACAACATACATTCCTTCACAGCATACATGGCTCACAACATACATTCCCTCACAACATACATTCCCCCACAACATACATTCCCTCACAACATACATTCCCCCACAACATACATTCCCTCACAACATACATTCCCCCACAACATACATTCCCTCACAACATACATTCCCCCACAACATACATTCCCTCACAACATACATTCCCTCACAACATACATTCCCCCACAACATACATTCCCCCACAACATACATTCCCACACAACATACATTTCCCCACAACATACATTCCCCCATAACATACATTCCCCCACAACTTACATTCCCTCACAATATACATTCCCCCACAACATACATTCCCCCACAACTTACATTCCCTCACAATATACATTCCCCCACAACATACATTCCCCCACAACTTACATTCCCTCACAATATACATTCCCCCACAACATACATTTCCTCACAACATACATTCCCTCACAACATACATTCCCACACAACATACATTTCCCCACAACATACATTCCCCCATAACATACATTCCCCCACAACTTACATTCCCTCACAATATACATTCCCCCACAACATACATTCCCCCACAACTTACATTCCCTCACAATATACATTCCCCCACAACATACATTTCCTCACAACATACATTTCCCCACAACATACATTCCCCCATAACATACATTCCCCCACAACTTACATTCCCTCACAATATACATTCCCCCACAACATACATTTCCTCACAACATACATTTCCCCACAACATACATTCCCCCATAACATACATTCCCCCACAACTTACATTCCCTCACAATATACATTCCCCCACAACATACATTCCCCCACAACTTACATTCCCTCACAATATACATTCCCCCACAACATACATTCCCCCACAACTTACATTCCCTCACAATATACATTCCCCCACAACATACATTTCCTCACAACATACATTCCCTCACAACATACATTCCCACACAACATACATTTCCCCACAACATACATTCCCCCATAACATACATTCCCCCACAACTTACATTCCCTCACAATATACATTCCCCCACAACATACATTCCCCCACAACTTACATTCCCTCACAATATACATTCCCCCACAACATACATTTCCTCACAACATACATTTCCCCACAACATACATTCCCCCATAACATACATTCCCCCACAACTTACATTCCCTCACAATATACATTCCCCCACAACATACATTTCCTCACAACATACATTTCCCCACAACATACATTCCCCCATAACATACATTCCCCCACAACTTACATTCCCTCACAATATACATTCCCCCACAACATACATTTCCTCACAACATACATTCCCTCACAATATGGTGTTTAAACTGTCAACAATTTGTGATGCGGTATTTGACTCTCGAAATTGTGTCAGGCTGTCTTTGGACGATACAAGTTGCCTTGCCCTGGCAATGATCCATCAAAATGGTTTTTATGTGATAACGGACTATCGAAGTTATCTGCTTGTGGTAATCAATCAATCAATCAATCAATCAATCAATCAATCAACACCTTTACCGGCCTCTGTGGAACATGTCTTCAGAAAATATATGCAGTCTTCTTGTCATGGCCATCTACACGAGCTCGAAGGTAAGTCTTTTAGCGATTAAGGTAGTGGTTTAACTTTCTTATTTGCCACGCTCCAGTCGATCCAGCTGTAAATGGGTACCTGACACATAGTTAGGGCATGAAAAGGCAGTAAGGAAGAGAAATAACCAGCCCATCTCACACAGACTGTGGACTATCATAATCTCTAACACTTCATCCCGATCAGCGTCTGCTTGCCCGATGACACCTTTCGCCTTCACTAGCTACAGCAGTATCACGATGACACCTTTCACCTTCACTAGCTACAGCAGTATCACAATGACACCTTTCACATTCACTAGCTACAGCAGTATCACGTTGACACCTTTCACCTTCACTAGCTACAGCAGTATCACAATGACACCTTTCACATTCACTAGCTACAGCAGTATCCCGTTGACACCTTTCACCTTCACTAGCTACAGCAGTATCACAATGACACCTTTCACATTCACTAGCTACAGCAGTATCACGATGACACCTTTCACCTTCGCTAGATACAGCAGTATCACAATGACACCTTTCACCTTCGCTAGCTACAGCAGTGTCACGTTTTTACCAACAAATAGGAACCAGAGCATATTCTTAAGGCGGATCTGTTCGTAAAGCAGAATTCAGTTTTTCATTTAGCTTGCAAATGACCTCCGATAACGGCACATCACGAACTATGTCTCATTTGAAAATGCTCGTGAAAGCAAAATAAACAAGCATCAAGATAAGTCAATAAAACAAAACATCAATGAAAATATAGGAAAAACTGAAACAAATAATGAGGTCATGGAACAACTCAAGGTAGAGAAGACGGTTCTGAAAGAAATAAAAAGCAGAGATATAAAATACCTTCGTCGTGTCATGAGACATAATAGTCTGCTGAAGGTTATATTGCAGGGAAGAGTGGAGGGCATGAGAGCCAGATGGCGATGGACAGACAACATCAAAATGTGGTGGGGAGACGATTTGACTGAGTGTACCAACCTGGCACCGGACATAGACAGAATGAGATTCGTTACCGCCGCCAACCTCCACTGAGGAGACGGCACTTGATGATGGTGATGATAAATAAAAATAAATAAAAGACGACTGTACAAAATTATGGTGGTTTAAGTATCTTGTATAAAACAGTATCTTGTATAAAACAGTATCTTGTATAAAACAGTATCTACGGCATAGAAAAATGGAGTGAATGTCCATTTATTTATTTTTGGTGAAGTGGGAATGCGTCTCAAATAATGAATGCAATGGTAGTTAAGCGCATTGAAATCTGCCTGTTTTCTGGGAGCCTGTCACTGTCACAGGTTAGTTTAGCTTGTTGTACTGAATTAATTTGGTCATTAAATGTGAATAGTTCATACTTTTCATTTCAGCTTATGACTTCTTTTAGCTTTTTTCATTTCAATGCAAGTGCCATCTCCGGATGCGAAGGTTGGTTGCCATAGACCTCGAAAATCCTCTGTCTCTTGTCTTGACGGTGCACTCTGCCAGACTGACATTAGTCAGTCTGTCCATGTTACTCTCCCACTTATATCTCCACCAGTCTGTCCATGTTACTCTCCCACTTATATCTCCACCAGTCTGTCCATGTTACTCTCCCACTTATATCTCTGCCCGTCTGTCCATGTTACTCTCCCACTTTTATCTCCACCCGTCTTGACGGCACACTCTGCCTAGCTGACATTGGTCCATGTTTCGATGTTACTCATGCTTGGAAAATATTAATATAGTGAACTCACGTTCGTATGCAAGGTGTATGGTTATAATTGACGATGTACGTATGTACGAGTGTTCGTAAAGCGAGTAATTGTATAACAGGACACTACTGTAGTTGAAAATCACGAACTGAAGCTCTTTGCAGACAATTTTAACTTTGCGCCACTCTAGCCGCCCATTATTCGTGATGTCTGTTTGAATTCAGGAATGAGAAAACATTTCCTGCGAAGTAACGGAACAGTTCCGGAATGTCATGACAATATAATAGAGAGAAATGGGCGCCAAGATTTGCAAACTGGCCAGAATGACAAATGAAGACCGTCGTTTCGAAATTTTGAAATCGATTTGAAAGCGAACACCCATCACTTATTATCTTTGACCTTAAAAGCTGTATGCCACTAATATCTAGTGTAAGTCATCTTCAAATGAAGAGGTCAAAGATGCAGCTGTGAACGCGCTGACAGCAGTCAGCGGCTTATAGTTGGCTGCTTGCATCAGGGTCCATGACCCATTGCTGATCAATACCTAATTTCGCCTCCAAGTCAAGAGTTCTGCGATTGCTTTGGTATCCATGAACCTTGTGAATGTTTTATTGCCATAACGAAGAATTATGATTATATTTGCCCTGGTCGGTCCCTTAGCCATTATCAGTATGCGTACAACCTCTGTAATCCATGGATTGCTAATCTATAGATTGATGTGTCCTCATTTAAGAGATGACCATTCGTTGATTTTAGTACAGCACCTCACCCCCCACCGCATCCTTGCCTACATATAACGTTTCCATATTGAGTGCTTAAAAAGCCCGGATGTCATCTCCCATAAAAGAATAAAGCCTGGACAAAAATATGTAGATGATGGAAAGTCTAATGAAATATTTTAAAAATATTTGGAAATACACACACACACACAAATCTTATAAAGTAAATAGATCTGCAGAGATTGAATTTGAAAAAAAAAAATTGCTGAAAATTTAGAAACATTTTTGTTTCCTATGTAAGACATAAACAGAGAACAAAAGACACCGTAGGCCAAGATAGTACGGGAAATATAATAAGAGAAAATTGTGAAGCTGCAAATCTGCATAATCGTTACTTCAGCCCAGTCTTCACTATAGAAGACTGCTCCCAGAGATCTTAGATATCTTCCAAAGGGACATATACACAGAGGGATTACACTCAATCTACATTACTGAGCAAATGGTTGAAACAAAATTGGACTGGTTGAGAGCGGATAAAAGTCCTGGTTATGATGGTATTCATTCAAAATTGCTATTTGATCTCAGATACTTGCTGGCAAAAAAATTGTCCAGATTTGATTCTCTAACTTTTGAGAAGGGGATTATTCCAAGGGATTGGAAAGATGCAGGTGTGATCCGCTTGTTCAAAAAGGGCAAGAAATCAGATCCAGGCAATTACAGATCAGTTAGTTTGACAAGCATATAATTTTAGAGTCCATTATTAAGGACAACATAGTACTGCACTTGGACAAGGATAATATAGTACTGCACTTGGACAAGGACAACATAGTACTGCACTTGGACAAGGACAACATAGTACTGCACTTGGACAAGTTTAATTTAATCAGAAATAGTCAATATGGGTTTACTAAGGGAAGATCGTGTTTAACCAATCTATTAGAATTCATTGAAGAGGTTACCAAAATGTTCGATGTTGGAGAGCCAGTAGATGTTATTTATCTGGGTTTTGCAAAGGCCTTTGATAAAGTACCTTATCAAAGATTGTTTCGGAAATTGAAATCACATAGATGGAGGAGTTGCCAATTGGACAGAAAATTGTTTAACAGGCAGAAGGCAGAGAGTAAGCACAAATAAGGTGTACTCTGTCTGGTGTCGTGTTATAAGTGGAGTGCCTCGGGGATTGGTATTGGAACGAATTTTGTTCTTGATATATATAAATGATTTGGATAATGATATCGTATCCATGATTGCAAAATTTGCGGATGACACAAAATTATGCAGCAGGGTCTCTTCTCCGGCAGAGGTGGATCTTTTGAGATCAGATTTAGCTACTATTCATAAATGTTCTGCGAGCTGGCAGATGGAGTTTAACGTAGACAATGTACAGTCATTTACGTGGGAAGATTAAACATGAAACATAATTACATGATGGAAGTGAACAATATTAGAAAAATAGAATAGGAAAGGACCTAGGTGTTAAAATAGATCATACGTGTAAGGTGAGAGAGCAAGTTAAGGTAGCAGTAAAAAAGCCAAATGCAATGTTAGGTATGATAAAAAGAAATCTTAAACATAGGAGCAAGGACGTGATTGTCAAACTGTATAAAGCATTAGTTAGACCTAGATTGGAGTACTGTGTACATGTGTGGAGTTCTTGTCGAAGAGGGGATATAAACATGCTGGAAAGAATATAAAAAAGAGCGACAAAGCTGATAGTGGGATTCCAGAATGACAGTTATGAGGAAAGACTCAGAAAAACCGGAAACAATTCGAGGTGACATAATTCAGGTTTATAAGATGATCAGAGGAATGGATAAATTAGAATATAACACATTCTCTTCCTAATACAGCTACCCACAAGAACATGAGGACACAGTTACAAATTAACTGAAGAGAGGTCCAGATTAGATATCAGATAATATTGTTTTAGTCAGAGAGTGTTGAATACTTAGAATACATTGCCACGGGAGGAAGTGGAGGCAGAAACAGTTAATGCATTTAAGAATAAATTGGATGCGCATAGCTTTTAGAGCAAGGTAATGTAAATGAAACTGTTTGTATACAGACTCTGCAGAGTCTTCTAAACCAGTATAAGGGATCAAGATGCTAAGCAGCGCATGAGCTGCAGTGGTCAGCGACCCATAGCTGACTGCTAGCGTCAGGGCCAGCGAAACAGAGCTGCCAAGAGCTTTCTACACCTCCACGCGGTGATCCTGGATAACAGGCTGCAGCAGGGCAGACTGGCTAAGGAGAAGGGATCGAAGAGGGAATGCTAACCCGGTACTCAACAAATTCTTGCTGAAGTCGGATGTGTTGGACCGAAAGGTGCAAATATCGCAGTCAAACTGTAAACTACGACACAACGTATTCCGTTCTCTGGACTACATTCTGCTACTTAAGCCCTTTTAGGACTTGGTAGCGGGAGATTGAGAACGAACGAAGCCAAGCCAAACCAAGCCAAGCCAAGCCAGTATAAAGACATTAAGTTAAGCTAAAAAGAATCAAGATCTACTTACGCAATTCTCAGAGTAAAAATAGATTATCCGCAGTATCACTGATATCTATTGAAAAGACAAACTTGTAAAGAAAACCTTCGTTATACGACGATGTCATTGATTTATTTGCTCAGAAAATCCGAAGTATAGAACTTACATACAAGAAGTAGGATGTGGCTAACATTGTTAGTTCTAGACTGTGTTGTACAAGTTTCTCAATCTGTCTTAGCTTTCTAAAACTGGACTACATTCGTGATGGAACTGCTAAAATTGAAACCCCCGAGGTAGAAAAAACCAAACAGAACAAATGCTATCAAGTCCATTTGTTTAAATGTCTGCTACACTATTGCTAGCTCTGACAATATCAGATGAGATATTTTGGTATTCTTGATGAGTCAGCTCAATGGAACAAGATGTGCTTCCCCGACCTCCATTGAGGTAAATGAAATCCATAACAATAATTACTTTTGTTAAAACAATTGTTATTTTGAATTATGAGACAAATATTATTGATACATTTGTAACATGTGTGTTTAGAATGTGTGTTACCTAGATATAAGTAACAACAAACAACGGCAAGGTAGAATGTTGTGTTCCATAAGATTGCTTACAGTTTTGAGAAGGTCACTCCACTGATACAAACACATGACATTGGCAGGACTGTTGACGCCAGCTGCAGCACGACCAGCACAATAGATCCTCACAGACCCATCACATTAGACTCACAAAAACCCATGACATTATACCCACACAAACTCATGACATTTGTAGGTCAGTTTTTCAGCTATTCTCACTGGCTCTGGTCGTCACGTTTCGTGCCCCAGATTAAGGGATCAGTCCACAGTGATCACATAAATAAAGCTACAACGATTATAGAAGTATTTAAAAAATATTTTAATAAACGTTTTATTAAAATAAGGTAATATTATTTGAGAAAAAACACAACAGACGACCGAAAATCCGGACACCTTTAATATGGAACGCCCGAGAATCCGGACTTTTTAAAACAGCATTATCATCATGACCATCATCATCATCAACAATATCCCCACCCGCATCATCATCTCATATGTCCATTTGTGTCGCCGGAAACCGCAAGATTGTGCAATGTTCTTCCATGTGCCATGTGCCATGTGTGTGGACGTTAGCAATTGTCAATCTGTCCGTTTGTAGTATTTATTTTCACACACTCAATCCATTTTGTTGTCTTCCTGTCGCGCAAAAGTATGGTGTATGGTGTTGTTGACTCGTGCGGATTATTGGTTTTGATGTATTCTTTTCATTTGTCATAGTCATTTCATTTTTGACATTGATATAAGAGAGTTGGTCTGGGTCCATGTCTGACACTGATAACAGAGAGTTGGTCTGGGTCCATGTCTGACACTGATAACAGAGAGTTGGTCTGTGTCCATGTCTGACACTGATAACAGAGAGTTGGTCAGGGTCCATGTTTGACACTGATAACAGAGAGTTGGTCTGGGTCCGTGCCTGACACTGATAACAGAGAGTTGGTCTGGGTCCATGTCTGACACTGATAACAGAAAGTTAGTCTGGGTCCATGTCTGACACTGATAACAGAGAGTTGGTCAGGGTCCATGTCTGACACTGATAACAGAGAGTTGGCCAGGGTTCATGTCTGACACTGATAACAGAGAGTTGGTCAGGGTCCATGTCTGACACTGATAATATACAGTTGGTCAGGGTTCATGTCTGACACTGATAATATACAGTTGGTCAGGGCTCATGTCTGACACTGATAATATAGAGTTGGCCAGGGTCCATGTCTGACACTGATAACAGAGAGTTGGTCTGGGTCCGTGCCTGACACTGATAACAGAGAGTTGGTCTGGGTCCGTGCCTGACACTGATAACAGAGAGTTGGTCAGGGTCCATGTCTGACACTGATAACAGAGAGTTGGCCAGGGTCCTCGTCTCACACTGGTGTCCGAGTGTTGGTAGGGATATACTGTTGATTATTTGCCAATTGTTTATACAATGGAATGCTTGTATGTCTTAATTGTTGTCGATCAGAGCTGCTCGTGCTGAGCTGAGGACAACGTTTCTTTGATAGCGGTACAGGTGCTCTTCTCACGTCCCGAAGCTTACTTAAGCTGACCGAGGTCCTCCTGGCTGTAGTACATTGCGAGGTTGCTCATTAAGCTCTCTAAGTGGAGGACAGTGTAACTTCGATGGCCAGACTGCAGCGAGATGTCCTGGAGCACTACCCAGGACCTGAGGTAAGGACTTGATCATACATTTCCACTGACCCTGATTTCCTCGCTCCCAGATGTTGAAGTATTGGGGACAGATGACGTGTCACCACAAATTGCCATTTAAGTTGTTGCTTCTGTCTCCCTGGTCACAGTGCTGCCTGATATGAACGTTACTGCCCAGATATCTGAATTCTAGAGCTTGAAGACGTTCTGTGTCCTCCATTATGGAGTGGTTTTGTCCGGTTGTCGTCTCTAGCTGTCCTGACCTCCATTATGGAGTGGTTGTGTCCGGTTGTCGTCTCTAGCTGTCCTCACCTCCATTATGGAGTGGTGTTGTCCGGTGTTCGTCTCTAGCTGTCCTGACCTCCATTATGGAGTGGTGTTGTCCGGTTGTCGTCTCTAGCTGTCCTGACCTCCATTGTTTCTGTGTTTATTTCCTTGCTATACATTTGCCTAGTTCATGCATTCCTGTACTACAACACAGACTATGAATGTATCATATTAACAATTCATCGTTAGCATCATCATCATGTCCAGCATCCCCACTACAATCTTTCAGCTCTCAATGGAGCACATGTCTTCAACAAATAATACAGATCATTTCACTACAGATATCTTCATGTCCTTGCCCGATTGTTACTTGGTCCGAAAGAGGATCAAATAACGGTAACAGTGTAACCTACCAGGCTTGTGGTAAAAGGCAGCTGCTGAGGGTTGAGCATGGCACTGGCTACTGCATCCAATGGAAACTGAAGCTACAAAACATGTGAATAGATATGGGCAGGTCAACATTTGATGACGTAGCATGAAATCTTTGAAGACCTATACTCCACAGGGAGCTGACAGAGTGAAATCTTTGAAGACATATACTCCACAGGGAGCTGACAGAGTGAAATCTTTGAAGACCTATAATCCACAGGGAGCTGACTGCGTGGAATCTTTGAAGACCTATACTCCACAGGGAGCTGACAGCGTGGAATCTTTGAATACCTGTACTCCACAGGGAGCTGACAGCGTGGAATCTTTGAAGACCTATACTCCACAGGGAGCTGACAGCGTGGAATCTTTGAATACCTATACTCCACAGGGAGCTGACAGCGTGGAATCTTTGAAGACATATACTCCACAGGGAGCTGACAGCGTGGAATCTTTGAAGACCTATACTCCACAGGGAGCTGACAGCGTGGAATCTTTGAAGACCTATACTCCACAGGGAGCTGATAGCGTGGAATCTTTGAAGACCTATACTCCACAGGGAGCTGACAGCGTGGAATCTTTGAAGACCTATACTCCACAGGGAGCTGACAGCGTGGAATCTTTGAAGACCTATACTCCACAGGTAGCTGACAGCGTGGAATCTTTGAAGACCTATACTCCACAGGGAGCTGACAGCGTGGAATCTTTGAAGACCTATACTCCACAGGGAGCTGACAGCGTGGAATCTTTGAAGACCTATACTCCACAGGGAGCTGACAGCGTGGCATCTTTGAAGACCTATACTCCACAGGGAGCTGACAGCGTGGAATCTTTGAAGACCTATACTCCACAGGGAGCTGACAGCGTGGAATCTTTGAAGACCTATACTCCACAGGGAGCTGACAGCGTGGAATCTTTGAAGACCTATACTCCACAGGGAGCTGACAGCGTGGAATCTTTGAAGACCTATACTCCACAGGGAGCTGACAAGAAACTAAAAATGATGACGGTCTCATGTCTTTTTAGTGCATGTTAGATGAATTTTGTGACTTTTACATTATGCTAAAATAAGTCCCAAGTCAAACGCTCCTAAACGTGGCCTCTCACGATATGCTACACAGGTTTCAGTGGTGCTACGGCCTGCCCCTCTTCCAGGCCTCAATAACACACGAGCCACACACAGTTGCCCTCAATGGGTTCTGACAAAATAACTTGATGTTCTGAACTTGGCTGAGAACTTGACTCTTCTGTCCTGTAACCAGATAACTTGGCTTTTCTGTCCCATAACCAGATAACTTGGATCCCAATAAACATAACCAGATAACTTGGATCCCAATAAACATAACCAGATAACTTGGATCCCAATAAACATAACCAGATAACTTTACTCCTCATAACCATAAGCCGAAAGAAAACACAGAAAATGTCTACGTTTTCACCCACCAAATCTGGGTAAAAGATTAATCAAGTCTGCACACTGTGTGGTGACTATAGGAATAGACGACATTTATTCCTCAGCCCAACAGATGCCCCTAGTGTACCCCATTAATAGGAACAAACACTATAATGATTGGTTAAACAAATAAAAAACCTTGCATTATATTGGAAAACAAAACAATGAATAAATACATAATCCAGCAGCCAGGTTAAAAGCTAGTCGTATTTTAGACACTGGATGAAGTGCTGGAGACGCTATTGTACTAGGGCACATCTTTTTATGAGAAAGGGTTGACCAGTTCTATTTCTCGCCGCCTTTTCTTCCCTAGCAGTGAGGCAGGTACCCATTTTCAGCTGGGTTGACTGGATAACCGAGATTGACTCCGGTTCTTTGCCACGAGAAACCAGCGCTTCACTTCTCTGCCACTCAGACTCCCGACCTAAAGTTTATTTTTATTGAATCCTATTGCTGGGGTAGTCGAGGTTTTTGTTAGGTTGAGGACTAAAAGCCGCTTCGTCACTGCTGTCGCCTCGTCGTGTGCTGGTTATGTTTATCCCCCGCCCGCCCCTCCCCCACCCCCAACAGAAAAAAACAACAAAAGCCTTACCGGGGATTCGATCTGCCACCCTCCTTGTCAGAGTGCAGGCATCGACTCTAAACAGTACAGACGGCAAAGCACCATATTTATCAAATAACAGCAGATATTAGTATAATATTAGCCGACCCCCACCAACACCAGTCTGTCCTCACTTTGCACGTTTTCTTTATCTAGCTTTCTTCTCTACATTTGTTTTGATCAGCCCCTACTTCTCTGGCCCTGCTGATTCCAGAACAGAGACTGCCTTTTAATGCAGCCTGTCATCTGGTCTCCTTATTGACGCCACATCCTTTTCCAGCGTCTTATCTTCATGTGCCATTATCATATGTCTAGTTCTTTCCAACATTAGACATCACATCGCACCATGTCAATCTCTATATTTTGGACAGCCAGTTTCCTTCCTCTTAGCTGCTCTTTTTGTTTTTATAAGTGTTTTAGTGCCACAAAGTTGAAATGACTTTACATTGAAATTTTTTTGTTTGCTTTAAACTTAATTTCCATTCTGGCGATAAAATGACAGACTTTCATTGATTAACTCGCTCTCAGTAGATATGAAATGTGTGGTCCAATGGGAATGCGAAGATTGGGGTTGTACAGTAAAGTGATAGTATTCGGGATAACAATTACGTTGTCTTTGCCGATAGATCGGGGCTGCATGGTGAGCAATCAGAAGGCAGATTCTCTACTAGAAGGAGAGGCTGGGTCGTTGCCGAGTTGAGCGGGGAATACATGACAACAACCTCCGGTATGAGGATGGAGATAAAGGCGATTATTTCAGGTCTGAAGTGGATATCTGAGATTCTTTAACGAGATCTCTGCTTATGATCTCTGACATCTGGTTCTGGCTAGGGAAGGTGCACAACAGATGGTTTAAAATATACATGGAAATTAGAGGCCACAAAACCTAGGAGGGATATGTTTGAATCCACTGTCCAACCTAGGAGGGATATGTTTGAATCCACTATCCAACCTAGCAGGGATATGTTTGAATCCACTGTCCAACCTAGCAGGGATATGTTTGAATCCACTGTCCATGTCACGCTAAGGTTAAGAACGATGAATGTTCTGTTATTTGAAATTCAAAAGCACGTACAGAAAGGGGGTGTGGGTGGTGGGGGAAGGGGGGGGGCGGGGAGGGGGGAGGGGACCAGATATAGACAGGAACGGAATCTCACGCTGTAATCCATAGATTGTCGATCCACAGGTGGATGGAGTTGGCATTAAATGTAGATCAATAAAAAAATGGCGCTTGAGAAGAAGGAACACAATCTATTTGCTGAAGGAAATACCAATATTGATATTCCTTGACTGAGAGAAAAAGAGTCCATTTCAGTGTATCTGGAGGGCAGTGATGTCTATTCTGCATAAAATAACATAGCACATCACAACATTACATAACGCAACTCAATCTAACAAGAAATAGTATAGCATAACACAACATAACATAACATACACATGTGCCATCCTAGTTTCATGGAAGGCTCTGTTTATGACAGAGACGTGAAATGGCCACTGCCACACTGAGATCATCTCGTAAAAGACGAGAAGCACACATTTAAACTCTTGTATATACCACCTGACGTCATTCACATAGACCGCCAGTCTGCTGAGTATGAAGTGGCCTTCCGGGTTGGAAAGAAAGTTCTAGAAAAAATATCCCGTATATGATACAGGAATACAATATGGAATAACTCGTTATTTCGTGGAAGGAAGAAGAAGAAAAACAAAAGTGGCATTTCATTATTGGTTCAAATAATTGAACTAAATCGAGGCTCTCTTCTTCCCTAGATTCTGCCACTGTAGAAAGGAAGCGCTGTCCTCGGTAGAGCTTGGGCAATCTTCTTTTGCTGCTGTCGTTTGCATCGGAAGTAAGTGTGCTATTTTCCCAGGTGCACGTGTCACAGAATACCTGGGGTTGCTCCTGGATCGGAGGTTGTAGCATGAACAAGAACACACTGAAATTAAGTCATTATATTCAGGCGTTTCCTGTGCGTTGAGAACCACACTTCCGTTGGCCGTGATGACGTCACCATCTAACCGCACAGCGCCTCTAGCGGCAGCTGCTGCCTCCCTTTCCTCTCGTTTCTCGTCTACTGTGTTCATAGTGAGAAAGCGAAGAATGAGTAGGTTCATAGCTGCAGAAATAACCGTCAACCCGAAAAGAATGAAGATGAGACAAAATGTGAAATATTGTGGCTTCTCACTAAGCATGTTATCTTTCTGTAAAGCAACAAAATCACCGAATCCAATGGTGGTTAGAGTCACAAAACAGTAGTAGAACGCGTCAATATACGGCCAGCCTTCAAAGTGCGAGAAGATGGCGGCACCAGAGGCAAGCACCAGCGTGGATAAGTTGAGAGTGATAAAAATAAGGTTTGTCTCTGAGACTTCAGTGCTCTTCAACTTTAAACATTTTCGAATATTTTTGACGAGAAATGTGACGATTGTATTGAGTCTCTCTCCCACGCTCTGAAACATGACAATGCACAGAGGAATGCCGGATAGAGAGTAGAACATGCAGAAGATCTTCCCTCCCACTGTTTGCGGTGTGCTGTGACCGTAACCTGGCAAGAAGAAAACAAACAAGAAAACTCAATTATTTCTTTAAACAAAGAAACACAAATCTTATTTACTTCCAATTGTTTAGAGCCAGAGGACTGGCGTCAGTTAGATGGTACACACTGACCAAGACCTCCACTTCATGTCCGCTCTGTGCATCTGAAACCAGTAGCAGCGCAAGCAACGAGTTAGCGGACCTACACTGTGTTCTCCAAAGTGGTAGTCTGCTGAGAAGCATTGCACTGTACTACAGCTAGCGGGATCCAGATTTACCTTCTTCAGGAGGCATCGCGATGCTTACAGAGATATTGCCAACCTGCTACTAGATAATAAACGCCCAGACTGAACAGCGACAGTACGCGTTTTTTTCGAAAATAGCTTCCTTATTTAATTGGCTCCATGTGAAGCACAGAGTGGCAACTATTGACGCAAGATCTGTGATGAGATATATTGTATTACATGAATACTTCACTATATACATGCACATAGTTGAATATTCATAGAATATATACGTTAACAATTGAATATGCATAACTTTGTGTGTGTGTGTGTATATATATATATATATATAAATATATGTATAATATATAACATAAACGTTGTTTATATGAATTTGCGTGAGGTTGGCGGGTTTCCGAGAGGCACATGGGGTGTTCGATATTCTTCTAAACGTGGAAGGACTGAGGATTAGGTGGGGTTGGGTAGGGTGGAGGGAGGAAAGGGGGGAGAGGAGGAGCGATTGGTGGTTTGGAAGAGATAGGGGAGTTGAGGGTCGAACAGGCCACCGGTTTCAAGGCAGGGTGACAAAACACTCAGAGATTCCATAGAGCTTTCACCTGAGATGATTCTCTTCTGTTTCAGAGAGTTGATTTGTGTTATGAGACATTGATGTGTTCAGATTTGTGTTATGAGACATTGATGTGTTCAGCTTTGTATTATGAGACATTGATGTGTTCAGATTTGTGTTATGAGACATTGATGTGTTCAGATTTGTGTTATGAGACATTGATGTGTTTAGATTTGTGTTATGAGACATTGATGTTTTCAGATTTGCTGAATTATTTATGGCTGGAAACTTCTACACAATGGGGGAGTCAGCCCAATGCCCAGCCTAATGGTTATACTCTTACTTGGTCTTTTTCTTCCTCTGCTTTTTCTTCATTTTCTTCTTCTTGTTCTTTTTCTTCATTTTCTTCTTCTTGTTCTTTTTCTTATTTTTTTTCCATATCTGCGCTTTCCAGGAAGTTAAGGCACTCGCCTCTCAGTGATGAACGGAAACAGTGGGCGATCGAATCCTGCAAGTTTCAAGCGACCCCTGGTCTCAGGGGAGGTGAGACCAGAATGCCTGCATCCCGAGTTACCTCCAGTTGTCTCGACTAATAATCTTGCCACTGATCCAAGGTAACTCGGGACAAGAGAATGAGATTGATGACCAGCGCATTTACTCCCTCACTATAATCCAAATACAGCACACATCACAATATTAAGACAAAACCTTCTGATGTTTTAGCCATCATAACTATTTGTGTGCGTGTGTGTGCGTGCGTGCGTCTGTGTTTGTCTGTCTGTGCGTGCGTGCATGCGTGCATGTATGTATCTATGCATGTATGCGTGTCTACGTGTCTGTGCGTGCGTGTGTATGTATGTATGGATGTATGTATGTATGTATGTATGTATGGATGTATGTATGTATGTATGTATGTATGTATGTATGTATGTATGTATGTATGTATGTATGTATGTATGTATGTATGTATGTATGTATGTATGTGTGTGTGTGTGTGTGCATGTGTGTGCATGTGTGTATATGTATGTGTATATATATGTGTGTGTGTGGGTATGTATGTATGTATGCATGTATGCATGTATGTATGTATGTATGTATGTATGTATGTATGTTTGCATGTATGTATGTATGTATGCATGTATGTATGTATGTATGTATGTTTATGTAGCGATGACTAAAGAAACATGTGGATTTATACCGTATATTTAGTAGATGAACAATCATCATCATGTTTTGTAAATGGATGTCGATAATGGTAACGATAACTATAAAGGGTAAAGACTTACTTTCCGAACATTATTCACATGAAGATAATTGGTCTCCACTATGCGACTGAGAAGCACTTAGCAACCAAGGAAGGCCAGACAGAATTGAGATCCATGCACTCACGATAATAGCAGGAACATCCGTAGGACCACCACGTGAAGCTCTAGGGGTAGCACTGGGCGTAATGCCCCTGGAGCTCCCAGGGAAGGAACTAAGTGGACGAAAATAGCCAGGGACAATACTAGCCCGCTCCTTTCAATCCGTGGACACATCTGAGATAGGCGGGGAACAATGGAGCCAGGCCGATTACCAATGGAGGGATGTAGTGATGAGGGGGGAGGGGGGAGGGAGGGGGGGGAGGGAGGAGACAATGGAGTCAAGTCGATGACCAAAATGAGGGAAAACAATCAAAGAATAATGTAATGCAAATACACAATCAGAACTTAAAATATACCTAATCAGAATTTAAAACATACACAATCAGAACTTAAAATATACCTAATCAGAACTAAACATATACACAATCAGAACTTAAAACATACACAATCAGAACTTAAAACATACACAATCAGAACTTAAAACATACACAATCAGAACTTAAAACATACACAATCAGAACTTAAAACATACACAATCAGAATTTAAAACATACACAATCAGAACTTAACACATACACAATCAGAATTTAAAACATACACAATCAGAACTTAAAACATATACAATCAGAATTTAAAACATACACAATCAGAACTTAAAACATATACAATCAGAATTTAAAACATACACAATCAGAACTTAAAACATACACAATCAGAACTTAAAACATACACAATCAAAACTTAAAACATACACAATAACACGCAACATAAACCAGAAAGTCCCTCCTGGAGATTATTGCTCAAAATACATGAGAGCGTATCAATCTGCCTAGAACCATGGATCCATATCACTCTAGCTAGAAAGGTGGGAACTTATCACTCTTGGTACAGACACGGGAGTTTATCACTCTTGGTACAGACATGGGAGCTTATCACTCTTGGTATAGGCATGGGAGCTTATCACTCTTGGTACAGACATTGGAGCTTATCACTCTTGGTACAGGCATGGGAGCTTATCAATCTTGGTACAGACATGGGAGCTTATCACTCTTGGTACAGACATGGGAGCTTATCACTCTTGGTACAGACATGGGAGCTTATCACTCTTGGTACAGACATGGGAGCTTATCACTCTTGGTACAGGCATGGGAGCTTATCAATCTTGGTACAAACATGAGAGCTTATCACTCTTGGTACAGACATGGGAGCTTATCACTCTTGGTACAGACATGGGAGCCTATCACTCTTGATACAGACATTGGAGTTTATCACTCTTGGTACATACATGGGAGTGTATCACTCTTGGTACAGACATGGGAGCCTATCACTCTTGATACAGACATGGGAGTGTATCACTCTTGGTACAGACATGGGAGCCTATCACTCTTGATACAGACATGGGAGTGTATCACTCTTGGTACATACATGGGAGTTTATCACTCTTGGTACAGACATGGGAGCCTATCACTTTTGATACAGACATGGGAGTTCATCACTCTTGGTACAGGAATGTGAGCTTATCACTCTTGGTACAGACATGGGAGCCTATCACTCTTGATACAGACATGGGAGTTTATCACTCTTGGTACAGACATGGGAGTTTATCACTCTTGGTTCAGACATGAGAGCCTATCACTCTTGATACAGACATGGGAGTTTATCACTCTTGGTACAGACATGGGAGTTTATCACTCTTGGTTCAGACATGAGAGCCTATCACTCTTGATACAGACATGGGAGCCTATCACTCTTGGTACAGACATGGGAGTTTATCACTCTTGGTACAGACATGGGAGCCTATCACTTTTGATACAGATATGGGAGTTTATCACTCTTGGTACAGACATGGGAGTTTATCACTCTTGGTACAGACATGAGAGCCTATCACTCTTGGTACAGACATGGGAGCCTATCACTCTTGGTACAGACATGGGAGCCTATCACTCTTGGTACAGACATGGGAGCCTATCACTCTTGGTACAGACATGGGAGCATATCACTCTTGGTACAGACATGGGAGCCTATAACTCTTGGTACAGACATGGGAGCCTATCACTCTTGGTACAGACATGGGAGCCTATCACTCTTGGTACAGACATGGGAGCCTATCACTCTTGGTACAGACATGGGAGTTTATCACTCTTGGTACAGACATGGGAGTTTATCACTCTAGGTATTAGTTGCCCATGGAAGCTGAGATGGCGACAGCGTCAGACATGTGTTTTCAACCGTGACCTTACAAGACTGCGTACGGACAGCGAATGGACTTTGACCGCCATGCAGTTAGTCCTCTTTTCTGTAGCTACAGCGATGAGTTTCGTCACGTCGAAATGAGCACCGTCGCAGCGCAAGGATGCTCGACAACCGATCTCTGCTGATGATTTCTGAGTTGGACAGTCTTTCCTGTTAGCTGATTCCGAGTAGCCTGCCAAGGTAGGTCCTGCGGAGAGCGTTGGATTTCCTCACGTGTTTCCTTAAACGGTTTAATATTAATGTATTCATCTTTGTATTTAACTTTATATTCATCTTTGTATTCACCTTTGTATTCAACTTTGTATTCATCTTTGTATTCATCTTTGTATTCATGGCCAGGGAGGTAGAAATCAACAGTCTGATACCCGCAGTGTTGAGTCTACTGAGAAATTCAACTTTTCACTGCAGCGAGAATGACCCAGATCCACCTTCATCAGCACACCCCGGGGTGTAACAGGAGTCCCTGTATACCCAACACAAGAGACCTTTTGTCAAGGGTGAACAACTCAGCTTTGGAGAAATCCATTATTATTCTTGTGTCCCCTGTTATTTGAACTCCTGATCCACACGCACGTCACTGTATGTCATTGATGTTAAACACACTCTGAGTTCTCCACGAGAGAAATGACAGACTCTGCGCTAATTAATCTTTCTCGTTCAGAATGTGCTTACTGTAAAAAATAAAATTATTATTGTTGTCTTCCTTGGCACAAAATCGTTGTGAAGAAGTTGAGAAGTGAGCAAGCTATTGACAGGTTTCCTTATTGAGACGGAAGGAGGAGATGAAAGTATAGAGTCAAGAGAGACAGAATCAGCCAGACGGGGCGGAGTGCACTGTTATAGAAATAATTGGACAAAAATACAATAGCGTAGAGTTGGGAGACAATAGCTGTTGGTGGCATAGCTCACAAACCAAACTAGCTCCCCTGCCGGCTGCTTTGTGGACTAACTGATCACAGAAAAGACGCCCCTCCCTCCCCCCCCCCCTCCACTCCCCGCTGCATTGTGGACTAACTGATCACATAAAAGACGCCCCTCCCTCCCCCCCCTCCACTCCCCGCTGCATTGTGGACTAAATGCTCACAGAACACAGAAAAGACCCCCCCTCCCTCCCTCCACTCCCCGCTGCCTTGTGGACTAACTGATCACAGAAAAGACCCCCCCCCCTCCCCCCAACCTCATTCCCCTCCCCGCTGCCTTGTGGACTAACTGATCACAGAAACGACCCCCCCTCCTTCCCCTCCCCGCTGCCTTGTGGACTAATTCATCACAGAAAAGACCCCCCCCCCTCCCTCCCTCCCCTCCTCGCTGCCTTGTGGACTAATTGATCACAGAAAAGACACCCCACCTCTCTCCCCTCCTCGCTGCCTTGTGGACTAACTGATCACAGAAAAGACCACCCCCCCCTCCTCGCTGCCTTGTGGACTAACTGATCACAGAAAAGACCAACCCCCCCCCCCTCCTCGCTGCCTTGTGGACTAACTGCTCACAGAAAAAAAAACCTCCCTCCCCGCTGCCTTGTGGACTAACTGTTCATGGGAAAGGATACAGTTGCAGTTTTTTCTAATTGTGCAATGGAAAGGCTTCAGAAGTAATTCCTGAATAAAAAAAACAGGCACCCTGTGCTATCTCCAGTCGTCTCGATATTGTCATGCCAATGGACCAAGGTAGCTCGGGACGAGAGAGTGAAGTTAACGCCAGCGCAAATTTTACCAATTAAAGTCAAAAACGTCAGGTCTATAACGATCTCAATGAGCAACTATAATAATAATAATAATTATTATTATTAGAGAAGGGCGGGCGATGACAAAAGAAACCAACGACAACCTTCATCTCCTAAAGAAACTAGGACCCAATGCATTGACATTTCTTACCCTTCATCCCTAAAGCAGTGTATGTCATGGGTCTGCTCTTACTTCTATCAGCCGCCATAAGCCGACAGTTATTGACAACCTACACATCTACCTAGAGTGCAGTTATTTCGGTTCCGTGTAACAATTAAAAACGCAAATTGATGAAATACTTCGTCCTATTGCTATTTCGGTGTATTAAAAAAATCATGTCAACAAATAGTTATGAAATACAGGGAGTTGTTATTTTAATGGCATTTAATCACAAATTATGTGAACAATTAATTACAAGCAAGAGTATTTTGTAGCTGAAGTTGTTTACCTTAAAAACAATCTAAAATAAGGTTGCAATATTTAATTTCAGATTAAATATGCGAATATGTTTTAATCAACATACAGATAAAGAAATAATACAAATTAAATTACAAAGGTTTGTCCGTTGCCAGCGGCGCCATCTGCTCCATGCATTTGTCTTGTAACTGTTGTAGGGGAAACATCGTTTCAGTTAAGGAGATTACCCCGTTCTCAACCCATATGGGGATTATGAACCCACATTGAGACTATCAACCCACATTGAAACTCTGAACCCACATTGAAACTCTGAACCCACAGACTCTGACCCCACATTGAAACTCTGAACCCACATTGAAACTTTGAACCCACAGACTCTGAATCCACAATGAGACTCCGAACCCACTTTGAAACTCTGAACCCACATTGAGACTTTGAACCCACATTGAGACTTTGAACCCACGTTGAAACTCTTAAACTACATTGAGACTTTGAACCCACATTGAGACTCTAAACCTACATTGAAACTCTGAACCCACTTTGAAACTCTGAACCCACATTGAGACTTTGAACCCACATTGAGACTTTGAACCCACATTGAGACTTTGAACCCACGTTGAAACTCTGAACCCACATTGAGACTCTGAACCCACATTGAGACTTTGAACCCACGCTGAAACTCTTAACCCACATTGAGATTCTGAACCCACATTGAGACTCTGAACCCACATTGAGACTCTGAACCCACATTGAGACTTTGAACCCACGCTGAAACTCTTAATCCACATTGAGACTTTGAACCCACGCTGAAACTCTTAACCCACATTGAGACTCTGAATCCACATTTAGACTCTGAACCCACATTGAGAGTCTAAACCTACATTGAGACTCTGCGAACCTATGTCTGTAGCATTGTTGGGATGGTCGGTGTAAACGCCTTTCCGTGGTGTTTAAGATGGAGTTGTCTCAGTTGTTGCAGTTTGCCTTGTCCTCTTTGTTCTGGTCCCTTTTGTTCTTGTCCCCTTTGTTCTTATCTACTTTGTTTTTGTTCCTTTTGTTCTTGTTCCTCTTGTTATTGTCCACTTTGCTCTTGTTCCTCTTGTTCTTGTCCCCTCTGTTTTTGTCCCGTTTATTCTTGTCCCCGTTGTTATTGTCCCTTTGTTTTTGTTCCCTTTGTACTTGTCTCTTTTGTTTTTGTTCTTCTTGTTCTTGTTCCTTTTGTTCTTGTCATCTTTGTTCTTGTCTCGTCTGTTCTTGTCCCCTTTATTAATGTCTCCTTAGATCTGGTCCTTTTTGATCTCGTTCTTTTTGTTTTTTGTTTCCTTTGTTTTTGTCCCCTTTCTTCTTGTCTCGTTTGATCTTGTCCTTTTTTATTCTTGTCCCCTTTGTTCTTCTCTAGTTGGATCTTGTTCCTTTTTTTTATCCCCTTTGTTCTTGTTCCTTTTGTTCTTGTTCCCTTTGTTCTTGTCCCTTTTGATTTGCCTCTTTGTTCTTGTCCCTTTGATTTTTCCATTTATTCGTATTCCTTGTGTTCCTGTTCCCTTTGTTCTTGTCCCCATATTGTTCTTGTCACTTTTGTTTTTTTCCTATTTGTTCTTGTCCCTTTGTTTTTTCCCACCTTGTTCTTGTACCTTTTGTTCATGTTCCTTTTGTTCTTGTTCCTTATGTTCGGGTTTCCTTTGTTCTTGTCCCTTTGTTTTCCCACCTTGTTCTTGTACCTTTTGTTCATGTTCCTTTTGTTCTTGTTCCTTATGTTCGGGTTTCCTTTGTTCTTGTCCCTTTGTTTTCCCACCTTGTTCTTGTACCTTTTGTTCATGTTCCTTTTGTTCTTGTTCCTTATGTTCGGGTTTCCTTTGTTCTTGTCCCTTTGTTTTCCCACCTTGTTCTTGTACCTTTTGTTCATGTTCCTTTTGTTCTTGTTCCTTATGTTCGGGTTTCCTTTGTTCTTGTCCCTTTGTTTTCCCACCTTGTTCTTGTACCTTTTGTTCATGTTCCTTTTGTTCTCGTCCCCTTTGTTTTCCCTGTTGTTCTTGTTCCTTATGTTCGGGTTTCCTTTGTTCTTGTCCCTTTTGTTCCTTCCATTTGTTCTTGTTCCTTTTGTTTTTTCCCCTTTGTTCTTGTCCCCTTTGTCCCCCCCCCTTTGTTCTTGTACCCTTTTGTTTTTCCCCTTTGTTCTTGTCCCCTTTGTTTCTTCCTATTTGTTCTTGTCCCCTTTGTATTTCCTCCTTTGTTCTTGTCCCCTTAGTTTTTCCCCTTTGTTCTTGTCTAGCGTCGCTTTTCTAACATCTCACTAGTCCTGCAGGATTTTTTAGTTCGTCCACTTTTGATATTAGTGCACCTTGTTCGCTTGTAGCACGTTTAATTGAGTTCTCTTATTTTGTGCCTAATGTTACATGGAGCAGCTAGTGGTTTTCTCCTGCATTTTGTCCAGTCTTCCACCAAAGTTCTCCAAAGTTTTTGTTCTCCTGTTAGCACTGCCTTCCTTGCTTCGTTCTGAGTGTTAGATATTCTTTGTATTTCTCTGTTTTCCCCGCTGTTTTCTTGACTTCAAAGTGTTGTTTCCATGCCATTCTTGTTCTTTATGACCATTTGCACTTCTTATATTCTTCCTGACTGACTCCACTACATACTTTTTTGGCAGCTGCCTTGATGGTAGTCTTAATTTTTAGTCTGAGGGCTTTTGAATCATCAGTTGGTTATTCTGCAGTTTTCACTGCTGTCGATATAAGGCCCTGTTACCTGGTCCTCATGTCTGACTCTCTTAGCTTGCAGGCCCCTAATATCTGGTCCTCCTGTCTGGCTCTCTTAGCTTCTATGTCTTTATTCTTGGCCCTGGTATCTGGTCCTCCTGTCTGGCTCTCTTAACTTCTGTTCTTTATTATTGGCCCTGTTATCTGGTCCTCCTGGCTGGCTCTCTTAACTTCTATGTCTTTATTCTTGGCCTTGTTATCTGGTCCTCCTGTCTGGCTCTCTTAGCTTATATGTTTTTATTCTTGATTCTCTTTCTCTGATATTTAGCTTCTTACTTGATTGTGGATGCTGCTTAATGGGGCTACTCTTTCGTTTGTTCTCTTGATTGTCATTATATAGTGGCCACTTCCTATTACTGATCCTCTACTGACTCTGACATTTTACACATACTTAAATTAATTTTTATATGGCATGATCAATGTCTTTAGCGGTTCACATAGAGTGTATGTAAAGTTGGGTGCGTGAGGGATACATGGGTGTGTGAGAGATACATGGGTGGGTGAGGGATACATGGGTGTGTGAGAGATACATGGGTGTGTGAGGGATACATGGGTGTGTGAGAGATACATGGGTGGGTGAGGGATACATGGGGGGGGGGTGAGGGATACATGGGTGTGTGAGAGATACATGGGTGTGTGAGGGATACATGGGTGTGTGAGAGATACATGGGTGTGTGAGAGATACATGGGTGGGTGAGGGATACATGGGTGTGTGAGAGATACATGGGTGGGTGAGAGATACATGGGTGTGTGAGAGATACATGGGTGGGTGAGAGATACATGGGTGTGTGAGGGATACATGGGTGTG
Source organism: Ariolimax columbianus (assembly GCA_036924085.1). Classification (NCBI taxonomy): domain Eukaryota; kingdom Metazoa; phylum Mollusca; class Gastropoda; order Stylommatophora; family Arionidae; genus Ariolimax; species Ariolimax columbianus. Next base: position 114,779,230 of record JAVGWX010000005.1, read on the forward strand.
TGAGAGATACATGGGTGTGTGAGAGATACATGGGTGGGTGAGAGATACATGGGTGTGTGAGGGATACATGGGTGTGTGAGAGATACATGGGTGTGTGAGGGATACATGGGTGTGTGAGAGATACATGGGTGGGTGAGAGATACATGGGTGGGTGAGAGATACATGGGTGTGTGAGAGATACATGGGTGTGTGAGAGATACATGGGTGTGTGAGGGATACATGGGTGTGTGAGAGATACATGGGTGTGTGAGGGATACATGGGTGTGTGAGGGATACATGGGTGTGTGAGGGATACATGGGTGGGTGAGAGATACATGGGTGTGTGAGGGATACATGGGTGTGTGAGAGATACATGGGTGTGTGAGGGATACATGGGTGTGTGAGGGATACATGGGTGTGTGAGGGATACATGGGTGGGTGAGAGATACATGGGTGTGTGAGAGATACATGGGTGGGTGAGAGATACATGGGTGTGTGAGAGATATATTGTATTTGGGATGACCAGGTATTAATCGCTGCAGAATCTCAGAAGCTGCCTCCCATCTGACATTTCAATCTTTATCGTATCTCCCAATAACTCCTTCAAATCTGACATTTAAATCCTCATCGTATCTCCAAATTACTCCCTCCTATTTCTCATTTCAATCCTCATCGTATCTCCAAATTACTCCCTCCTATTTCTCATTTCAATCCTCATCGTATCTCCCAATGACTCCCTCCTATTTCTCATTTCAATCCTCATCGTATCTCCCAATGGCTCCCTCCCATATGACAATTAAAACTCCAATGGTGATAATTCAGTCCTGCCAATCGTCCACTGGTTTTACAAACAGTTCAAAGAACTAGTCCTTGACAACTGCTTTACACAACCTCCCTTATTAGATGTTTTCTAATTTGCCTTCTTTTTGGAAGTCAAGTACCATAATTCGTTTGGAGACACACTTGCAGTCCTTGGTGTTGTCACCTTGACCCCTGGACAGAACACAGTCCGACCAAGGCTCAGTCCTTTATTGGCTCTGTGGGCAGTAGAAACTCCGCTGTAGAGAAGTAAATTGACATCACGATCCAAACTATATGCAAAGTTTATGTGAGAACTAGGGTCTACAATTGAGATTTCTTTATGTGTTTCATGAGAACATTCTCCTATTAGTGAATACTTTTAATTTTGCCTGTTCCAAAGATCGTTTTCTGTGATTCGCGCGTTCGTCATCTTTAAGGTCTGACCGGTTTTCTTCGTTTGTTGACATGTAATCGAGTGGGAAGACACAACAGGTGATTGGTGTGCTATGCCTTTGCATGGTGGAAAGGCTGCCTCCTTTTGTCTTCCGTGGAGGAGGCATCTGTTTAAGGTTCACGGCTGTTTATTTGGCATTAACAGCTGACCTCCAAATTCAGTAGCCATTCAGCTATCCACCACCCAATTGTCGTGCCTTGCAGGAGGTTCGGCTCTTCTCCCAGTGCAATGAAGGTAGTAGTATCTCCAAACATCCAACCACATAACAATTCTTGTAGTTGTTTCTCTTTAACACTCGATCGTTCATGGTCGGTTTGTATGACATGATTTCCATTGGCCGTAGAGCTTTCACCATCACCTATTACCATTGGAACTTATGTCTTTCTTCTGTTTCTACTTTCATGAATGTTTAAAATTAAGTGAAGAGAACTCCAAAATGCGCGATTTTGTTCCACAATTCGTACCAGGCGTCTCGTGTGTCCCCAGGGGTCTGCAAACACCAGGTTAGGAATAACAAACGTTAGTGGTTCGAAAAACTCCAAACGAATTTCCAAATGTTTATATATTTCACACGTAAGTTGTTTTGTCAATGGCAACTGAAATATCGTTAATACAGATCCTGTCAAATCTCACGTTGTCTTACAACAGAGATCAACTAACAAATGATGCTCTGGGGTACTATGTTGGTATATGGGTACTTGGTGTGACACCAGATACATTTTTCATATCTTTGAACATATCTTGAGGGAAGCACTGGTCAGCCTGCTGAGGTTCTTCGCCTCTCTACAGAGCTCGGAAGATATGGTACTGGTGATAGTCATACGTGCTTTGGCTGCTTCTGATAGGCTGATCACTTTTGTAGGAGATGTTCACGAGTCAGCGACACAGTTGGAATGTCTCTATCTTTAGTATGCTGAGTAAATGATATCTTAATTGCTGGATGTTCTAAACTTTTTGTGTGTTGAGTTCATAGCTCTTGGAAATTATTCTTCAAATAGTGGATCGAAGTGGCATTTCTTATATCTCGAATTTTAACTAAAAAAGATGAACCTGGAGTTATTTCTTGTACACGCGCAATGTACGATTTCTTAGAAGGTTTAAGCGATCCACAGCGACGATTTGCACCTCGTTAGACTGGCTGCTGTTCACATGTTCAAGCCGTGAGCATTGTGGGAATTTGGGGAAATAAGTTGGACCGGAAATTGACACTTAGTCGATATAAAATAGTATTCTGTACTATCATCTCAGGTAAGAAAACATAGACACACACAGGCATGCTTGGAATATGTGATGTCTACTAGAGACATAAGGGAGAGCCACGAGGATAGGACTACTGCCACACTGACAGCGTGCCATATGATTCGGCCAACAATGTTGTCTATATGTGTTCTGAGCTGAGATGGGGTTCGTAGCTGACCACTCTGGCGTTCTGAATTAGCGTAGTTCGGGAAGGGGGGATCGGGGTTGGGGACAGTCAGATACCGTCAAGACCGGCCACGACATTTAGAGTGACAAGGATTCGGGGTTAGTCACCCAATAACAATTAGGTTTGGATAGTTCCAAAGTAGAGGATGGCTGTCAGACAACCAACAGAAGACCATTGGACATCCACGTTGTTGCTTGAGACTATAACATACTCTGCACAGATGAACTAAACCAGACTGGCTAGGAGAGTGACTGAGAGGCTGTCAGGAGTTTGTGAGTTTGTAGGATGACTGGACCAGCATACACCTCGAGTTTTGGTCAGTCGCTCTATAGGTGTTTATGTTGGACACCCTGTGAACAGTAAAAATCTGAATGTGCGGTATGTGTAGGACACGTTGTGAACCGATTGTATGTGAATGCACAGATCGACTGAGTACGTGATGATAAGTGAGTACGTGATCCGACTATAAGTGACGTGCTTTAATTACGTATGAATGCACAGATCGCCGGAGCATACGTGAACCGATTGTGTATGAATGTACAGATCACCTGATTGAAGGTAATCTCATTATAGGTGAATGCACAGAACGACTGAGTAACTAATACGATCATGAGAACGAGTTGGTAATTGTGTGTTGGGTGTGCAGATAAGGGAGAGCAGCGATAAGAATCTGGGTTATGTAGTTTGGGGGAACCATTACAAAAAAACCAGTGCTTAAAAACCTCCTATGTAGTTCAATATTTATATATATAAAATGATTATTTAGTTTAGATGTACTTTGTTCATTTTGTTAACATTGTTTTGTTGATATGCATGTTAATGAATGATAATGTTATGTTTTCATTCAGGAAAGTGTTTGACTGTGTGAAGTCGTGTCGTTGTGTGGATACATGTTGTAAGTCTTTATATAAGTAAACTACTCAGATAGACCTAGACTCTACCACAAATGTAATTTTGGTCCGAGTGACCTGGATATTGTTGATATGATAAGTACTAATCAACTGCTCAACGCCTTACGCTGCCACATTATATCTCTGATTGAGAAAAACGTACACGTTACCGAAACGTCGAACCCGTTTTCCCTTGGCTAGAGGACTGGGATCTAAATGGTGCAGACACATATTCGTGCTCATCCTACAACTATAACAAGGTATACCATTCTCTAATTACTGATCTTGCATAACCCGACATTCACACAAGTCAAAAGTCGGAGTAGTGTGTCGTACTTATGTTTTTTGTTTAGAAAGAAAGCTTATGAAACCGTTCCTTTGAAGCAATACATGGCTGAACGAGGGAATGGTGTCCTATCCTCGAGACTCAGAAGAAAAGGAAGAAATCGACGAGAAGAAAGATAGATAGAAATTAATTTTTATTTCATCATCATCATTAAAATCTGTCAGCTCCCTGACGGCACTGGTCTTCTTCAACAAATACATATCGGGTCTCCTATCACGGGTCAGCCTTTCCAGCTCTGTTCACGTCTTCTTCGCTTCCTTTCTTTAAGTCAGAGATGCAGATTCCTATAGCTCTTTCTTCAGTTAACTTTTATTTCTGTTACACATTTCTTGCTTTGTTAACTTGTTCGTGTTGAATTTTGTGTGGCCTTAAATGTCTCCAGGATGAGGTAGCTGGCCCCATGCGCAACCCTTCTTGCGTAATGTTTGGCAGGTTTACAGTGTAACAATGTTTTACTCCACTTTCTGTCCTTGGCAGGATCCTGGCGCCATTTCTAATTAAATTAGCCTCAATAACAAAAATGGCCCATGTGTATCGGCTCACGAATCCTGTCGACAAAAATGAATTTATGAGGAAATATAATTGGAGATTCTCATTTTACCTCCTTTATTTCTGCCTTGTTGTTTTCTAGCGCTCCTTATAAGGAAGCGTGTCATACCTAGGGAACATCCTACACAAGCCATGATCAAATGGGAATTAGAGATGAACAAACCAGAATATAAAAGGGCAAGAGTGGGAATTAGAGATGAGCACAAACAAACCGGAATATAAAACGGCAAGAGTGGGAATTAGAGCTGAACAAACCGGAATACAAAAGGTCAAAAGTGGGAATTAGAGATGAGCACATACAAACCGGAATATAAAACGGCAAGAGTGGGAATTAGAGCTGAACAAACCGGAATACAAAAGGTAAAAAGTGGGAATTAGAGCTGAACAAACCGGAATACAAAAGGTCAAAAGTGGGAATTAGAGATGAGCACATACAAACCGGAATATAAAACGGCAAGAGTGGGAATTAGAGCTGAACAAACCGGAATACAAAAGGTAAAAAGTGGGAATTAGAGCTGAACAAACCGGAATATAAAAGGGCTACACTGGTCTCTATCTTGCTGAAAACCAAATGCACAACTCTACAAGACTGTCCAGAACACATTTCAAGAAAAGGTTCTGCAACTCCAATGGAAAGTAGATCCTTTTGTATGGAGTGGAAACATAGCGGACGACCAAACATAGCAACAAGAGATTTTAGGACTTTATAACACAAAATCCATGAGAAATATGTTGGGCCTGTCGCGGATCGACATGGTTACAATCTCAAGCTTGTGAGAGAGAACAGGACAAAGACATGTGGTCCAGGACATCTGAGGAAGTGGTGGCGTTAGACAGTCTAACCACTGGGAAAGCTTTAAGACAGTATCAAGATGGTGAGCAGAGCACGAGTTGTAGAGGTCAGCGACCCAAAGCTGACTGTTAGCGTCATGGCCACCCACTGAAAAGCTGCCAAGACCCTTTTACACCTCCACGCGGTGATCTTGGATAACTGACTGCAACACTACAGACTGGCTAAGGAGAAGAGATCGAAGAGCGAAGGCTAGCCTGGTACTAACAAATGTTTGCTGAAGCCAGATTTGCCGGAACAAGTGTAAATATCGTAGTTAATTTGTAAACTACGACACAACGCATTCTGTTCCCAGGACAACATTCTGCTAATTGCAAAGCCCTTTTCAGGACTTGGTGGCGGGAGTGCGAGAACGAGCAACAATGAAGAAGAAGAAGAAGAAGAAAAATATTGTTGTAGAAAGTGTCCTTTGTTCCTCATCCACATAAATCCCCAAGGCTAACCCCAGCAGCGAGAAAACATATTGAAACTTGCGTTTAAAGTAACGATACAAATGTAACGTCTGAGGATTGTATATAAACAGATGTGACGCCCGAGGATAGTATATAAACTGATGTAACGTCCGAGGTTAATATATAAACAAATTCAACGTAACATGTTAGTATATAAACATATAAGATATTAGAGGTTAGTATTAGAAACAGATAAAACGCCCGACGCACACATACACCGACACACTGACACACACACACACCGACACACGCGCCCGCACACACACACACACTTTTACACACACACACACGCACGCACGTACGCACACACACACAGATACATAAATATATATATATATATAAATGGGACGCATGTTTTGGAAATAAAAAGATAACAAATAGCAACGTTTTGGAGATATTAGGATTGCAAAGAGAACCGATAAACGAAGTCAGAATCATACATTAACGTCATTTTTATCATATGGTCAACAATACTATTTCTGATAACAATACTGGAGGGGAAAGTCACGGTCAAACGTGCCAGAGGTTGTTGTTGTTTCCAATGCCCACAATGAGTAGGTTTATTCTTTTGTGCGCCATGAAAAGGACATGACGGAAAAGTGGTGGGTTACAGTAGCTTTCCTCACATTCCGAGCGTGCTGATGAAATGTTGACAAGGGTCCTCCAGGCGGTTGTGCTATGCTTGGCTTCATCTGCGTGTCGCTCACTACTACGGGAACCACGACGATCCGGCACCAATGTTAACCAGGATGCCATGAAAACAGCCTGTTTCCAGGGAGGACTACTAGGAAGCCAAGGTGAGGGTCTTGGCCAGTATATTTTGCCTGACCAGACGTTAGTCTTCCACCCCAGGTACCAGAGGTAAACAGCGCTTTCAGTTGGAGGATGACATCAAACGATGGACAGAGGAAATCCTGACAGATCAAAACTACATAGCGGACGTTGGTGATCCATTCCAGTCTTTCTTCAATGTGGAGACGGTACCTGGACTGAACTGAAACATGCTGATCACGAGCTCCAACTCATGTTTACGTTCGTCCTGCTGGAAACATATTGTTGCCCAGCAGCCTGGCCAGAAAGTTGGAGATCGACATCATGCTATCAATAGTGGTGAGCTTACCGAGGAACTTGCATTGCACTACAATCATGAGGACCAGTGCACCTCCTCAAGAAGAGCCACTGTAACCCGCTACCAAAGAAATGTTAGAGGCTAACCTAGCAGGAGTAGCTTCGAACAACAATAACAACAACGACAACAACAGCAACAACAACTTCCACATGCGGGTTTTGCCGCTGCTTTGTTTTGAAACTTGTTTGCGACATTTCTTGTATTACATCAGTGGAATTGCCGTCTCCGCTGTGAAGCAAGGCTGGGTATTTTTCTTGTTCGTTCTGTCAAGAAATGACATGGTTGCAATAGTGGCCACCCAAACAGTGCTCAGCCTCAGCAATAGTGGCCAACCAAACAGTGCTCAGCCTCAGCAATAGTGGCCAACCAAACAGTGCTCAGCCTCAGCAATAGTGGCCAACCAAACAGTGCTCAGTCTCCCTCAGCAATAGTGGCCAACCAAACAGTGCTCAGCCTCAGCAATAGTGGCCAACCAAACAGGGCTCAGTCTCCCTCAGCAATAGTGGCCAACCAAACAGTGCTCAGTCTCCCTCAGCAATGTGGATACTGATGGTTTGAGTACCCCGATGGTTGTACACATTTCTTCTCCGCCATATCCCAAGCCCCTTCCGTGCCCGACCCGCCATCGATCTCTAAACTATGTACTTAATAGATTGATAGTTCATTAGTTAAACAAATCTGTAGACATTCCTCTCTCTATTTTCACGTTTATTGCTTTGCTGATACTCTCAAATCTGCCATGCATGAAGCAAAGTGGGGAGAAATGCGTCAGAACTGTCTCTCCCCCCCCCCCCCAGTATTCTGTATCTCCCACTAACCTCCTTTCAATTTTTTTATTTTAATTCTTTACATTTCAAGCAAATCTCTTTTATATCTTCATGTTTTCATCGATCTATTCCCCCCTCATTTCTTTCTGTTCATCTCCAAATCTGCTCCGCAGTAATTCTGTGCGTCACAACCAAGACTGGATTAACCATTATGCAAAATAAGCTCAGGACATTAATAGAAACGGGCACCGTGCAACAACAACAAAAATAATAGAAATTGTTTACACGTGAAAATTGTACCTTTAAATAAAGAAAACAATTTCATCTTACAATCATTGGAAGGAGCCGACGAATTGCTGTTTTCTTGATTCTGCAGTGCTCTTTATACTTGCAGAACTATCTATATACATAATTCTCGCTGTTTGTTGGGGTGTCGGTCACTTCATCAAAAATAATATTTTGTCATCTGGTATTTATTCTGTCAATTGACGTTTCGAACATCCAAGAACTTACACAATAATTATTTCCATACATTTGCTCTCAGTGATGTGGAACTCGTTGATGGTACAAATCCGACAAGAGTTCAATTTTATGCTATAAACATGTACGCTAACACATCTGTTCAATCTTCTTATTTCATTTTGAAAACCATTATTGATGACGGGAATATGATTTTCCAATTTCAGAAAAGAATATTTCAGTAATTTTTAGTTTTTGCATGTTTTAAGACGGTGACTTGAGCAACGCAAAGTGAGTGAGAATGAATAAATAAATTGAGTGCCAATATTTCCAATTTGATACTGTTGCTATACAAGGCCAACTTATTCTGTCTTTCTAAGGTGTATAATTAAAAGCATGAAACATTTTTTATTTATATTTTAAATTTCACTCCAAAACGTCCTTTATTATTGATGGATTCAAAACTACTAATAAATAATAATTGTATATTCTGTCATGCCCAACACGCTAAGCAGATAAATGCACAAACCGGCTACCACAACTAGTACACAAGTTGGGACCTGTCCACTGTACTGTGTTTGGGTAGCAGCTTGTCCATGTCAACTGTACTGTGTCTGGGTAGCAGCTTGTAGGTAGCAGCTTGTACCTGTCAACTGTACCCTGTTTAGGTAGCAGTGTGTCCTAGCCAGCTGTAATGTTTTTAAATAGTTAGTCCTTGGTCTTGTCTATGTCAGCTGTACTGTGTTTGTTTGGCCGCTCGTCATTGACCCCGTCAACTGAAAGCAGTATTGATAGTAGCTGCAACTGGCGAACGAATATGGTGATATCTTCAAATTTGTATGGGCAGACGTGACTGTGATTGGTCATATCATGGATTTGCACACCATAACACGTGAGGGGCACACGTGGGCGGCATTGGTAGCAGTGGATCCCTACGTTGGAATTATTTCGGGTTATTTTCTTCTTTATAACTGTATCGGATAATTTCTGCTCAGCTGGGCGAGCACCTTGTGTGATAGCAGAGAGCCTGGCTGAGTGGCCCGGCGCAAATAACTCGCAAGAGGCACCAGCAACATCGACGTATTTCAAAACCTTCAGCGAATCTTTGTAACTTTTATTCTGTCCGTGTGGTGAACGCTTGCGAACAACATGCGCAATTCACCAAACCTAGGCGCTCTTCTGTCTGTGTGGTGAACGTTTGCGAACAACATGCTCAGTTCACCAAAACTGGGCGTTCTTCTGTCCGTGCGGTGAACGCTTGCGAACATGCTCAGTTCACCAAAACTTGGCGCTATTCTGTCCGTGCGGTGAACGCTTCAAACATGCTCAGTTCACCAAAACTGGGCGCTCTCTGTCCGTGCGGTGAACGCTTGCGAACAACATGCTCAGTTCACCAAAACTAGGAGCTCTTCTGTCCGTGCGGTGAACGCTTGCAAACATGCTCAGTTCACCAAAACTAGGAGCTCTCCTGTCCGTGCGGTGAACGCTTGCAGACATGCTCAGCTCACTGAAACTGAGCGCTCAGAGTGAAGATGCTAAAAAGTTTTGCCCTTTAGAGCACTTGTTAGTTTGGTACCCTATCCTGACAGTTTATCCTGAACAGCCGGCGCAGGTAGCCTATGTGGAAGTAATTGAGGCGTCTGACACGACTACTGTCCACAGTCTGGGTCTCGCAAGGGTAGAGGCGAGGGGCAAGAAAGATGGTACGATATACATTGACCTTGGTTTCTGTACGTATGCCCAGTCGATCTCAAGCACTTCCGCGCTGGCTGTCAAATGCAGAAATGGTCACGACAATCCATTGTTGATTTCAGAGTCGTTGCACGTATCTCTGATATGGGTGCTGCCTAGATATTTCAACGTTTCTACCATCCGTTGACGCTGGGTATATACTGTGGTGGTCGATGGGGGTGTGGATATTCTCATATAATCTACCCTTTGCCTCCGCATGGTTTGTTATTGGCGGGACATATGTACTGATCAACGTAGCATGTCGCCCCCGATGGAATAAAGGCCGAAGATACATTAACATATCAATGACACCCCTGTGGAGCACGGCAAATTGTCGGACCAGCCGGGATCTGACGACAAGTCCAACACCAGATTCACATCGTTCTGTGCTGGCACGGCCACTCAAGAAAAATGTGTAGCCGCCCCACGCGTCTGCCAGCTTAACCTAGCCGGGTAATCGTATTTGACTAAGAGCAGCCACGTCCACCCGGTAGCGTACGTGCAAGCTCTCTGAATGTCGTCTTCCGAACTGTCCTGTCCAGCAGGGTGCTTTACGTTACGTACACTGAAGATAAGAGCTTTCATTTTCTCGCAGATTTTATTTTCGGTTCGTCTGTTTTATCTGATGCTGTAGCTTGCATTTAAAAAGGTTAATGTGGTAAATAATTGTATTGCGTCAATCCCCACTCTCTCACCCCCTGCTATCCGAATCCGATGGCAAGATTTAGTCAAGACGACTGGATGTAGCACGACATGCAAGTCCTTCCTAGAGGTGCACTCCTGAAGGCTGTCCACATAAACATGTCACAGAAGGAAGCAGACACACACACACACACACAAACCAACTCACACACACCGACTTACAAACACAAATATATAATGTGTCCCCGAACGGTACAGGAGAAGAAAGAATAAGGTCAAATGTAACCTTCCGAGCATGCAGGGAATTGTGGCTGAAGAGGATTGTGCATAGGACTAGCAACCTCACCATGTCAAGAACACATGACTTTTGACTGAAGTTATCATCATAAATACACAAAGAACACGACATTTGAAATTATCATCAACGCCACTATGCAAACACATGATGATTTTCCATCGTTTCTTGTATCAAGTTTCGTTGTCCGTCGATTTATTATTCGTTGCTCAGTTTTCGGTTTTTCCATAGTCCGTTATTCCATTATTCATAGACGCCCTTTTAATGACCAATTAACGACGGGTAATGAGGAGAAAAAGAAGAGACAGGAGAAGATAAAGAAAGAGCAGCAGATGGGTAAAAAGAAGAAACAAGAAGACAAATTATAGCAGGAGAAGAATAATGAGCAAAAGAAGACGATGAATTGAAACTCAAAGCCCCCCCCCCCCCCCCCCCCCCCCGCACCACCCAAAAAAAAAACTTCCACAAAAACCTCGTTTACCAGAGCAAATGTTTGTCATAACGATTCCTACCCCTGACTGTGACCAGAGCCCATGAAACATGTCGAGGTTTGCATTTGACCAAACTCGTGGGACCGTGAACCGATTCATCTGTAGAGAGTGACGACAGATGTTATTGGCTGTCCAAGGTGGGTCTATGAAACTTTTTGTCTGTATTACCTTCCATTGTTTGGTAGTATCAAATGCCACACCCACCACCCTGCATGTTGGAGGGGATGCTGGCGTGACTGTACAGTTGTGTTTATAAGCCGCTCGCTCAAACATTCTTAGCCGTATCGCCAAAATGGATCAATACAGTCATAATATATCTCATTGTCTTTCCTCATTATGTGAAGAATCGAGGAGGACATTGAACAAACGTAGGGAAAGAGGTAGAGGTAGACCAAAACACACATGTTGGAAGAGAGGTAGAGGGAGACCAAAGCACAACCGTGTGGGAAGAGAGGTAGAGGCAGACCAAAATACAACCGTGTGGGAAGAGAGGTAGAGGCAGACCAAAGGACAACCGTGTGGGAAGAGAGGTAGAGGGAGACCAAAGCACAACCGTGTGGGAAGAGAGGTAGAGGGAGACCAAAGCACAAAAGTGCGGGAAGAGAGGTAGAGGGAGATCAAAGCACAACCGAATGAGAAGAGAGGTAGAGGGAGACCAACGCACAAAAGTGTGGGAAGAGAGGTAGAGGGAGACCAACGCACAAAAGTGTGGGAAGAGTGGTAGAGGGAGACCAACGCACAAAAGTGTGGGAAGAGCGATGTGGACAAACATAAAAGAAATAGAGAAAACGTGAACAGAGCTAGGGCTGATGGCTCAGCACGGAATGGCTAGGTATACACTCCTTGAAGGTCTATGTTACCCAGGGAGCTGACAAGATTGTGATGATGATGATTACTTTTCCATAATATAGAACATACAACCAAATATAACATACATCTCTAGCTGAGAACACGTGAAACAGGTTATCTTGAATAACCGCATCCACACATGCAAGAGTTCTGATACAAGTAGCTCTGAGACACGTCTGTCTGACGTTCTGATACAAGTAGCTCTGAGTGGGGACGGATGATCTAGTGGATAAGTGACACGGCTCCCAACCCGAAGGTGCTGAGTTCGATTCCCATCACAGTACCGGCCGTTTCCCAGGGGAAGCAAACCCTTAGAAAATGCAGGAGGAAGCAAACCCTTACATAAAATGCATGCTGAAGTCGGATGCACTGGGCCGACAGGCGCAAAAATAAAAACCACAGTGCAACGCACACTGCCTTGTGGATTCGAGAAATAAGTCGAACGCAAAAAACAAAACAAAATAACTCTGAGACACGCCTGTCTGATGTTCTGATACAACTAGCTGAGACACGTCTGTCTGAGTTCTGATATAAATATCTTTGAGACACGTCTGTTTGACGTTCAAATTATGGAAGATAGTGTTTCCAGCGAAAAACAAATTTGCTTTGATACTCCCAAGATATTTCATTTGGCGTAAGAACTCTTCTGGTATTAGTGTTATTTCCTCTAACGCCAACTCCATCGAAGTTGGCCCTCAACCTTGTTGGTTTCAGCTAACAAGCAAATACACGTGCGTTCTCGCTTCTCTCGTCAGCTACTGCCAATGAGGGAGTCGAGTGTTTGCTGGTGACATGAACACAGTAGCGTTGAGTTGGAATAGTTCTAGAAGACTACTTGATAACTCATTATCTCGTCTCATCTACTCTTGTCTGCCAACCGAGGCTCATTAAAATAGTGGGGAGGTAAATTTTCTTTCCTGTACCATCGCGTGTGCCCGTTTTATGTTCAGTCCATGCCATTGCCAAGTTTAACACTGTCAAACGATCATCTGTCTTCGTCTTGTCCAGAAGTCATGGTGTTTGGTGTTAAAGGCTAGTGGGCTGTTTGTAAGTTTGAAGCAATGCTTGTCAGACGTTACATGCATCACATAACTCGCCTATGCTGATGACAGTCCTAGTCGGCCCGGACAATGCGGCTCTGCAACAGTCTCTCGAGAAACTGGTTCTCGAAACATCAAATCTAGGTTTATTTATTACCAAGACAAAAATTGAGAACCTTTGCTCCGACACTGGTCTTTACAGCCTTGTTGTCTATGGTCACATGGTGCCCTGACACTGGTCCTCACAGTATTGTTGTCCATTGTCACACGGTGCTCCAACACAGGTCTACATCATTGTTGTCCATGGTCACACGGTGCCCCGACACTGGTCCTCACAGCATTGTTGTCCATGGTCACACGGTGCCCCGACACAGGTCCTCACAGTATTGTTGTCCATGGTCACATAGCGGAGGACACTTATGAACTCACATACGACGCCTGTTTGGTCACGTGGTTCGACTGGACCAGGAAGTACCAGCTAACCAGATAATGTCCAAGTCTGCTATGTTACATAGTATGTGTAACACAGGTCTCCCACCGGCCGACTGGAGGTGTGGGAGAGGCGGTCCCTGTTCTACATGGTTCAGACAGATAGCAGCCTGTCCTTCGGCAGTGAATGAGGTTTGGTCCATTGAGGTAACGGGCCTTAGATGCCTAGGTGAATATTATTATTGTCAGACGTTACAGTAATTAATTCCTTATAACCAACAACGGAGAGGTAAGAAAAACAATGTATAGCAGTTTTCCATATGTTCGTATGTTGGATTATGGCTAAGAACCAAAAACTGGATACAAATGCTAGATAAGCTTCAACAAATAATCAGAATGCCACACGTACAAAATCTAGAACTCATGAAGTATTCTGATGAAAGGTGGCATTTAGAAATGAGGTTTCTGACAAATCTTCGGATGACAAGGCAGTTTGGATCCCGTCGGCGGCACAGCTCGATAAGTAGGGCTTAGAACATAATAAGAAGACAAAATAAAATAAACAGACACAAAGAGAAAACGAAGATGGAGACGGAAAAGGAGATAGAGAATCCGTAATCTGTAATTCTAGTATTTAATCAGACAGAATCTGCGTGTGATGTCGGCTAGCCAAATCCTATTGCCATTGATTTGACTCTTTTGTCTTGGAGAACTGTGTTTGATCATGAGCTTTACTATACCATCTCTCCATCTCATTGGTGGATGCCTAGCTTTGTAGAGTTACCAGCAAGTAGTTGTTCTAGTCCATCTATTGTCAGACAAACCCACTACAAGCCCAACCCAATGGATTACCTTAATACCCTAATATCTGTGACGTAGTTCGATGAGGTTCAGTGCTAGATTTAGGTGTAGTGAGTTCGGTACCGAGAGAAGTTGAACAAAAGCACAGAAAAATAAAACGAAAAAGATAAATTAAAGAAGAATAAGATAAGGAAAAAAAAAACTCAAGTAGAAGATGGAAAAGAAGAAGGCGGAAAAAAGAAGATGGAAATAAAATTAAAAGAGAAAAAGAAAAAAGAAGAAGAAAATAAATAAAGATGAAGAGAGAGAAGCTGGGAAAAAAATTATGAAAATAAAGATAAAAAAACGAAGGAAAATAAAATTAAGAAGAAATTAAGGGAGAAAAAGGAGGAGAATAAAATAAAGAAGAAGATGACGAAAAAGAAGAAGGCGAAAAAAGGAAGAAGATGGAAATAACAAGAAAAAAGAAAATGTAAGAAGAAAATTAAAATAAATAAAGACAAAGAAGGTGACAAATAAATAATGAATGCCAATTTTAATTAAGAAAATGCAGATGGAAAATAAAATAAAGAAGGAATTAAGGGAGAAAAATAAGATGGAGAATAAAATAATGAATAAAATGAAAAAAAGAGAAGATAAAGAAAAACATAGAAAAAGAATAGAAAAAAAAAGATAAAAAGAAATAATGTGATTGAAAATTCAATAAAGAAGAAGAAAAAGTAGAAGAAGATGGAAAATACAATAAAGAAGAAATTAAAAATAAGAGGATGGTGGAAAATGAAATCAAGAAGAAGAAAAAGGTCAGAAAATAAAATAAAGAGCAAGTTGAAGACAGAGATTTTAAAAAAAGAAAGATAGAGAGCAAAAGAGACAATAAAATAAAGAAGATAAAGAAAAAGATGATAAAAATTAATAAAAAACAAAAAAGCAAATAAATAATAATAAAAAGTATCTGCCCGTTATAATGTAACTGTCATCATTCAGGCCACTTGTATGGTTGCCTCGACTGTTTAGGTCTGCTCCTACTTCTCTTGTCCTGACGATTCCAGAGCAGAGACTGTTTTGTGATGCTGTCAGGGGGTTTCCATAATGTTGACCTTTTCATCACCAATGTCTTATTTTCACGTTTAGTCCCACTGGCATTTTGCCCTGTTCTTTCCTAGTTTTATATTAGTGACTTTATCATACGACTTTATTCCCTCAGTTTGGTGCAATCGTCCATTGATAGTCCTTCTTAGAAGGCACAATAGTTCGAATTCGTGTCAAAGTGGGTGTCCTGGTCTGCGCTAGTGTCTTCACGGTGAACTTGCGCTGTGTTGGTCACTATCAATCTGCGGTGTTATCTCCACAAGTGTTTCTAGCAGCTTCAACACTTGACCTCTGCTACCTTGTGGTTATATCCACTTGTGAAAAAAGCTTTGGGAGTTTACCCAAAGAACAAATCAGGAGCCGGAATCCCTAAGGCAGTCAGGCGTTGTACTCAATGCCAGTCTAACAACTGATGTGACGCCTCTAGTGCCAAATAGTATCAACCTGTCATTCCCTTCGATACACCGGCTAAATGGAGAAGGGGGGGTCTGTTTACTGGGTAACATCAGTCCTCACATCAACTGTGTGCCTGATTAGTACATTATTCTGCAAAGGGAGAAATAATGTTAAATGTCATTACCATAGGTAGAAAAAAAAAGAATTGTTTTAAATAAATTTAATAAATATAATTCATATAGTCTTTAATTACAAAAAATGATTATTCATAGCTGATGTAATTACTTTTTAAAATGTAAGAGATTTCTTTAGATAATTGTAACCAAAATTGGGTATTTGGGGGTCGGGAAAATACATTTTGAGATTCTTCTTTTGTCGTCTCACTTTCTACTGGCTTGTAGTCCAGTGTTGAGGTATGTATTTGTTTTCCACCTCTTTCATGGCCCAAGGGACACTTATTCCCACTTAAAGGCAGGCTTTGTTTATGCCATCTATCCACCTTTTCCTCTCCTTCCTGATGTTCTCCTGTAGAAGGTTGCATGAACAAAGTGGTTAGGTTGCATTTTCACATGCAGTCAAACCATTTCTTTCTCTGTTGCTTGATGTAATTTATACAGGGAATTGTTTGAACCTCCTTCCGAATATTTGTATTTGCGATTTGGTCTCTTCTGGTGTTTTTAGTGGGCACTGCATTTTGCAGGTGGCTAACTTTCGTTCCTTAGCCTTATGCAATGCTCATGTTCTGCTTTGGTAGCACAAGGTAAAGAAAAAGATACTATTTATCCTCTGCTTTTTTACTTAGAGAGAAATCTTGGGATGTCCTAGTAGTGTAGACAGCTGGTAAGTGATAGCGTTTGCCCTCTGCACTCTTGTCTTTATTTCTCTATCAAGCCTGTAGTCTTCAGTAAAAACAGTTCCTAAATACCTAAATTCTTGCACCTGCTTGATTGTTTCCTCATTTACATGAATTTAAAGTGTAGTGTGTTTTCTACCTTTACTTGTTGTCTCTGTTTTTTATTTGCTGATATTGTGACAGATTTAGTCTGGGCAGACAAATCTTGTCTCCCCACAGACTTCTCACCGGGACCTGACCACTCAGTCGGTGAGTACCGCGACGGATGGCAGAGTAATAGTGACGCCATCTTGCAAGTAACGCCTACTAAGAAAATAGTCCCGTGTTATAAAAAGCCTGGCGGGCCAGGAGCAAGGGCCTTTTCTTACAATACGCCATTGGGGAACACAAAGCGTTAGACTGCATGATTTGAGAAGATAGACTAGGAGACATTTTTGCAGAGAAGACTTCGCACGATTTAGAGAACGATTTGAAGGAAAGACGAACCTTAACCCGATTTGATAGAGGGAGGAACTTTACGCAATTTAGAAGAAGATCGTCACCTTACACGAATTCGCAGAGAAGACGAACGTTACACAATTTTTGCAGAGAAGACGAATGTTACACCATCTGCAACAGATACGCTACGATACATCTGTAGAAATATTACACAATTTTTGAAGAGTGAGTCATTAAAGAGAGACAGTTGAGCGCCACACACTAAAAGGTCATCAGCACGAGTTACACAGTTTTCCAGGTCTGACGCATTTACACGAGGTTTCCAAGCGGCCGACACCTTGAACGAGCTGACCACCTTAATTTGAACTGGACGTCACCTCGTCTGAGCTCTAGTTCAAGGTATTCAAAGTTTACACCTGTGAGTATCCTTTCATTTAGGCTGAGGTGAGACCAGCACCAGCTACGTGGACGATCCTCCGAACAGTTGGCCATAATCGCCCGCTGGGGGAGTGAACGCTGCCATCTCCAACGTGTGTTGACCCGTGACACGTTATCACGTGGCCAGCCGGCCCCTGGTCAACACACGTCAACTCAAGCCTGCGACTGCTGACTTAGTTTTTTCTCCTGACATCCACGACGTAATTCGACGAGCGGTACAACGGAACAAGACCAAAGGAGATCTACCTGGGTTGAGGTCGCAACACGAAGTACTCACCGGCGCTGTTCCGGCCATAATTCGGACTCGCGTTACGTCACGGCAGGCCAAGCATAGGAAAAGTGACTGTTGACACTAGTTTAGGTGTAGGGGTAGAGATTGTTAGGTTAGGTAATCCCTGGATAGGAGTGAGTGAGTTGTGAATAGGAGAGTGCCAGTTTAGTAAGGAATAAAGAATTTGTTTACCTAAGCTTATTGTGTTAGATTCTTTTAGATTAAGGTGTGTAGATGAAGAGCGGCCTTAGTTGGATAGAGCAAGACCCTGTTCTCTCTGCTACAAGATTCATGTCGCATGCATTATAATTTAAGTACAGTGAGTCAAAATGACATTGTTGGTTATGTTTATTGGGATGGAACCAAAATTGGTCATTTATGAAGATCATTTCATTAGTACTTTCCTGTTCTGTATTTGCTTTCAGGAAGATTTTTATTAATATAAGAGACAAAGAGGAGCGGCGAGAGAACACAACCCTGTCTGACGCTTGATGAAATGGGACACCACTCCGACATGCCTTCTGTTGTTCTTACTGCCCTCTGGCTGTCCTGATATAGAGCTTTGATGTTACTAAGAAGAGGACCTTGTAGTCCATAATCAGTTAGGATCTCCTGTAAATCTCCTGTTGACTATCGAATACCATTTCTTGATCTATGAATATAAAACTGTTGTTACCATGCATTCTATAGACCGTTCACATATTTGTCTCAATGTAAATTTTGCATTGATGCATCTCTTTCCTTTTCGGAACCCGAGCTGATTATTTTCTAGTTGGGGTTCCAGTATTGGTCCTTGCTTCTCTTTCTAGTATCTTTGCATATATCTTGTCTATATGGCTTAGAAGAAAAATTCCCCTATATGTTTTGCGCTCTCACTTGTTGGCTTTATTTTTTCAGATAGGAACGTTGATCGCTTGCTTCTAATCTGTCGGTACCTTTTTTGACGTCCTATCCCGCAGGGCTGCTTCATCTTCTGATTTCAATATATTTAAGCCGCACTGTGTTTCACTCTCCATCTTGTGCTGTGCTGGTTCATACTGTCTTAGATTTAGCAGCTTGCTAAAGTATTCTTTCTATGAGTTTCTTATGTCCTGACTGTTGGTAAGTGGTTCCTTGAACTTATTGATGATAATTATTGATGGATTGAATTTTTCCTCTCACTCTCATTGCTTTGGTAACAAGTATAGGTGATGCGGTAGATAAGATATTTTGCAATTTTCAATGTTTGTTTTTTTTGCTGTCTGTTGCAACTCATCTGCATCTGTAAGCTTTGTAATCTTTTTTGGTTTTCTATTTCTATCACTTGTGACAAAATTTAAAAAAATTTATTGAATAGAACTTTTGACTTTTCCATTTCACCATCTCGTGTGTCTCTTTCCCTTTCTTGTTAGTATGAAGTCTATTTAGGATGCCTGGTTTGTGTTGTTCCATCTATACTACACGAGTATTTGACTTCTTCAGTGTTGACAGAAAGCATTACTGAAAATTGTTATGTTCTGCACATAGGTTAAAAACTTGACCGGAATATATTCTTGTTAGCTTCCGAGCCATACATTTTCTAATTTGGGTCACTTTCCACAAACTGTTTATCGCTATAGAAAACACGTCCTGGAGTCTAACATTCTTTTAATTCCACACAGGGTTCTAGCCAAGTTTATGCAAGTTGTGACGCCATGTTGGACACAAAGTCTTATTCTGAGATTCAAATAGAAAAATTTAAAAAAGGAAAATGTTATTTTCAAAACTCTAACAATGCTAGATGGGTATGTAGCAAATGTTTGTGTACCTGACAATAAGTAATGAAATAACTGAGGAAATATTGACATGAAACAATTATGTTCAAAATTATTTGGAAAATCTTTAACTGAAATCTAAATGGGCCAAGTGTTGATTCCACACTACTTTAAACAGGATCCATACACAAAAGTCAACCTGGTTATATGCGTCGTTTAGGTCTAAAGCAAATGTGACTGTTTCCTGTCTACACATGAAGTCTTCATAAACATCATATGCAAATGTCCCAGCATTATCCTGGGTCTCCTTAGTTCGTCCATAACTACCAAGGGTGTCAGGTAGAACGTGTTGATGTTCTAGATGGGACATTATGTTTCTGTTGACTATCTTTTCAAGATCTCGACCCGTTCCTCAGTGTAGCTGCGGGTCCCAACTTCGTCTCCAGCGGACCCCGTCTTGGGCCATGGAATTCCAGTGCATGATAAATGCCCCTCCAGAGGCATTACAGATATTGTAGCGTACATCAAAGGAGTCTTACCAACGCATTGGAGGTCTTCCCTGTAGTCTCTTCTCACCTTAGGGGTACCAGACTGAAGTGGCCGTTCTCCATCGACCATCGTTTCGTCATAACATGTAGCCTGTCCATCTATGTTTTGCCTTGTCTGCTTGGATTACCGCATCATTCACCAGGAACAATCGTCTTATGACAGAATTGTGGAGACCTCGCATACGTTGGTTCCGAAGAGTGATTCCGACCAAGCTTATCTCAAGAGAGGCCTGGGTCACCCTGAATAGCTTTTCAAGGTACCTGGTGTAAATGTTCTCTGGAGTGATTATTTTATCCTTACTGAGGGGTGTGAGGTCATTGTCAGGCTTTAGGAGTGTCTCCAAACCAACCCCACTATCTTTCAGAATTCCTTGCTGTGTTTGTTGTTGCCGTGCTCTTTTCAGAGAAATATGTGTTAGCCATTACATTTGACGATCTAACATGTAGTGTGCGACAAAGACACTTGTTTAAAATAACTGGCAGTGTGAATGTGACAATGTTAGTCAAATAATGTTTCAGAGCTATATAGCATGATCTACTTTACATTCGCGTTTAACAGCCTGATCTTATTTTCCACGGAGAATGCTGTCAAGTTCCATTTCGGGTGAAGAGAGTTGAAAGCAAATATGACCTTGTTGATCTTGTCGTTATCACCTTGGTCTGTTCCTTCGTCCCATCAATGCTAATTCCTAGGAGTATAAAAATATTGCACTTATGGAGAGACCGCTAGCTCCTGAAGCCAAAATGTGCGGGGACGACATCGTGTGCTCCTCCCGCCGGTCGGGGACAGTCCCTTGACGTCTAAGCACGACTTGTGTAGTATCTTGTGGGCCGATGTTTTCTGGTCCAGCCGTGTGACATGAACGAACTAAGAAACTCAGCGCGGTGGTTCAGAGTTTCCGAGATTGAGTGGACTAGACCCAAAGATATTATATTTTGTCCCCAACATAGCCGATGTCCCGTCCCATCTGCATAAGACCCGAAGATATTATACTTTGTCTCCAACATAGCTGATGTCCCGTCCCATCTGCATAAGACCCGAAGATATTATACTTTGTCTCCAACATAGCTGATGTCCCGTCCCATCTGCATAAGACCCAAAGATATTATACCACAAAAAATATTCCGATTCAAAGAAAGATGAAAAGTTGTCCAAGATAAATGTGGCCTTGACAGTCGTTTCAAGAAGAGAACACAAGACAAACTCCTCTGTGCATGAGCACAAACAAGTAGGAACACCATACCAGATCAATGCAATACCTTCATCAAGTTGAACTGAAAATAAGACAAATGATGCAGACATTATCCCCTGCACAACTTGATCTTAGTTCTTACAATCCATTTCAAAAGACAATTCCCACCATTTTGAGAGTTCCAAGTTTGCTAACAGCTGATTATATGTGGTAATCTTGGTTTGTTTCTTGATCAAAAACACAATAGAGTTGCAGGCGGGAATGAAAGTGACAGAAAGTGACAAGAGTGAGTGAAAGTGACAGAGAGTGACAGGCGGAAATGAAAGTGACAGAGAGTTGCAGGTGGGAGTGAAAGTGACAGAGAGTGACATGCGTGAGTTAAAGTGACATAGAGTGACATGCGTGAGGTAAAGTGACAGAGAGTGACAGGCATGTGTTAAAGTGACAGAGAGTGACAGACTGAAATGAAAGTGACAGAGAGTGACAGAAGGGAGTGAAAGTGAGAGATTGTGTCCTTACAATACCCTACAGTGTAACGTCATGTAGGTTACGTAGAAAGATCATTTCTCGAACAGTAAAATCAATACCATATCAGAAAGATCAATACTCCAACATAAAGATCAATACTCCAACACAAAGATCAATACTCCAACACAAAGATCAATACTCCAACACAAAGATCAATACTCCAACACAAAGATCAATACTCCAACACAAAGATCAATACTCCAACACAAAGATCAATACTCCAACACAAAGATCAATACTCCAACACAAAGATCAATACTCCAACACAAAGATCAATACTCCAACAGAAAGATCAATACTCCAACACAAAGATCAATACTCCAACACAAAGATCAATACTCCAACACAAAGATCAATACTCCAACACAAAGATCAATACTCCAACACAAAGATCAATACTCCAACACAAAGATCAATACTCCAACACAAAGATCAATACTCCAACAGAAAGATCAATACTCCAACACAAAGATCAATACTCCAACACAAAGATCAATACTCCAACAGAAAGATCAATACTCCAACAGAAAGATCAATACTCCAACACAAAGATCAATACTCCAACACAAAGATCAATACTCCAACAGAAAGATCAATACTCCAACACAAAGATCAATACTCCAACACAAAGATCAATACTCCAACACAAAGATCAATACTCCAACAGAAAGATCAATACTCCAACAGAAAGATCAATACTCCAACAGAAAGATTCCGTGGTTCCAGCTCCTCTTTTGAAACCCTAAAATTCCCCTTGGTACGGAAATACCCTTGTCCCATATCCATAACAAGAACAACATTTCTTCCATATAAAAATGTCCCAAATAGTTCAAAACTTATAAACAGCAATTTCCCATAAAAGAATGCAAAATTCACACGACAATCTTTAACTCCTTTCCCAATTTCCGTGGAAATGTTGAGTCTGCGAATAAGGTTTATCCATCCCATAATTTCTTCACTCTCGACATTGCTATTTTAACTCAGAAATACTCGACGGTCTGAACTTAGCTTAAGCTTTGAGTTATTCTCACGACAGACTCTCCAGTCTTCTATAGAAAGCTATTCATGACCCTGCCCAGTCTATCGAGAACAAACGATGATAATGTCAGACAATGATTGCTTGCCGAAGGCTGAATTTATTCGGACAGAAAATAGGAATATTTATAGACCTTTTAAAAATCGCTTCATTATTTACCGCTTTTAGACTGAAAGGGCACTACGTACACATACATTTTCTTGTGAGACTGAAAGGGCTACACATCTTCTTGTGAGACTGAAAGGGCTACACATCTTCTTGTGAGACTGAAAGGGCTACACATCTTTTTGTGAGACTGAAAGGGCTACACATCTTTTTGTGAGACTGAAAGGGCTACACATCTTCTTGTGAGATTGAAAGGGCTACACATCTTCTTGTGAGACTGAAAGGGCTACACATCTTCTTGTGAGACTGAAAGGGCTACACATCTTCTTGTGAGACGGAAAGGGCTACACATCTTCTTGTGAGACTGAAAGGGCTACACATCTTCTTGTGAGACTGAAAGGGCTACACATTTTCTCGTGAGACGGAAAGGGCGGGAAACAATTTTAGTGAGCCTGAAAAAGCTATACCTCTTCTTGTGAGACTAAAAGGGCCGCACGTCATGTTGTGAGACTGAAAGGGCTGTACGTACACATACATATTCTTGTGAGACTAAAAGGGCTTCACATTTTCTTGTGAGACTAAAAGGGCTGCACATTTTCTTGTGAGACTGAAAGGGCAGACATCATCTTGTGAGACTGAAACGGCAGACACCATCTTGTTAGACTGAAAGGGCAGACACCATCTTGTGAGACTGAAAGGGCAGACACCATCTTGTTAGGCTGAAAGGGCAGACATCATCTTGTTAGGCTGAAAGGGCAGACACCATCTTGTGAGACTGAAACGGCAGACATCATCTTGTTAGGCTGAAAGGGCAGACATCATCTTGTTAGGCTGAAAAGGCAGACACCATCTTGTTAGGCTGAAACGGCAGACATCATCTTGTTAGGCTGAAAGGGCAGACATCATCTTGTTAGGCTGAAAGGGCAGACATCATCTTGTTAGACTGAAAGGGCAGACATCATCTTGTTAGACTGAAAGGGCAGTGAGTACACATACATGTTCTTGTCACTTTACTGCTCCTTACAAAGCAAGGTGATAGCGTTACAGCTGGCACTTGAATTTAGAGCTAAATTACAGAGCAGACCGAGTGAAGTGGACGGAGTTGGTAGCCTTTAAAAACGTCTTCAAGCATGATGGTCGCTGATGACTTTAACAGTCATTGGCCAAGGATGTTCGCTGTATGTGTCCAGAGTCTGTACTCAGCATTGACCTAAGATGTTCGCTGTATGTGTCCAGAGTCTGAACTGAGCATTGACCTAAGATGTACGCTGTATGTGTCTAGAGTCTGTACTCAGTTTGACCTAGGATGTACGCTGTATGTGTCCAGAGTCTGGACTCAGAATTGACCTAGGATGTTCGCTGTATGTGTCCAGAATCTGTACTCAGCATTAACCTAAGATGTTCGCTGTATGTGTCCAGAGTCTGAACTGAGCATTGACCTAAGATGTACGCTGTATGTGTCCAGAGTCTGAACTCAGCTATGACCTGGGATGTACGCTGAATGTATTCAGAGCCTGGACCCAGCATTAACATAGGATATACGATGTATGTACCCAGAGTCTGCACATCGTCTGGTCCCACCATTGGAGGTCTCTGAAGATCAAACTGCCCTGCTGTAAATCCTGTGTCATTCCGATCCTTTTGCATTGCCCCGAAACCTGAACGGCCATTCAAAGGGATCAAAAGCAACTTGAGGTCCTGCACATGCGCAACCAAAGAGACATCCATTGGAGTTCGATAACAAGAACCTAGTCGCAAACATTGAAGCCACCTCTCTTACTTTTGCCATTTGGTCCACCTATCGACCCGATAGTTTCAACATCTGCTCATGAAAATTAAGGATGTTATTAGACATGACACCTCATGGGGTCACCAGGACGGAACCTGCTTGCCTTGGTAGATACATGACGACTTGACATAAGGTATATATGTATATACTAGTTTTAGTACCATCACCATCATCATGTATATACTAGTTTTAGTACCATCATCATCATCATGTATATACTAGTTTTAGTACCATCATCATCATCATGTATATACTAGTTTTAGTACCATCATCATCATCATGTATATACTAGTTTTAGTACCATCATCATCATCATGTATATACTAGTTTTAGTATCCGGCTTGGCCTGCGTAATAACATAATTTTTGAATACACAGTATTTTATCCGACGTTGCAAGGGATATGAAAATAGTTGATTGTTTGGCTTGACTTGGCTTCGTTCGTTCTCAATCTCCCGCTACCAAACCCTAAAAGGGCTTAAGTAGCAGAATGTAGTCCAGAGAACGGAATGCGTTGTGTCGTAGTTTACAGCTTGACTGCGATATTTGCACCTTTCGGTCCAACACATCGGATATCAGCAAACATTTTTTGAGTTCCGCGTTAGCATTCCCTCTTCGATCCCTTCTCCTTAGCCAGTCTGCCCTGCTGCAGCCTGTTATCTAGGATCACCGCGTGGAGGCGTAGAAGGGTCTTGGCAGCTCTGGTTCGCTGACCACTGCAGATTGTTTGAGCACTAACCATCCACCGTACTGCGTCACACTCCCATCACACGCTCTAGCACGACATCTCTTCGTTCCTTACCACACCCATCTTTAGCTATATCATATCCGAGTGGTTTGCCGGGGTCTTTGTGTATGACAAGTACACGAATAGCACCACTGCCCGACAGAGAGCATATCGTATTAGGCGACTAACTATGTGAAATGGTTAATTGGTTTGTTAAAAGCAGCATAGATGGCGCCTAACAGGCTGCAGGTCTACTCTGCTCTTGTGTTTGAATCCATAGAGATGGAGTATTACATCAGTTAACCACCGTCCATAGTGGAGTAATAAGCTGCTTGTGTCTAACAGCTAAACAGGAAATCTTCCTCTAAGCTACAACTAGCTTCCATCAGAGACGGAACCTGTATAGAGGCGTATGCCCCCTATAAATGTACAGGTCGACTTAGACTAGGAC
Source organism: Ariolimax columbianus (assembly GCA_036924085.1). NCBI lineage: Eukaryota > Metazoa > Mollusca > Gastropoda > Stylommatophora > Arionidae > Ariolimax > Ariolimax columbianus. The sequence goes on from JAVGWX010000005.1 coordinate 114,805,204, forward strand.
TAAGATATCATACCTTCCGATCTCTTTCTACCGTACCCCGAATCCCCCCCCCCTTCCCCCGCCCCCATCAAACTATTCATCTCGTCCCTGTCAACTCAACAATCTGTTGCCCCTTCCCTCTTCGCGTCTCTCCCAACCTACACTATCTTTTCCCGTCAACCTGCCCGTCTCTTTCCTTTAAGCTTTAAAAGCCAACTTTTGAACAGTGTTGCCTGGGATTTCACGGTCACGTGGCATCTCAACAAATATTCAGTAATCAAGTCGCCATTTTGAGAATTTGCTGGTAAATTATATATGAGCGTATATATATATATATATATATATATATATATATATATATATATATATATATATATATATATATATATATATATATATATATATATATAAACACATATGTAAATATAAATAGATATACAAATAATATATTCATTATTTATACATACATACATTCAAAGTGTTTTGTTGTTGTTGTTGTTGTTGTTGTCTATCCCAAGTGATGAAGACCACTCTCTTTGTTCAGCCGTATGGACAGTCGTATCTCTTGCTGTGTCCGCGGAAATGGGTGACTTGCGTGGAGATTTGGATTAAAGTGAGGAAGAAACTGCGCCTTTTGTCAACCTCACTCACAGAGCCTAAGATACCTTTTGCCAGTGGCAAGACATTCATCGAGACGACTGGAGATAGCATAGGATGCAGATTTTGCCTCAGGGTTACCACCGAAGCCTTTCCGTAAACATGTAACCCGCAGGGTAGGAAGGTGGGAAGGCATCTAACGCAGTTTGTCGTGCCTTTTCGAAAACCACAAGAGGTCGTATGGACAACACTCAGCGTGTTAGTGAGTCTGGCATCTCTCCCCAGCTGTATTCAGTTCATCACAGTAGCATCTAAAATTCCCACACGCAATATTCGTGAAGGTGAACCGGCAGAACTAACCCGTGAGATACGACACAGGTATAAGCGTAGTTCCATTCAGCCGGCGTCCAGACCAGGATAAACGGATGGAAGAAATCACAAAAAAAGAACGAAATAACAAGTCCAGACGGAAAACAACTCCACATATCCGTGAACACAAGTGTAAGTCGTCGACTAGTGTGAATTCCAGTCAAATCCGTGGTCTGGCGGCATCCATAATGATCCAAAACAGTAGAGAAATGTAGACTCGCAGCCAGTTACGGCGCCATCTTTGCCAGATTGTTCACATACATACATACATACATACATACACATACATACATACATACATACATACATACATACATACATACATACACAGATACGTAATAGTCGTCCATCACAAGCGATGATGACAACACCAGTGAGTCCGGAGCTGGCTGTATAGTCCAATTCTGGCACGGAAAATCTTTCCACACACGTAGGATTTAATGTCAGAATTGAACATGTAAATGCCAGTTGTTTTGTCTTTAAGCAAAGTGCGTTTTTTTCTGTACTTGAGGCTGTGCTGGAGGCCCAGCGTCCTCAGCAATGGAGGTGCCTCTGATGATGGTTCTACGCCAGGCCTTGAGGTCCTGTGTGAGACATTCCCATAAGTTTGTATCGATGCTGAAGCGTGTCAGAGATACTTTGAGGGAGTCTTTGAAACGCTTCTTTTGGCCGACGGCTTGACGCAGGTCATCTTTCAGCTCACCACACACACACACACACACACACACACACACACACACACACACACACACACACACACACACACACCCAACAACCAACCCACCCCCACCTATCCCACGTCCACCCATCCCCATACAGCCCATGCACGCACGCGCGTGCACACACACACACAGACACACGTGTGCATGTGTATGTTCATGCTGACCCTACAATTCAATCTTTCACTGGTAATCAAATTTGACTCAACAGTAAGTATTCTCGCGAAGAACATATTTCTCGGTTAAAGGTTCGCGCAAGTCGTGAAATGTGAGCAAATAGCCGTTGTGTTTGGACGTAGCAACCTCATTATGTAACAAAAATTGCTGCAGGTGCGATCACTGGAAGAGAGCACCGCTGCGTGCTTTAGCGGACCGCACGGAATGATCGTTTTATATTTCATTGCAAGCGAAATGGATCAAATAGGGAACATGTTTTTATTTATGGATTCACTGATTTATATGTGGTTGAGTGGCTCGGAGAATGTGTGATTTGGTGGATGAGTGGCTGGGAGAATGTGTGATTTGGTGGGTGAGTGGTTGAGTAGATATATGGCTTAGTAATTGTATGGGTGAGTGGATCCGTAAGTGTGAGGAACAGTGGGTAGGTGGATGAGGGTAGGGGAAGGGGAGGCTGGAAGTGTATGTGGATAGAAAGGTTAAAAAGTGAATTGGTGGATATGTGGGTGAATGGAAAGGTGACAAAGTGGGTTTGTGGATATGTGAGGGATGGAAAGGTGACAAAGTGGGTTGGTGGATGTGTGGGTGGATGGAAAGGTGACAAAGTGGGTTTGTGGATATGTGAGGGATGGAAAGGTGACAAAGTGGGTTGGTGGATGTGTGGGTGGATGGAAAGGTGACAAAGTGGGTTGGTGGATGTGTGGGTGAATGGAAAGGTGACAAAGTGGGTTTGTGGATATGTGAGGGATGGAAAGGTGACAAAGTGGGTTGGTGGATGTGTGGGTGAATGGAAAGGGGACAAAATGGGTTTGTGGATATGTGAGGGATGGAAAGGTGACAAAGTGGGTTGGTGGATGTGTGGGTGGATGGAAAGGTGACATAGTAGGTTGGTGGATGTGTGGGTGAATGGAAAGGTGACAAAATGGGTTTGTGGATATGTGAGGGGTGGAAAGGTGACAAAGTGGGTTGGTGGATGTGTGGGTGGATGGAAAGGTGACAAAGTGGGTTGGTGGATGTGTGGGTGGATGGAAAGGTGACAAAGTGGGTTGGTGGATGTGTGAGTGGATGGAAAGGTGACAAAGTGGGTTGGTGGATATGTGAGTGGATGGAAAGGTGACAAAGTGGGTTCGTGGATGTGTGGGTGGATGGAAAGGTGACAAAGTGGGTTGGTGGATGTGTGAGTGGATGGAAAGGTGACAAAGTAGGTTGGTGGATATGTGGGTGGATGGAAAGGTGACACAGTGGGTTGGCGGATGTGTGGGTGGATGGAAAGGTGACTAAGTAAGTGAATTTATATGTGGGTAGGGGGACGGCGTGGCCTAGTGGTTAAGTGGCACGGCTCACAACCAGAAGGTGCTGGGTTCGATCCCCATCACAGCACCGGCCGTTACCCCGGGGAAGCAAACCCTTAGAAAATGCAGGAGGAAGCAGACCCTTACATAAAATGGATGCCGAAATCGGATGCACTGGGCCGACAGGCGCAAAATAAAAACCACAGTGTAACGCACACACGCCTTAGGGAATGGATAAATAAGGCGAACGCAAAAAAAAAAATAATAAAAAAAAAATATATGTGGGTAGATGGGAAGTGACTGAGTGGGTGAGTGGATGGACAGGAGACTGGCTGGGTGGATGGACAGGAGACTGGGTGGGTTGGTGGGTGGAAAGGTGACTAAGTAAGTGAATTTATATGTGTGTAGATGGAAAGTGACTGAGTGGGTGGGTGGATGGACAGGAGACTGGGTGGGTTGGTGGACGGAAATGTGACTGAGTGAGTGGATAGATTGACGGACAGCGTGGGTGGATGTGTGGGTAGATTGAAAGGTGACTGAGTGGGTGGGTGGATGTGTGGGTGTGCGGGATGGCGATTGAGTGAGTCTGTAGATATGTGGGTGCATCGAAAAGTAACTGAGTGGGTGCGTGGACGGGAAAGTAGATGGCGAGGTTATTGAGTAGGCGGATGGATGTGTGTGGACAGGTGGATGTGTGTGGGTGGGTGGAATGACTGAGTAGATCGGTGGGTAGAAACGTGGTTTAATGGACATATGGGAAAGTGAATGTGTTGGTGGGTGGATATGTAGGTGTGTGGACTGACTGAGTGGATGAGCTACTGGGTAGGTACCTGGTTTTATGGATATATGGATGTGTGAGTATGTGGAAGTGTGGCTGGGTGAATGTGTGAAAGTGGAAGTGTGACTGGGTGAATGTGTGAAAGTGGAAGTGTGGCTGGGTGAATGTGTGAATGTGAAAGTGTGGCTGGGTGAATGTGTGAAAGTGGAAGTGTGGCTGGGTGAATGTGTGAATGTGAAAGTGTGGCTGGGTGAATGTATGAAAGTGGAAGTGTGGCTGGGTGAATGTGTGAATGTGAAAGTGTGGCTGGGTGAATGTGTGAAAGTGGAAGTGTGGCTGGGTGAATGTGTGAAAGTGGAAGTGTGGCTGGGTGAATGTGTGGAAGTGTGGCTGGGTGAATGTGTGAAAGTGGAAGTGTGATTGGGTGAATGTGTGGAAGTGTGGCTAGGTGAATGTGTGAAAGTGGAAGTGTGGCTGGCTGAATGTGTGAAAGTGGAAGTGTGGCTGGGTGAATGTGTGAAAGTGGAAGTGTGGCTGGGTGAATGTGTGAAAATGGAAGTGTGGCTGGGTGAATGTGTGAAAGTGGAAGTGTGGCTGGGTGAATGTGTGAAAGTGTGGCTGGGTGAATGAGTGGAAGTGTGGCTGGGTGAATGTGTGAAAGTGAAAGTGTGGCTGGGTGAATGTGTGAAAGTGGAAGTGGGCATGAATTGAAGTGTGGATGGGTGGATGAGTGACAGGGAGGATGTATTGAAGTGTGGATGGGTGGATGAGTGACAGGGTGAATGTGGAGATGTATTGAAGTGTGGCTGGGTGGACCTGTGGATGTATTGAAGTGGGGCTGGGTGAATCTTTTGTGGTGGACAGAACGATGAGTTCAGTTAAATTGTGAATGATGGACAGACGGACAGATGGACAGACGGACAGACGGACAGACGGACAGATAGGCAGTTGAGTTGACATCTTTAATAGAACGATCACGTGAGATGTAACATGCTCTTTGTCCTTGCCTCATTGACCACACCTTCGCTTTAAGCAGACACAGGCGTGAACATATGATACACACAACTCAGTTTAGCTGAAGTGCCATCTCCACATTGTAGGTTTTTCAAAGAGCTCTGTCCAATGTCTTGATGGTGTTCTCCGAGATGGCTTCAGTGTCCAATGTCTTGATGGTGTTCTCCGAGATGGCTTCAGTGTCCAATGTCTTGATGGTGTTCTCCGAGATGGCTTCGGTGTCCAGCGTCTCATGTTTTCCTCTCACTTAAAGCAATGTTTACCCCCGACACCTTTACAACACCCCCCGCCTATCTCCACCCCATACCCTCAGTCACCTTCCCTCCCAGTATAGCTCTAAGCAAGGCCTCATGTCTGTTGGTGCTATCTCCCAACTGACACTTTTACCCCCCCCCCCCCCCCCCCTCCCAATTCAAAGTTCTCAACCCTCTTCTCCAACTGTATGTTCACTGTCAGTATTTTGTAAACTGTACAGCTGACAAACATGCAAACCATTTGTTTGCACTCGTTTTAAATTTGTAATTTATTTCTTTAGATGTCAATATTTGAGTTATTTTGGAGAAAATCGTATTGCAGAAATTAATCTCTTCTCAACTTCATTCCTGTTTCTCATTTTGCCTTCTCCGTCTGTTTCTCATTTTGCCTTCTCCGTCTGTTTCTCATGTTGCCTTCTCCGTCTGTTTCTCATTTTGCCTTCTCCGTCTGTTTCTCATTTTGCCTTCTCCGTCTGTTTCTCATTTTGCCTTCTCCGTCTGTTTCTCCATTTTGCCTTTATATTTACAATAAATATGACGGTCTTGTTCTTGTGTTTCATCCTCTATTGTTATCTGTACAGCCGACTTGTTCTTGTGTTTCATCCTCTATTGTTATCTGTACAGCCGACTTGTTCTTGTGTTTCATCCTCTATTGTTATCTGTACAGCCGACTTGTTCTTGTGTTTCATCCTCTATTGTTATATGTACAGCCGACTTGTTCTTGTGTTTCATCCTCTATTGTTATCTGTACAGCCGACTTGTTCTTGTGTTTCATCCTCTATTGTTATCTGTACAGCCGACTTGTTCTTGTGTTTCATCCTCTATTGTTATCTGTACAGCCGACTTGTTCTTGTGTTTCATCCTCTATTGTTATATGTACAGCCGACTTGTTCTTGTGTTTCATCCTCTATTGTTATCTGTACAGCCGACTTGTTCTTGTGTTTCATCCTCTATTGTTATCTGTACAGCCGACTTGTTCTTGTGTTTCATCCTCTATTGTTATCTGTACAGCCGACTTGTTCTTGTGTTTCATCCTCTATTGTTATCTGTACAGCCGACTTGTTCTTGTGTTTCATCCTCTATTGTTATCTGTACAGCCGACTTGTTCTTGTGTTTCATCCTCTATTGTTATCTGTACAGCCGACTTGTTCTTGTGTTTCATCCTCTATTGTTATCTGTACAGCCGACTTGTTCTTGTGTTTCATCCTCTATTGTTATCTGTACAGCCGACTTGTTGTTGTGTTTCATCCTCTATTGTTATCTGTACAGCCGACTTGTTCTTGTGTTTCATCCTCTATTGTTATCTGTACAGCCGACTTGTTCTTGTGTTTCATCCTCTATTGTTATCTGTACAGCCGACTTGTTCTTGTGTTTCATCCTCTATTGTTATCTGTACAGCCGACTTGTTCTTGTGTTTCATCCTCTATTGTTATCTGTACAGCCGACTTGTTCTTGTGTTTCATCCTCTATTGTTATCTGTACAGCCGACTTGTTCTTGTGTTTCATCCTCTATTGTTATCTGTACAGCCGACTTGTTCTTGTGTTTCATCCTCTATTGTTATCTGTACAGCCGACTTGTTCTTGTGTTTCATCCTCTATTGTTATCTGTACAGCCGACTTGTTCTTGTGTTTCATCCTCTATTGTTATCTGTACAGCCGACTTGTTCTTGTGTTTCATCCTCTATTGTTATCTGTACAGCCGACTTGTTCTTGTGTTTCATCCTCTATTGTTATCTGTACAGCCGACTTGTTCTTGTGTTTCATCCTCTATTGTTATCTGTACAGCCGACTTGTTCTTGTGTTTCATCCTCTATTGTTATCTGTACAGCCGACTTGTTCTTGTGTTTCATCCTCTATTGTTATCTGTACAGCCGACTTGTTCTTGTGTTTCATCCTCTATTGTTATCTGTACAGCCGACTTGTTCTTGTGTTTCATCCTCTATTGTTATCTGTACAGCCGACTTGTTCTTGTGTTTCATCCTCTATTGTTATCTGTACAGCCCATATCCCTGATGTCAATGTTGTACTTGATCCACCAACTCCTGTAGTTCTTACTGACCTTCAACTGGTAGATTGGTGTTGTCCGTGTGTATGACGTAAGGTATTGACAATGGGATATACAATGTTAAGGAAAGATAGGGTAGTTGGAGACAAGGCTAAGGGGGGGGGGGGGGGGGGTGTTTTATTATACTGTATAAATTATGTTAATATAACTAGCAGAGAGGATTTATCATGTGGTAACAAAAATGAAAGTGTATGGGGTGAAATAGAAAGTGGGGGTGAAAAAACAGTGATTGGAGTGTGCTATAGATGTCCATCAAGTCAAAAGGAGGAAGATGAGGAGCTGATTAGTAGCATAGTAAAGGCAAGTGATAGGAATTTATTATTAATGGGGGATTTCAACTTTCCAGAAATAAAATGGGATATGGCAGAAGCACTTGTAGAGTCAAAACCTTTTGTTAAGTGCATAACTGACAATTTTTTAATTCAACATGTAGTAGCAGCCACCAGAGGCAAAAATATATTCGACCTAGTTTTTACTACAGAGGAAAATATGATTGAAAACGTTACCGTAGGGGAACTGTTTGGCTCAAGTGACCATCAAATCATCCGATGGGATCTTATTGCAGGGAAAGAAGTGAACATAAACACGCGAACAAATGACTACTCTAAGACAGATGTTAAGAGGATGAAAGAGGCAGCGAACAACATAATCTGGGAAGATATTGTCAGAGGAACAGATGTTGAACAGGAGTGGGTGAGTTTTAAAGCAGTTCTCGAAACGCTAAAAGAGGAATGTGTTCCATATAGGGAAGTAAACCCCAAGCGTAAAAAGTGGATCACTAAAATTGTAGTTAAATGTAGAAGAGCTAAAAATAAAGCATGGAAAAAATATATAGAGGCAGGTAAATCAAAAGAAACATATTTAAAATATTTGGACAAGCAGAACATATCTCAGAAAGCAAATAAAACAGCAAAAATAGACTTCGAAAAGAAACTTGCTCAGAGGATCAAGACTGATAGTAAAAGCTTCTTCTCTTATGTTAGAAATAAACAAAGATCAAAGGACAAAGTAGGCTCTCTCATAGACAGCACAGGAAAAAAAATAAGTGAAAATAGGGAGGCAGCAAATCTACTCAATCACTACTTTGGCACAGTGTACACAAAAGAGGACTGCTCCAAGATCCCAGAGCCTGTAGATATTTTTCAAAGAGACATGGATACAGCAGGATTAGGATCAATCTGTATTACATAGGAAATGGTTTTTAAAAAATTGGAGGGGTTGAAAGTGGATAAATGTCCAGGTCAAGATGGTATTCATCCAAAATTGCTGTTTGAAATTAGAGACCAATTAGCAAAACCATTGGCTATATTATGTTCTCAATCACTTGCACAAGGGATTGTTCCACGGGATTGGAAAGATGCGGGAGTGATCCCCTTATTCAAAAATGGCAAAAAGGCAGATCCAGCAAACTATAGACCGGTGAGTTTAACGAGCATAGTCTGTAAATTGTTAGAGTCAATAATCAAAGAAAACATTGTAATGCATTTAGACAAATTTAATCTAATTAGAAATAGTCAGCATGGGTTTACCAGAGGGAGATCATGCTTAACAAATCTATTAGAATTCATGGAGGAGGTTACCAAAATGTTAGATAAAGGGGAGCCAGTGGATGTTATTTATCTAGATTTTACAAAGACCTTTGATAGAGTACCTCATCAAAGATTATTTCGAAAATTAAAATCACATGGAATAGGTGGCGAAGTTGCCAAATGGATTGAAAATTGGTTAACGGGAAGAAGGCAAAGGGTGGGTATAAATAAGGAGTACTCTGAGTGATGTGAAGTGAAAAGTGGAGTGCCACAGGGCTCGGTTTTGGGACCAATTTTATTCTTGATATATATAAATGATTTGGACATAGGTATGGGATCCATTATTGCAAAATTTGGTGATGACACGAAACTATGCAGTAGTTTCTCATCTAAAGCAGAAGTGGATATATTGAGGTCGGATTTAGATAAAATTCGAGAATGGTCTGTAATCTGGCAAATGGAGTTTAATGTAGATAAATGTACAGTCATCCACATGGGTAGATCCAATATGGAACATAATTACAGAATGGGAGAGAACAATATTAGAAAGATAGATAAAGAAAGGGACTTAGGGGTTATAATAGATCATACATGTAAGGTGAGGGAGCAAGTTCAGGTAGCAGTAAAAAAGGCAAATGCAATGTTAGGGATGATAAAAAGAAATATTAAACATAGGAGCAAGGAAGTGATAGTCAAACTGTATAAAGCATTAGTTAGACCTAGATTGGAGTACTGTGTACAGGTGTGGAGTCCTTATCAGAGAGGGGATATAGACATGCTGGAGAGAATACAAAAAAGAGCGACAAAGCTGATAGTGGGATTCCAGAATTACAGTTATGAAGAAAGATTAAAAAGAACTGGCCTTCAGTGTCTAGAAGAGAGAAGAATTCGTGGTGACTTAATACAGGTGTATAAGATGATCAGAGGAATGGATAAAGTGGACTATAACAAGTTTTTTAAAGTACAACCACCAACAAGGACAAGAGGGCACAGCTACAAGTTGACTAAGGAGAGATCCAGATTAGATATTAGGAAGTATTTCTTTAGCCAGAGAGTAGTGAATGCTTGGAATGCATTGCCAAGTGAGGTGGTGGAGGCTGGGACGGTCAATGCATTTAAGAACAGATTGGATGCGTACAGCTTCTAGAGGAAGGTGATATAAATGGAACTGGTTGTATACAGACTCTGCAGAGTCTTCTAAACCAGTATAAAGACGTTAAGTTAAGTTAAGTACTACACCGATAATAATGATATCATGAGTCCTGGTATACCCTGGCTCTGTTGAAAGATGCGTTCTGTAATAAAGTGACATGGAAACCAAATGCATGCTTGTCTCACACCTCGTTTAATGCCGACATATCGTGACATAATCTTGCTAGATCTCTAGATCTAACTACTGAAGTTTCCTCCCAGGATATGTCACTGAGTGTTATATCGCTTCAATCCATAGCCATTTCTTCCTGACATGTTGTGAAGTGTCAAATGTCCTTATTGTTGTCAATAAAGCACTTGTCAATGTTTTTCGATACCTGTGAATATGTGTTTGCTTATGTTCCTATTCAAAATATTGCGTCTCCTGCTTCGTTGTTCTGTTCAAATCTACATTTGTCTCCCGTAACTTCATTGTCTACTTTACATCTAATTCTCTTCTTTAAGATTTTAGAAGCATTTAAATTGTAGCTGATTGTTCCCAAATCAAACATTCACTGGCACGAGCTCTTCTGGGCACTGTTATCAAGATTGGAGTGCTCATGTCACGTGGTACAGCTTCTGTTTAGTAAATGTGGTTGCACAAATCAGTGATTTTATCTACACGGAATCCATCTAGGACCGCTAACATTTATATATTGATGCCATCCATCAATGTTGCTGTCCTATTGTCCTGTATAGCTTTCTGCACTTCTGATCTGAGAAAACTAGGCTCTTTATTACAAACTGTTGATGGTTTGTCCCCTCAGTTTTCTTCGAGCTGTTGACTGAAATATTGTCAATCTGTCTTACATCTTTCTCATCATGCAAGGTGTCGCCTTCTTTGTTCTTAGTGGGTCATCCTCGTTGATCCAGCTTTCTCTTCTTCCTCAATTTCTACATGCGTAATTCTTGTGCCGAGCTTTGTTTCCCAAGCCTTCTGCATATCTTGAATTTTGTTTCTATCCACTCTTCTTTTGCATATCGGCACTTGAGGTACGCACTGCAGCTGGCTGTCTCAATTAATTAAAATCAAAATGATCTCAACGCCCCGTGGAGCACAGGCCTTCAATAATTAAATACCAAATCATCACACGTTGACCTGTAGAATAAGCCAGCTCTATACCCAGCCCTCCTTCGTCACCTGGAACGACATATCTAGTAGATTGTCGTTACTATCTTTTGCTCCCCATTCGGGCCCCAAAAACACTCGTTGCCTATTCTCAAGTTATTTCCTTTCTTTCATTTTTTCTTTCATTTCTTTCTTTCTTTCTTTCTTTCTTTCTATCTTTCTTTTTTGTTGTTGTTACAGTCATTTTGATTTCATATTTCCTCTGTTATCGATTCTTCGTTTCTCTGAAACTCTTGTTTGGGTAGAGTTTAATCTAACTGTTTGCATGCTTGTCTAAAACTCTTGTTTTTGGTAGAGTTTAATCTAACTGTTTGCATGCTTGTCTAAAACTCTTGTTTGGGTAGAGTTTAATCTAACTGTTTGCATGC